>LPNX011132991.1:0-138141 GCA_001517045.1 Pseudotsuga menziesii
GTGCCCTTAGGAGGAGTTGATGCAGTTTTAGGAATTCAGTGGTTGCAAACACTAGGTACCTACTCAGCAAACCACCAAGAACACTTTATAAAGTTTAAATGGCAAGGACAAAGATACAAATTATATGGGTTCCAACCCCCTCGCACGCAAATTGTGTCATCCCACAAAATGGAGAAGCTAATTCGAAAAGGAGCACCAACATATGTTGTACAATGCCAGGAGATGGAATTATTAACTTCAGAAGTAGTTAAACAAGATCATCCAGAGATCCAAGGATTAATCCAAAAATACAAAAAAGTATTCGAAGACCTCCCCATGGAGTTACCACCAAAAAGGAAGATCGAGCATGTCATCGAAATCAAGTTAGGATCCAGCCTTATCAATGTTAAACCCTATAGGTATCCACACCACCATAAGACGAAGATTGAAAGATTAATCCGTGATTTATTGAAATGTGGAGTGATTACAGAAAGTCGAAGTCCTTATGCTGCACCAGTAGTACTGGTACAAAAGAAGGATGGATCATTTAGGCTATGCATCGATTACAGAGGACTAAACAAAATAACTATTAAAGACAAATTCCCCATTCCATTTATCGATGAAATGTTGGACGAACTGCATGGCGCAAGGTACTTTTCAAAATTAGACTTAAGGTCAGGATATTACCAAATCAGAGTAAGGCTAGAAGATGTGGCGAAGACAGCTTTCCGAACCCATGAGGGACATTACGAATTTAAGGTAATGCCTTTTGGGCTAACTAACGCCCCATCAACATTTCAAGCAACCATGAATAACCTATTCCATTCATTCCTAAGGAAGTCTGTATTAGTGTTTTTCGATGACATCCTTATATACAGTAAGACATGGAAGGATCATCTCACACACCTAGAACAGGTGCTCTCTATTTTAAAAGAAAATCAATTCTACGCCAAGATGTCCAAATGCACGTTCGGTAAAGAAGAAGTGAGTTATCTTGGACACGTAATATCTAAAGGAGTCAAGGTTGATCCAGAAAAAATCAAATCCATCACAGAATGGCCCAACCCTACTAACATCTCCAAGTTAAGAGGATTCCTTGGGCTAACGGGATACTACAGAAGATTCATTAGGAATTATGCACAGAGAACCGCACCCTTATCCAACCTTCTAAAAAAGAATGCATTCCATTGGAATGAAGAAGCGGAAAAATGTTTTGAAGCCTTAAAAGGAATTATGTCCTCCACACCTGTATTAGCTACCCCAGACTTCTCAAAACCATTCGTGATAGAATGTGATGCTTTAGGTTATGGGTTGGGAGCAGTACTAATGCGAGATGAACACCCGATAGCTTTTGAGAGCAGGAAATTAAACAAGCGAGAACAATTGAAGTCTACATATGATAAAGAAATGCTGGCAATTATGCAGGCATTGGTAAAGTGGCGACAATACCTCTTAGGGAGCAAATTCATGATCCGCACAGACCATAATAGTCTTCAATACCTACTTCAACAAAAAACGTTGTCCACAGAACAATAGAAGTGGATAGAAAAAATTGCTGCTTTCGACATGGAAATAATACACAAAAAAGGGAAGGAAAATGTAGTCGCAGATGCACTCTCTAGAAAAGATGAGGATATTACCTCTTACTCCATCTCGGTTGCAATTCCAGAATGGTTGAATGAAATACGAAGTGAATATGCCAAGGACCCAGAAACAAGCACTATAATTAACAACTCCAACCGTGACCCCAAGTTTGAATGGAAAAATGATATTCTTTGGTAGAAGGGGAGGATTTATTTGAACTCAAACTCTAAATTCAAGGTTAAAGCAATAAAAGAATCCCATGATTCACCAGCCGCTGGACATGTAGGATTCTTCAAATCTTATTATAATGCAAGAAGGTCATTTTTCTGGAAGGGAATGCAGAAAGATATCCAGCAATATGTGGCAGAATGCGACAATTGCCAGAGAAACAAAAGTGAAAATGTTTTAACCCCAGGGTTACTCCAACCCCTACACATTCCAAACCAGAAATGGGAAGAGATATCAATGGATTTCGTCGATGGGTTACCTTCGTCAGAAGGAAAGGACAAGATCCTTGTAGTGGTCGATCGATTAACCAAATTTGCTCACTTCATGGCAATTAAAAAAACAGACACGGCAAAACAAATTGCAGAAGTATTTTGCAAAAATGTCTACAAATTGCATGGCTTCCCAAAAGTCATTGTCAGCGACAGAGATGCAAAATTTAATGGAAAATTTTGGAGGGAATTCTTTAAACAAATGGGTACATCACTCAATATGAGCTCAGCTTACCACCTCCAAACAGATGGTTAGACTGAAGTCGTAAATAAATGCTTAGAAGCATATCTACGTTGTTTCGTAACAGATAAACAAAACCATTGGTCTCAATGGTTACACTTAGCAGAATGGTGGTACAATTCAACATACCACACGTCCGCAAAAATGACCCCTTTCCAAGCGTTATATGGGTATGAACCTCCAAATTGGAAGGATTTAGTTCTAAACGATAGTAATGTTCCAGAAGTAAGGAACCAACTAGAGAAATCCCAAAAAACAATTGAATTACTAAAGGATAACTTAATCATGGCACATAATCGCATGAGGCAACAAGCAGATCAACGTAGAACTGAAAGAGAATTTGAGGTAGGAGATTGGGTATTCGTAAGACTCCAAACCTATAAACAAGTATCCCTTAAAAGTGGAGGGAAACACAAGTTGGCCCCAAAGTTCTATGGACCGTACCAGATTATCCAGAAGGTTAGTGAAGTGGCATATAAATTACAGTTACCTGATAAAAGTCGTATCCACAATGTCTTCCATGTATCATGTCTCAAAAAAATGTTGGGTAAACATCAAATAGTACAAACAATACTTCCTATGTTAGATGAAGAAGGAAGGGTCATTTGGGAACCTGAGGCAATCATTGCAATCTGAGAAAGAAAACTCCGTTCTAGAACACTCAAGGAATATCTCATTAAGTGGAAGAATTTTCCAAATGAAGAGGCATCATGGGAGACAGAACAGTTTCGTCAACAATACCAGTCATTACCCTTGCTTTGAGGACAAAGCATTTTAAAAGACGACGGCAATGTTATGTATCTAATATTATGAGCAATTATTTTAATATTAATGTAGTAGTAATTAAAACATAGGATCACACCCTTTCAGTGAAACGGTGTATTTTTACCTATAAAAGGTTTTCTCATCATTGTAATTAAATCATCAATCAATATTCAATTTTACTGTGGTTAATTTCCGGAATTCATGTGGGTTTTAGAGTTTTAGTCCGCTTCAAACGTGGTAGGATTGCATCATCCTTGGACTTAGTCCTAAGGTGATAGGGAGTGATTATCCCGTAATTGAATCCGGTAACTTCGGTTGTCGAGAATGTGGTGGAATTGCATCATTGTTGGGCTTTAAGTCCAAAAGTGATTCGAAGACTTTCGTCTTCGTACTGTGGATTGCAGTTGCTGCTGATGATGATGTTACTGATCGAAAGATCAGAGTGTGATGATGATGATGATGCTGATCGAAAGTTCAGAGTATGATGATAATGATGTTGATTGATGATGATGATGTTGTTGGTCGAAAGGTCAAAGTGCTGATGATGATGTTACTGATCAAAAGGTCATAGCATAGTTACATATATCGGCGATATCGCGATATATCGTGAGTCATTCCCCTTGGCGATATATCGCCACTAAAAAATCGCGATATTTTCGATATTTTGAATATATCGCGATATATTCAATATGTCGCGATATATTGGGACATTTTGGAAAATATCGCCCTGCTAAAAAAATTTGAAAAAGATATTTTGAATATATCGCGATATATTCAATATGTCGCGATATATCGGGAGATTTTGGAAAATATCGCCCTGCTAAAAAAATTTACAAGAAATTTGAAAAAAATTCATGGGTTAAGTTTTTGGCAGTGTTATTAAAAGTAAATATATTAAATTCTTAAAGTAAAAGTGACATTCTCCTTTACTTTCATTTTCTATCCTTTTACAGTCGAACTCGATATTTGATTATGATCCACCATTTGACATATTATGCATCTTATATATGAGTTGTATTTTAATATTTATGTGAAAATGTGTTTATTTGATGTTGTAGTTGCTTTAGATGTCAAAAAAATTGAAAAAAAATGTTTATTTTTGTATTTTTTAATGCAAAACGACATTTGCCGATATTTTCGCCGTTGCTGCCGATAAGTTTCATTCCGGACCCCCGGCGATATATTCGCCGACACGATATATGTAACTATGGGTCATAGTGCTGATGATGATGTTGCTGATCGAAAGGTTAGAGTGCTGATGATGATGTTGCTGATCGAAAGGTCAGAGTGATGATGATGATGTTGCTGATCGAAAGGTCAAAGTGCTGATGATGATGTTGTTGATCGAGCGGTCAAAGTGTTGCTGCTGCTGAAGTTTAAGGATGAAGACTATATGTTGAAGATGATGAAAAGCTTCCAATGATTTATAGATGTGTCACCCTGATGATGATGCTGATGATGCCCTCCTTCTCCTACTGTTGTTGTTGTTGATGTTGTAGAATACCCTTCTCGTTAAGGGGGAGTGTTGAATTATTGTAACTTTGAAGAATATTCTAAATATATTTTGTGGTCCTCGATGTTCCTATCGGGAGAATTACTTGTATTACTTTGTACCCCGATGTTCCTATCGAGAGAATTACCAAAAGTCATGAGGAAGTCCCTTCCATTGTAAGTCGGGTCATTAGTACCCCAGTTGTGGTTACTCGAGCCTACATAAGTGAATTAGGATTACTTGAGCCTACATAACTGAGTCTAATATTAAGTGAACGAAAGAATATAAATAGAGGTGTGGCACTTCTCATTTGAGACATACACACTCACTTGTGTAGTGCATGAGAGAGAGAGAAAGAGCTGTAGCTAGAGAAGATGGAGGATCAATCTTTTGGGTTTTACCTTTTATCTTTTTGGGGCATCTATATTGAGGAAGCTTTTGCTGGGTTTTTCCTTTTAAGGTTTTCCTAGGATAAATCTGTGTTGTTCTTGTGATACTGTTTCTTTCAGTGATCCTGTCTATATGCTTTTGTTATGAAATTGAAGTTAAATGCTGATAATCTAGCTTAGCATATGGAATTTTAACATACTGGAGCTTCACTGCTCCTCTCTGCACCATATCCCTGACTTAGTGATACTTGATCTCAATGTGCTTCAACTTGTCATGGAACACTGGGCTCTCGGACAACTTCACACAACTCTGGTTGTCATAGAAGATACAAGTTGCCTCTAACTGGAGATCAAACAAATCAGACAGTAGCTTCCTAAGCCATACTACCTCACGAGTCACAACTAGCTGAACAAACTGCGACATATTTTGCTTCGGCTGTACTCAGTGCCATGCAGGACTGCTTCCTGTTAAACCAAGAGATCACACTTGATCCCATACTAAAGCAACACCTCGAAGTGCTCTTCCTATCTAAGCCACTGCCAGCCCAGTTCGAATCAACATAACCCTACAGGTTAACCTTTTGATTTGCGTCATATCTGAGCCCATAATCAATTGTACCCTTCAGGTACCTCAATATATGCTTTGCAACAACCAGGTGAACTTGTCCCGGATCCGTCAGGAACTGGCTCAAAGTGTTCACAGCAAAACATATGTCAGGTCTTGTGTTCGTCAAGTACATCCATGATCCAACCATCTGACGATATATCATGGCATCAACTGACTCTGATGGAGCATCGCAAAGTAGCTTCAAGTTTGATACCATGGGTGTGGCTATTGCCTTGTTGTCCATCATCCCGAACCTCTTCAGGATCTCTACTATATACTTCCCTTGACCAAGGAAGACTCCATCTGTACTCTGCCACACCTCCATACCTAGAAAACACTGCATCATGCCCAAGTCCTTCATCTCAAACTCGCCAGCAAGCTTCCTCTTTGTATCAACAACCAACCCATCCTCACCTGTCACAAACAGGTCATCTACATACAATAGTAGTATCACTGAGTTCCCTTTCTCAACCTTGTAGCAAAGGTTGGAGTCCGCTTTACTCTTGGTAAAGCCCAAACTAGTCAGGAAGATGTCCATCCTGTTGTATCATGTCCTGGGCGCCTGCTTCAATTTGTTCAAAGCTTTCTTCAATTTGCACACATGAGTCTGCTTGTCATGTGTCTCAAATCCGAGTGGCTGCTCCACATACACTTCCTCTTCCACTATACCATTCAAGAATGCTGTCTTGACATCCATCTGGTGTATCTTCCATTTCATCACTGCAGCTAGAGCAAGTATTGTTCTGATGGAAGTGTATCTGGATACAAGTGCAAAAGTCTCCTCATAATCTATCCCTTCTTTATGGGAGAAGTCACGTGCCACAAATCTCGTTTTATATTTCTCTATGCTGCCATCTGCAACATGCTTGATCTTATAGATCCAATTGGAAGTCACAACAGACGTCCCTTCTGGTCTCGGCACCACATCCCAGACATCATTCTTCATGACCGATTGATATTCCTCGATCGTGGCATCCTTCCATTCTTTCTTTTCTGTCGCTTCTTCATAGTTGGAAGGTTCTTTGTTAATGATGTCACACAGCAGGGCTACATAAATGGAGTATGGCCTAGGTCTCTTGCTTTCTCTGTGAATTCCTTCTGGAGCGCCATATCTCTCTGCATCTAGGATAGCCTCTCGTACCCATGCTGGTTTCCTCTTGTGAGAATTCTTCTCACGGGGTGGATCTACAGGTTCCTGAGGTTCTTCTATTTCTCGATCTTCTTCTGGAGTTGCTTCATTCAATGTTGTATCTTGGATCTTGGGTACTTCTGGTTCTTCAATGTCTTCAATAGGTAGTTTTATGGATTTGTTGTAAGTTGAGTCTTTGTCAAATGTCACGTCCTTGCTGATATCGATCTTCTTGTACCCTGGAAAGTATATTCTGTAGGCCTTCGAGTTTTCACTATATCCCACAAATATGCCCTTCTTTCCTGAAGGGTCTAACTTCGTTCTTTTCTCCTTTGGAATGTGTATGTACACTGGGTAGCCAAATATCCTGAGATGGCTGACTTTTGGTTTCTTGTCGGAGAAAGTTTCTTCTGGTGTCTTGTTGTCTAGTACTCTATGTGGAGTGTGATTTTGTGCATACACGGTTGTTTTTGCAACTTTTGCCCATAGATGCATGGGAAGATCTTGATCATGAAGCATTGCCCTTATTGTTTCCATAATCGTTCTATTCTTCCTTTCTACAACTCCGTTTTGTTGTGGATTGTATGGAGTGGTCAACTCCCTCTTAATCCTTGACTCTCTGCATAATTCCTTGAATTCTTCTGATGTGAATTCGTTGCCATTGTCTAATCGAAAGGTCTTGATCTTCTTTTCTGTGTGATTCTCCACCAAGGCTTTGAATTCCTTAAATTTGCTGAATACTTCATATTTGCTCTTCAAGAAATATATCCAGGTCTTCCTAGAAAAATCATTAATGAAAGAAACATAATATACATACCCACTCAATGAACTGGATGACATTGGACCACATACATCAGAGTGGATGACTTCCAAGATTCCTTTTGCTTTGCTCTCGCTACTTGGAAATGTCTTCTTTATGTTCTTTCCCTTTGCACATCCTTTGTAGATTCCTTCATGCTTTGTCTGGATTTCAGGAAGACCGTTAACTGCTTTGCTTGCAAGTGATAGTGCTTTATAGTGCACATGTGCAAGCCTTATGTGCCATAATTCACTTGGCTCCATGGAGTCATGGACCAAGGCTTGTTCAGGTTGGCCTGTGTTATCACCAAACTTGTAGTTGCCTCTATGAGGTGGATCCAGGATGGACGGCAGAGGGATAAGCAACTAAAGAGGTGGAACCAAGATAGTCTCGACTCCCAAATGGATGGTTGTCACGCCAATCGAGGCAATCTTTACTTGATGTTGTCTTATCTCAAGACAACAATGGGGGATACCTAGATCTACTCCCGACAGGAGAGATCAAACCAAAACACCAGATCAAATCAAATGGATTTGAAGTACGTAAGGTGTAAGGTGGAGTAAACCCTAGATCTATGGATGAAGTCACAAGGTGAATTAGGGTTTGGATCAGGGGTTTATGAGATATGAAATTTGATCCAAGTTCAAAATACAAGTGACCTATAAGCTTATTACTAGATCCGAGATTAAGGTACTAGCAAAAGATGACAATATCCATTGCCTTGGGAAATGTGACCAATGCAGGGAGGGTAAGAACAAGATTGGGGCTACCTAGTACCAAGGGGAGACTCGAAAGAAGGTATTACAGTATCAAAGCACACGAGCCACAAGGAAAAGATCAAATCTCAAGAGAAGGAGGCAACATGAAGGGTAGCGCTAGGGTTGGAGAACAATGCCTTGGGATTTGGGCCAAATGGAGTCACTTTAGCAAAACGTTTTCGAAGACCCACTTAGGGTTTGACCCGATCTACAAAACCCATAAACGGTTTGCCGAGAGATCAAGCGGTTTGATCCATAACATTTTTTGATTTTTTATATTTAGGGTTTTAACATGAAAATGAAGATGCCAATGGATTGAGATCTAGAAAAGAAGAACTAACCTGTAGATCTTACCTAGAAAACCTTGTAGATGCCTTGATGATTATGATCTATACCGTCTCGATCAATTTGAGAATATTTGAAGGAAGCCTCTATGTGAAACGATTTGCCCAAGGAAGCCAATGCGCCCTCTCTCTTGCACAACAAACATCAACCATATCAGATTTGATGTGTCACGAGAAAAGAACAAATGGTACAGAAAAATAACAAGATGAAATCATAGATCGCAATGATACTAATGAAAACCCCCTGATACAAGCGAAGCCAAGCCAAGCGAGTTGAGGAACCCCTACAAAAATGCCCAAGTTGAAGTCGCCCTCCTGTAGACAAGACAATATTTCCAAAAAATATAGATCTCACAACAAATACCCAAATGCTAGGAAGCAATAAATTTTCCGATCACCAACTAAGAACACCAGATGCAAAGGAGATCCAAGAATTTCCGCAAAAATAGTTTTCTATTATCCAGATCCAAGAGCTAAAGACCCCTTTACAATGAGAAGCTCCCTCCTTTAAATAGGAATGAGAGAACCAAAATCATAACCACTTTTAAATGGGTGGCTAAGATTAAAATATCAAAATGTTCTAATCAATGGTTGAGATGAGCTGAACATAGAGTACATGGATCAATACAATAATATAATATATAAATGGACCAAATCACCCTAGGAGAGGGGATCCCACTCAATAAAAAATAAATAAAGCTCATGGTGGGTCCAGGGAGTGTTAACTAACTCTCATATTGTGTCCCTATGGCACAATAAAAATAATATAATTTTTTAAGTGCAAAATAGTGCCTCTCTGAGGAAATCGCGAGCCTCCAAAAGCTCCAGAAAATAATAAAATATGCCCGAGAGATGGATGTGGGTCCATCCAAGTGCTGAAACTGCTGGAGGAGTGGAAGACATCACACTCATCATCAAAATTCATCCCATGCCATTTCCTTGCCTCATTAACCCAAATCGAATTCTTCAGTAGCTATTTTATTATTTTAAATCTGCCTCGGGAAACGTGATATGCCAAAACTTGCCTCCTAGGGTGTCAACGTTATCCAACTGAGCCCACCAGGCTCTCTGGGAGGGGGGTAATATGGTAAAAACAAGTGGCTGGACCACCCCCTCTTCATACAGGGCCGTAGGTGAAACCATCAATGATCTCATTGTCCCGACAGGCCATTCAGCATGGCAAAACTGCTCTAGAATGGTAAACTGAGCCAATCATCCCTGTAACTGCCTGGAACTGAAAGCAGGCTGTCTCCTTGGACTCAGGGAGTCCAAATCCAATCTAAGGTGCATACTCATAGATCATACACACTACAGATCTATGCATAATCAAGAATACTATCCAGTATGCCCAGACAGATAAAATAGTAATATGTAAATGATCAATAATATAACCTAGGTTAACATCCATCTGCTGCACGTGTTTAAAGGTTAAGACATGCTCTACAAATCATTCAAATAACAATTATAACCAGTAGCAATCATTTCACTGGCGATCTATCAACCAAATATAGAGTTTCATTAATTAACTATAACTTAGATCAGACTTTCAAGACCATACTCACTTCATAGTTGTAATCAATTTGCTAGTGAAGGTTGAAGGCTAAAATCAAAAGGCTAGGCTGAAGGGTGACTACCAACTCAACACTGTGACACTTTGGATATGGAAAGGGGATACTCACTCTAGCATATGCAGGACAAGCAACAACAAAGGGGATGGTAGTGTCTCACAAATGGATAAGTTACGTTCAGAGGTGCTTATTTACCTTGACAAATGCTCACAATCCAAATCAATACAAGTGAGGCCAACAATCATTAGATATAACTTTTAGGAGCTATTGTGTTTTGGGCCTTTGATTTTCCATAGCCTTGGTTCACGTATTTATTACATGGATTTTATTATTGAGGCTTCATGCATTCATGTATGTTTAAAAACACCACTTTTCATGAATGTTTTAAGATATTCATTTCAATGTAATTCAAAGCCAATTTCATTAGGCTTGCCTTGCATTCATGTATGTTTAAAAACACTACTTTTCATGAATGAGATTTTTCAATATGATATTCATTCATTTCCAAATACATTGTATTGATGGCAGCGCTACTTGTTTCAGGTTTAGCCAACACAACCTAGGCAACTCAGAGTCGAGACACAAATAAACAGGGAAGCTTGTGCAACAAAGAAGCTCTAGTGGGGAAAGGTCCTTCATGCCACAAGTCAAGTAGTAAGTCGGGTTGGAAACACAACTAGAAGGTATTGGATGAGTGGAGATAATGAACCATGAAACCGACACTAGCAAGCCAAAGTATGGTGGGAATGACTATCTCTATTCTCTCTAAGGAGGGTAAAACCAATGAGTATGGGTCATGAACTTCTAGGTCTAAGTAGGGACATGCATACATAATATCAATTCATCCAAGTCCACATATTTATATGACCGCCAGATCATGACACTAGATGCTAAGACATGTCACAAGAATGAGTATAAGAGCAATAATAACCATAACACAAGATAACGTATGTTAGGTCATAAACATGTAAATAATAAATCTGAACCAACAACTGTCCAATGATAAGCTACTAATGCAACTCTGGGCACTACTGACTGCTTTGCAAACGGCTAAATGACTACATCAGTCCTCAAATTTGAGTGTCCTGAGACTCAGTCATAGCATGGGAGAGTACTATAGTCCATCATCAAATAATGATCCATCATAGATGCTCATCTCAGCATCTCATATGTAAGGGAACTGGCTCAAAAGTGTACTGAAATCTGAAAAATAGAATATGGTAGCCCGACTACTATATATGCGATAACAGCCCGTCAGTTTGTATAAGCCTCCCTCTTGCTCTCCAATCACTATTGCATCATCTATGGTCTTTCCTTTTGGCCACATAAGAACTTGGCCATCAATAAATACAACCCTCATACCTTTTGCATCCAATGTAGATATGGAGAGAAGATTCTTCTTGAGTCTTGGTACATATAGAACATCCTTCATCTTCAAATATTTTCCAAGGTTTAGTTTGTAAGAGGCTTCACCAATTCCTTTTATGGGGTATTGGTAGTCATCCCCAAGTTTCACCTTGTGAGGTGACTCATGTTCAGATAGATTCATAAAAGATTCCTTAAAAGTTAAATCTTGTCATATGCTTGGAAGCCCCACTGTCTACAAGCCAATCATTGCTCCCGTGTGAAACAATACCTGTGAGAGCTGAAATTAGAACAAATTCTTCATCGCTTGAAGAATCTTCGTTGTCTCCTCTGGTTCTCTTTCTGGGAGGTTCATCATCCTCTGCAGTGTGAGCATGATGTCTCTTCTTGTTGTTCTTCTTCTTTTTGTTCTTAGGACAATCTCTGGAAAAATGTCCCTTCTCATCACAAGTATAGCATCTAACATTAGATAGATCTCTTCTGGGTCTTCTAAGATTATCCCTTTGATTCTGGTGGTGATGTTTTTCTTTCTTGTGATGAGAGTGCTTCCTTTTGTTGTTCTTGGTGTGTGCTTTGAGAGCTTGGTCTTCATTTCCTATATTTTCTTCTTGAGCTACAAGTCGAGCTTCTTCTTGCGAGCATTCCTCCCATAATCTACTGAAAGTGATTAACTTCCTTCTAGCACAAATTCCTTGAATAAAAGAGTCCCATGACCTAGGGAGACCATTCAAGGTGGTCATCACAACTTCTCCATTCTCTATGTCTTCTCTCATAGCTTCAAGTTGTTCCTTGATTTGAGAGACCCTTGTAAAGTATAATTGTATGGTCTCTGCATTTTGGATCTTCACATTCGTCAACTGATTTTGCAAGGTCATCTTCCGATTTATATTCTTTCCTTCAAATAGCTCGGTCAAGGAATCAAACATCTCTTTAGGTGTCTTTAAGGAAGACACATGTGGTATAAGGTGATCCTTGATAGAATCAACAATAATCCTCTTGGCCTTGACCAAGTTCTTCTTGTACAAGGCTTTAGTCTCATTTCCCTCTAGAATTGGAACCTCTTCATTTATGTAGGTGTCCAATTCATTCTCTTCAAGGACTAGTGAAATCCTATACTTCCATGCTCGAAAATTATCAGCTCCTTCAAGCTTATCCTCAAGCTTGGTGTGGTGAAACATCTTTAATGAGAACCTCAAATGGAAATACAGAAGATTTAGATCTTACCACTTTGAGATGCCCAGACTGGATTTGGAGCTGGTCTTCTATAGTGCTGGGTCAAATTAGGGTTTGACTTTCCCAGAGTTTTACCCAACCAAAAATTTCGATCTTGGTCTCTAAATTTTGATTTTGAGGAGGAGAACAATCCTATGCTAGGTCCACTCTAAAATTCCACTTCTGTGAAAAGCCCTAATATCTCGCAGTAGTGACAGGCCAAAAACTGAAAATGCCCGGAATCAGATTCTGATTCGACAGGAAGATGCGCCCTTCTAAGGAGAGTTAACCAAGCCTCCTTTCCTTGATGATCTGTGGAGAGAGACCCAAAAATTAAGAAGCCCTAGTTTCTGCAGTTGCACTATGCCTTCTTCTCAGTTTGGCTCTGATACCATGTTAGATTTTACTGTTTATTCAATATGATCTAGGATCTTATCTGAGAGAATAACATGCACAACAATAATCACAAGAGACAAGAGACAAAGATTTTCCTCGAGGAAACCATAAAGGAGAAAACCCCGTAACTTCCTCAGAGATAGAATGAGCACCAGTAGCAAAAGTAAAACCCAAAAGTATAAATATGATCTTCGACAACTGCTCTTTCTCTCACTTGTGTGAGCTAGTCCTCTCTCTCTCATGCGCACTTGATGAGTGAGTGTGTGTGTTCAAATAAAGAGTCACACTCCCTATTTATACCTATTTTCCACTTGACATTTTCTCCTACTGGGCCGACTTCTCTAGGAGAGTCTAATAACCCAATTACCACTTATTTCTGAGGACTAATGCCCCGACATACAAAGGAGGGTTAACCTCAATGACTTTACATGACTCAAGTACAATGACGACTCTCTCGATCGGAGGTACAGTAATAAAATACAAATACAATATAAAATATACAAGTGAATATCTTCTGAAGTTACAATTACATTAACAGCCTAGATGGAGGAGTTGAGTGTTGAGTGATAGTATCTCAACTCGAGACTTGCCCCTAAGGACGCACCCGGTGGGTTAAAGATTTCTGCCACGCTAACCCCCCCGAGGTGCATGAAAGGTGACAACAAACTCAACTAGAGGAACAAAATGATGACTTCAAGTTTTTCCTTGTAGATGATAAAGAATACTTTGAAGGACGCATGCACCTTAAGTCCAGAGGGGTCATTTTGTTTTTCTTATGTCGCATGTTGGATGAGGAAGCATTCAACAGGTGGACCTAGTTGAATTGCAAAGCCAAATGAATCTTTTTGAATTCGTACTGGGGCTTGGGTGCGAAGTATGTTTGCTTATTGTTTAACTTTGATGCGGCAAAGCGTCATGTTTTACAATTTGGTACATGGTGTTACCCCTTTTTCAACAAGGGGTGATTTTGATTAGTTGATCCTGAGATGAAATTTGTGGCTTCTCCATTGATCATTGGTGAGAGGTCCTTCAGCTTTGTCAAAGTCCATGTGCCTTAATGTTCCCAGTCATAGACAATGTTTGGTTCTCTAGTGATGTGATATCTCTAACCCTCATTTACCCTTAGCATGTTTTCTGGCATGACAATATGTTAGCATGGGATGTTACATGTATGCTTCTATAATGACTCATATACTTGAGATGTTGCTTGTCTTTTAGTCTGACCTTGGTGTTATTCTTCTTGCTTAATAAGTGGTGTTATTACATTGCTGATTTGTACCTTGGTAAAAAAGTTAGGTGTTCTTCATCCATTTCATAACTTTTGCCTCACCATATTTCATTTCGCTAACCAATTCACTCATCCTTGTCATTTTTCCCCTTTGCGAATGATCTGTCGTTAGTAACAACATATGGTCTTATTACTATTCCAATGTATGAATGCCTCAAATCAAAGCTAAAAGAGCCTTGTTCTCTAAAAAAAAAAGTTGTTGATAGATTGAATGCAAAGGAAAGGATCATGATAGATACTCCCCATCACAAAAGCCAAGTTCCCTTGTCCCAGTTTATGAAAACTACATCTAAATAAAAAGGGACTAAATCAATGGAAGGGCTAAAGGGCTAGAGGACAGACAGGTTTCAAGGTCGCTCACCAGACCATTGATCACATTTTCACCCTTAATGCTATCATTAAGGAGGCATGACACCGCTCTTCGAAAGTCTATTGTTTCTTTGTAGACTTTTGAAAAGCTTTTGATTATGTCCTCGAGAGCTCCTCTTTCAGAGACTTCAAGACATTGGCATCTCCGAGACTCTACTGACCGCCATTATGTGCCTTTATGAGTTGGTCCTTGGTCGTCTCCGCACAACTCATGAGGTATTAGATTTTATCTGGACTCTAGAGTACCATTGGGGTTAAAAACGGCTTCCCCCTTTCCCCCACAGTATCTGGGATCTATATAGATGAGTTGGAGAATTTTCTCCACAACCATATCTCGAACAGTGATGGATGTCTCCTTCACTAGGTTTGATATCTATTCTTCTTTTTGCGGATGATGTAGTCCTCTTAGCTTCATCTCCAGAGGGATTATAGAGATAGTTGGATGCTCTTTCTCTTTTTCGTGATCTTTGACGGTTGACGATTAACTTGGGTAAAACCAAGGTTATGGTCTTCAATGGGACAAAGAAGACCCTCTTTGACCTACATTTCTTCTTTAAAGGGGAGGAGATTGAGATCACTAACACCTACACATACTTGGGAGTGTAGTTCTCCAGGCGTCGTTTTAGTTTGCGATATGCATTTAAGCCTTGGGTTAACAAGGGGTACAGATCCTTAACCCTTTTCGAGAGATAGTATTTTTGAAACCATTTTTAGGACATCTCATCCAAGATGTTTCTCATGGATTATTATCTGGCCCACTGTGCTCTATGGCTCAGAGGTTTGGGGACCTGGTTTGTTGGAGTCTGACTTGGCCTCAGTTGAGCAGGACCAGACTCTTCTCTTCCATTGCATTATCAGATGTAAACAAGTAGTTCCTCAGCACATTATCTTGGCAGAGTTTGATGCATGACCCTTTCGACTTGAGATGATGTTTAGTTTGGTCTCTTTCCTACATCGGGTCCGGAGCTTCGTAGACTCGACAAACGGAAGGGATAGGTCTTCGTACGTGGCCTGTTGTTCCTTAGAGACCATTGTCTCTTGTAGTCCTCTCAGGCAGGCTCAATGTTGATTAGTGGGGTCTTGATCCTCTTGGAGTCCATAGGCATTCAAATGGACAAACTCCTTTTGTTTGGCTACTCCTTGGATGCTGCTAGTCACCTACTTCCTCTCTGACAGGAATTGAATCAGATCATTAGGGATGACATATACAAGTAGTTTATCTAGACCACTTGGGCCAACCCTTAGGGTGGTTTACGCCTGTTACCGTTGAAAGGGAAGTCCAAGCCACTGGCAAGCGTATGTGGAGAAAGTGACCACTGTCACCTTAGTCACTTCTCCCAACTGCTTTGGAAACCTAAGTCTCCTAGGGGAGAGCCCTATTACAACTCTGAAAAGACATTAAAGCACCAAAAGATATTTTCTTTCGAGGATGTTAGTGATCAGTGCCTAATGGAGTCAAATCAAAGAGCACAATGTGTGCATATGAAATATATAAGTGGCGTTATCGAGTTGACTTTAATAATGCATGTATCCAATGATATGCAAATAAGATTAGTTACAATTGAAATATATAGGAACTAGCAACAATACATGAATTACATCATTACTAAGTAATCAAAGACAACATGTACAACTAGTAATAATAATTTGCAGATACTAACCAAATACCAATTATTCACTAAACAATCACACATGCATAAGTATGGCAGAATATATCAGTTCTCTGTTCAAGTGTTTTAGAGGCTTGTTGCATAAGTAACTATTTACCACATTAATATATCAAGTCTGAAAACAAGTTAAATGTGACAGCAGTGGTCGTTTGAATATAAGTTACAGATTGTATGCATGGAAAAATAATGGATACACATAGCCCACTTTTAGTGGCACCTCTAACAGTTCTAAATAGCAGCTATAACATTATGTACCAGTCATCCACCCAAATATTTATGACAGCATTGAAGTATCAGCAGTATTGAGTACAAATGTGATTGTTTAACATAACTTTGTAATACTAACTAACATCAATGTGTTTGTTTGTGTGCAGACTGTGTGTGTGATGGTAAAGGATGCGAACAGTCCACTTTTGGTGATAGTCTAGACAAGCAATCAGCATGGACTAACCCTTCGTTTGTCAATGTGAAGGTCAAGGAAAACGTGCAGTAGCAAAAGGAAGGGCTGCCACTGTAAGGGCAGCCCTAAGGTATGGCTAAAAACTGTCACAAAGGGACCGAGAGGTGAAAGGAAAGGTCTGTACCAGACCTAAGGTAAGGCCGAAGGTTAGGGAGAGTGGGTTTAAGGAGACTTCCCTAGGGCAGTGAGGGATTAGGGAACCTAACACTAACCACAACAAACCAGAACTAACCTAAACTAACCTAAAACTAACCCTAGACTAGGTTTTAGAAGAGAAAATGTTTGAAAACAAAGGGAGGTAAACCCTAGCAAAAGCCCTACCCAACCTTGGGCATCTAGGGAGGATGGCTTGCCTAGTGAAGAAGAGATCCTAGGTCAGACAACTATCCTAGAAAAACTAAGGGAAAATCCTAGAGGACTCTCACAAGAAGATGTCTCTCCACTTGCTAAGGTTACAAGAAGGCTGGAAATGGTCTATTATAGAAGAAAATGCAGCACTAGGGTTACCATTTAGTCATGAACATGCATCATCTACCAGCATTCAAACAAAGAGATAAGAAGCCTAACCTCTATGTGCTTGTGTTTAGCCAACAAATCCAAGGATCACTTTGCAAAAGAATTTCACCAAAGAACACCAGAAAAAGCTTGCATTGACCCATAAAATATCCCTCAAGAGGGGCACATCTCTCCAAAGAGCCCTAAGAAGGGTAGAACAAATGCATAATGTTTTATCCCATGAGTCTTCTTTTAAAAATGAAGTGAAGAGAGATCTATTTATATGATCTCGCTCACTATTACAAAAATATCCAGGCCGACATGCCTTTAAAATGTCAATTTGAAATTATAAAATGTCAACTTAAAATTAAAACAAAATAATAATAAAAAATAGCCATAATGTAGGCTCAAGGTAGGCTACTTGGGGTATTTTTCCCCTAGGTGCCAAAATTTGCTCAAATAAGCGAATCACTCCGAACGAAACGTTGGAGTGAGCTAAAGGGAGGGCGTTATACCCCATATAACCCCTAGACTACTGTGAAATCCCTCAATGCCCTCCTCAAAGCATCAAGAAGGCCTAGCGTGGAGGATGGCTCCCTCTGAGGAGATAAGGCCAGGGAGAGAAGGTGCCAACTGATTAAAGGGCTAGGAGGGTGTCCTAAGTGGCTATGAAGAGAGACGAATGTCTCGCAGCTGAAGCATAGGCCGCCAGAGCACACAAATAGGGTATGGAGCCATGTGACCCAGTGGTCAACCATTAGGAGCCTCGGACACCAACCCTGAGGTTAAAAACCCCAGTAAAGGGCAGTCAACAGTGCCATTAAGCCATAGTACTCCTAAAGGAGGAACCAAAGGGCCCAACCATGACCACCATTGCTTGATAACACCCTCGTTGCCCGTCGAATGTGCACACCGTCAGCCTGAAATCTTTCGAACGACTGTCTCTCGACAGAAGGGAGAGGTGCGGCCTTGGGGGCAAGCAAAGAGTCAGGTGCTGTCACTTGATCCCGACTCCTCCGTTTAGGCAAAATGAAGCCAAGGGGGGTAGTCCCTACGAAAAGTTACCAAGGTTACTAGTTGATGGTTTGTTTATTAAGTTTTTAGGAGTTTTTAGAAAGTGGGGTTCCAAGATATAACTGCAACAATAATTTTAAAGATTCCTTTTAACATCATGAATTAAAAGATCACTGTAAAATATATAAAATGATGCACAATACTTGATATTGATAGTAAGCAAATAAGGGTGCAAGGACTAGTGCCTTATGGAGTCAACACAGTGAAAAATTGATAATTGCTGAAGAAAGGGAAATGCTGTGCAAGTGTATCTTGGTGAATTTTAGATTATTAGATTGTTAATCTTGGTTAGGGAAAGAAGGGAAACTCTCAAGATATCGTAAAGGTATAGAGAGGAATGTTCGGAATTTAGCCTTTGGTGGCTCTGTACAAGGACATGTTGGCTGCCAAAGTCTCAAGGGTGTGTTCAACACTACACCAACTAGGGATGCAGCCTAACGCTGCCCCTAAGAATTAAGTACAGTGGTTCCAGCTTCCCCAGGCGAAATTTGCCCACACAAAGTCTAATCGAAGCGCTGGATGTTCGCTTATCTTTTGGGTAGTTAATTTTATTAGGGTGACTGATTAAATTAAAATGTGAGAATTAATCAATCTACAATGCTTCTGGGTATCCCAATCGGGTAGAGCATACACAATGTAGAAAAATGGTTTATTTCGATTGCGTTAATGATGAAGATTGTAACAACCCTCTGACAGAGAGCACTTTTGATCCGTCTTATGGTGAGATTCAAGAGATTTATGAAAATTAAAGAAAGAAACAACTAAGCTAAAACAAGAAATAAAGACTCTTCGACAGAGAGCGCTCTTGACTTGCTTTTCAGCGAAGTTCAAGAGACTTTGGATTCATTTTATTTAAACAAGTTAGAATATGAAAGAAATAAAACACTACCAATGAAAAAGATATGATGGCCAAACTTATGCGTCACTTTTCTGATCAATCTCCACTAATCAGCAAAGCCTTTGGGTGGAGATAAGAGCATAATTCGTGGCGACGAAGAATGGTTTTATTTCTAAACAACTTTTGCAATAATAAAACAATGAATTAAACAGTGAAATATGCAAGAAGTATACACCCTGCACTTAAAAATGAGTGTGTGAAGTGATGGGGTTAGAAAAAGCAATCTCACGAAAAATGACAAAAGATGCAAATCCCCCCAGGGTGGATGGGATGTGGGTGTTGGCTACCCCACTGGTCTCGTTTAATTCTTTTACAACTTTTTTGTATGATGAAGATGGAGTGCTTCTTAGTCCATTAAACTTGGATCTAAGAGCTTACAATGATGCACCAAGGTACTATAGCAAAGTGGGTGTCCACCGTATTGTTCTAAGCCCTCCTTGATGGTCTTGGTCACTCCAAAACTTCACTTTTATGCGCAGACCTGCTAAAAACTAGCAAGCTAAAAGTGTTAGAAAATGATGGGAAAGACAATACAAAAATAAAAATTTTTGTACTTTGAAAAATTTTGCAAAATTTTTTAGTTTAAGCTCAAATCTCCTAGCTTTAGATCTAGTCGAATGATGGAGTTCTTTTAAAAACAAATCAGATCTAAATGCTTAAATATTGGTAGATCTAAATAATAAGCATGAAAGGATAGATCTACTTCTTAAGTATAATAAAAAAGTAACCGAGAAAGAGAGAGATTTTGAGTTCTTATCAAAAGAAGTGGTAACAACTACTCTAGTTTGAATCTCTTGGAAAACTTGGAAGTTTGAATGTGGGACCACAAGTGTTTTGCTCTAGATCCAAGAAAAAGAGATGCAACTGAGCTCAACCTTTTACTCGGAATTGTGATCTGCAAACAAATGCTATCACACTTGCAACAAACATATTAGATCTGGTACTATTCACGGTTAGAAACAAAAAAAACATGAACTATAACTTAATAAAACACGCCTTCTTAAATCGCTAAGAGTAAAAAGTAAATAAATTGACAACTGCAAATATTACTCTACGTGCTCTAAGATAACCTTCTAAGCCAGATTAATTATGAAAGAACAAAGCATGACAAAAATGCAACCATATCACCTCATCCACCAAAAGTATGCACCCACAGAATCACATTCATAAGCCTCCAAAGCCTTCAACTTTATTCAAATAGTAACAACAGAGTACATGAGCATAGGTTCCTTGCTTCTTCCTTCTAAACGAGGAAGAAAGCCTCGCTTAAATAGGAAAAATGAGAGCAAACTCCAAGGGGGGCGAATTTTCCAAGTGTTAGAGCTTTTTGAGATGATTGGGGGCAAACTAGAGTGAACTAGAGGTGGTAGATGACACCTCTCATAAGGTAGGTCACCCCCGCCTCTTTCTGTGACACATATACAACAAGAGGTGAGCTCTATCATGGCTAAATGTGCCCCTCTAAGGAGAAATTTGCCACCTCATGGATTTGATTGGAATCTACTTGATTTGATTTTGATTTGGTCTCCAATTAGCCCCAACTTCATCCTTAGTTAACTTGGAACATGTCTGGGACAAGTTCCCACTGATTTAGGGATGTGTTTTTTTTTCCATATTTTCCCTTTTTCTAATTTTTTATTCACTTTTTGTTTTTTTTGGAGAGAATTTCACTTAAGTGATAAATAATCACTTAAACCTTAGGATAAGTGTGTCTAGGGGTTAAATGAGTGTTTTGGCTTAGAAAACAAGTCTTTATTTGCCAAAATCCACACTCAGAACTTAATTATTACATTTTGAAAATTTTCAATTAAACCATAAGAAAAATGGTTTAATTAATTGAAAAATTTAATTATTTCTCTATAGTCAAAAAATAAAAAATAAAAAATCCAGGAACGTCTGAGAAATTTTTTTTCGGACAATGTTTTGATGCATTCCGGGACCTAGGAAATGACCATAGAACATACCAATAGTGTTTAGTAGGTTCATATTTTAATGTTGGACTCTAATAACCCCCCAAGGCCTAACCGCCAAATTTGGGCATTTCAGCTTTGGAGGTAGCAGGAGAAAAACTCATCGATTATAACTCGGCTAAAGGCAAAGAAATAATCGACAAGGGAAAAAACTCCTTGGAATACCCTATTTGATTGTTAAGTCTAAGGGAACTGAGCCACTCAAGACCCCCCTACTAGCACACTTTATTACAACCCCATGGGGCATGGTCATTTTGACCAAAAAATAAAAAAGGCTAGCCAAAACTGGCTAACTCTAGAACACACTGAACTTTTGAACTCTGGAAATGAACATGCATCATGTTCAATAGCTGGCGGCTCACTGGAAATCCACTAAGTGCAGAATTAGTGGATAACAACCCCTCTTAGTCGAAAAAATTGGCTCTCTCTCCCTGGGGTACATTTGAAGGTGCGCTGGGTATAGGTGCAGCGTAACAATGCCCAAATATGGGCTTTTATGCTGAGCACTTTTTGGAGCTGAGAGACGGGCTCATTGTTCGACTATAGTACACCCTTCGCCATTGGATGCTTTCTCTTCACATTCCTCTAGGCCAGTTCAAGGTAGTTTCCCATAAGCTTCGGGTAGAGGTTGTTGATCACCATATTGACAGATCAGACAGGGTATGCTAGACCTGCCACCTTTAGGAGGCTGAGACGGAGGAGCACTTTATCTTCCTCTGCCCCATCTACTACGAGGTCAGAGGGAGGTTTTATTGCTTATTTAAAGAGTCCCGACCCTTGCTAGTTTCTTTAGATTCCCGGATCAGAGATGTTTGGCCCTTTACATGCAGGAGGCCTCCCACCTTAATTATTGTTCCATATAGCTGCCCGAGAAACCAACCTTCACTCAACGTATCGCTTCCTTCTTTATGGTGCTCCCTCTTACTCAGGGCACCAAGAGACAGATCAAGATGGGTAGTGGCTCGGGACTTGTCTCTAGATTAGTAGGTCCTAGAAAGACTGTCCTCAATTCCCAGAGATATTAGCAGCACTGCAACTCTAGATCCCACACCAGCAGTCAACAAAGATCATCCAGACTCAAGCGGCAGGTCTCCTCCTCCAGACATCAGCACTGTATGACATCCCTCTCTTCTTTCGATGCCTCTTCTCTCCAGTGACCAGTCCTCTATCTTGAGCTTCCTCCATTTGGTCTTGGATGCTAGGAGAGTCAGATCCAACAGACTGTGAGACATATTGTTCACTGTGGTTTTTCCAGATCTCGGATCTGCCTACTTTGGTGGTCATCTGCTGGACATTAATAAAATTATCTTATCTTATCTTATCTAGTGAAATTACCTAATTACTTCTCTTTGGTACTTGTTTATTGCTGCTATTGTGCTTTAAGACTCTTTTTCATGGCCATGAGTAATAAAGGTTATTGTCTAGCATGATCTATTATTGTCTTCTTTAGAGGTAGAATAATTCATGATTGGAAAAGATGTCGAATTTCTTAATTAGCTATCAGCACAGAACAGGTATCATTTTTTGTTTTTGTAATGTATATGGATATTTTCTATGGTATCAATAAAAATTACATCCCTTTAAATTTTGATAAATATTAATGAAGATGCTCTTAAGGATTTTGAAGTAAAATCAATTTTAAATTTTTTTATTTGAACTGTAGAACATCATGGACCATACTACAGTGGGTATTCAAAAACCAACAATAGGCCAAATGAAAAGCTAGGAAGCCAACCTACCTCACTGTCGGTAACTCATCTGGAGAATGAAATGTTTAGAACCTGCATGGAGCGGTTTTTGTACATCAGATGCTACAGCAGTTTTGAGTTTTTGGCTGCTCTTAAGGCGAGTGTTGACAGTGATGTCAGGTTCTGTTTGAATCCTTAGATTGTCAGAGAATAATAGCAAAGGATAAATCAGACATATCAATCTTTGAAGCTTGGGAAATGTTCTTAGACAGTATGATCAATGTTCAACACTCATTATTGTATTTGAGTTTTCTCCATTGTACAACCTCTGTTGGAAATATTGGTTTTAACCGATCGCTCTCTTATGTTACAGACAATTCGTCCTCAATTTCAAAAAGCAATTGAAAAACACAGTAATGGAGTGCATTTGCTGATGATTGACAGGTAATTCTTCTGGGTATGATTACTCTAATTTATATGCTTAAGCTTATAGAGGATGTATAGAAATATATTTTAATTTTCAATCTTTGGGTATAATAGATTCATACTCTGTCAAATATTTAAATGTCATGGAGGGCCGTTAACAACACATGCAGATAATTTGAGAATAGTTCACTGTTCATGTTCCTGTACTTTTACGGTTTATGGAATTGTCCTGCCCATTATAATGTTGACATCTAGTCTTTTGTTCATATGTGAGCTACAACTTTGTTCTTTGCTCACATGTGATTTACATTAAAAAAGGATCCAAGGTCTATAAAACTCTACTCTTGTATCACTGGTAGCTAGTCTTTGTATTTTATTTACTTGAAGGTCATTTATCATCACACAAGCAAATGGCATGACAAATGTATAGGTATATGATGACTGTTTTTGCTCAAAGAAAATGGTTTCAAAGTTGTGAGGAATTAAATGCAGGCTTGTTTTCCACTATCCTGTTCTTTGACTCTGCATCATTCTGAGGTCCATGCTACATGACTACAGCTTAGCTAGATGGTAGTGGGATCTACTTTATGTTATGGCCAAGCAAGTCGGGAATTTTAGTTTCAGCCTTATTCTATCCAATTTTTCTACAATGGTTTAGACTGTTTCAAGTGGCCCAAAGTTTAAAATTGTTAAGCAAACTCCTACTACTAGGGTGGGTGGATATAATAGGAAAGGGACAAGCCATTTTTTGTAATTCTTAACTTAACAACCGAAATTTTTCACAAAGGCTGGACCGGGATGTATACACTTAATGCGGATGGATATTCCACCAATTTTAAATGATCTTTTCAAAGGACTCACTTTGAAACCTTATTAGTTCCAGTGCATATATGATTCTAATTTTTCTTACTTCCAACGTTTTGTTGGCTGCATGACAGTAAAGTGGTCATGTTTATTTTGATGGATTCATCTGTAATTTCCAAGTCAAGGTCCTCACATAAGGTATTATTTATGTTTAACATCACCGAGGAATTGGAGAATTTACGTTGGAGTGTTTTATGCACCCCAAAATGCCCACCCCTGCTGGTAGACATATTTGATGTAACTTGTTATCCCTCATATTATATGATGGTTACAATTGTGGTTTTGATCACTGTTACACTTCAAAGTATCTACAACATTCCCTACAGGTCTCCCAGGGGAAAGGGGTTATTTTTTGCTATGTAAAGGCCATGATTTGAGCATAGAGTGTTGATTTGGGGCTTGTTATTACACAAAGTGTAGGCTTGTTATTACACAAAGTGTAGCTACCCACTAAATGTATCCTATCTGGGGTGATAGAGGTAAGGTAGCTAACCGGTGACACCGCAAGGCCCTCGTCCACTACGGATTGAAGGGTAGTTGTCACACCAGACGGGCTCTTGTCGCTTTAAATCAATCCAGAGAATGATCAAGCGGGAAACCCTACTAGCCTATGAGGGCTAGTGCACCTACTCAAGACACTCCTAGGGGTATGCAATGAATGAAAGAGGTGAATAAAGAGCAAGTGAATCTAGATCTAGAGAATGGACGCGGTAGAGAAGGTTAGGGCAAAGTTGAGGAGGCTTAGTGATAAGGAAAATTACCCAACTTAATTGAGAATGTACCACAAAGAGTTTAGTTACATAGATCTAGAGAGATCTAGCCCAAAAGGAAGAAAACCCTTGTTATCACCAACCTTGTAGTTGCCTATGTGAGATGGATCCAGAATGGACAGTAGAGGGACAAGCAACTAAGGAGGTGGAACCAAGATTACCTCGACTCCCAAATGGATCGTTGTCACGCCAATCGAGGTAGTCTTCACTTTATGTTGTCTTAGCCCAAAACAACAATGGGGGAGACCTAGATCTATTCCCGACAAGAGAGATCAGACCTAGACACCAGATCAGATCAAATGGACTTGAGGTACGTAAGGTGTAAGGTGATGGAAACCCTCGATCTATGGATGACGTCACTAGGTGAACCAAGGCTTTGGATCAGGGTTCAGGAGATACGAGATTTGATCCAAATTGGGACACAAGTGACCTATGAGGGAAATACTAGATTTGGGGTTAAGGTACTAGCAAAAGGTGAAGATATCCACTGCCTTGGGAAACATAACCAATGCAGAGAAGGTAAGAACAGGTTTGGGGCCTGTTGTCGCCTGAAACTGGCACGCGGGTGCTGAAAACCCAAACCGCGGGCGCGCCGGCTCGGCGACAACCTCTCTCTCGAGAGGCCAATGTCACCACACCTTCTCTCTCCTCGCTTCAGGCTGGCTCTTATCCAGCTCTAGGGGGGTTTCCCTAATTTTGGATCTCAAAGGCAGGTGCAGCTGAGGGCAAGGTGATTTGAAGAGGCTGCCTTAGAGAAACTCGGGTATCAAAAAAGGAAAATGATTCGGATTGATGGGCAGGAAGGGAAGGGAGGATCAGTCCTCGAGGGAAGGCCAGTTCCTCTACCAGAAGGGTAAATGGAGTCAGAAGGGGACTCAGAAGAGCTTTGTGTTTCGCGGAAGTGAGACTAAGCTGGTCCGTTCCATAACTAGAGGCCAGGAGAATGGAAGTATAACCGACTACTTTTCATTACTCCTGGACCTCTGAGAACACAACGGCGACAAACAACTTGGCAGCCGCAAATGCTTGCCCAATGTGCTATATTATAGCCCTCTATGCTGGCTTGGTCTATAACTTTATGAAAACCCGAAGCTACAACGGAGAAACCCAACATATCCCAAAAATACTCAACATGATATTTTTTCTTTATGGACTCTGGGGAAAAATCCTCCCAGCCCAAAAAGTTCCATCCTTTTACAATGAAAGAGCCTTGCTCTTTATATCTCCAAAAAAGGAAAAGCTCTAATTAAATAAAGAAATAATAAAAATAAAGTGAAGAAAAAACAATAATTAAAAAATGAAAAAAGGGGACTAAGATCCACTTTTTCCTCCACTAACGCCTAAACATGACCCAATTTTCTTTCAATGTCACTCACATTTCAACTAAATGATAATAAAATAGAAAGCTGTAACAGAACTCCTAGCTGGCCACACCACCAAAAAGGTGTCTGTCAACATAATTTAGTGTAATACTCCTGGAAATCGGCTGCTAATGAATTGTGTGAGGAAAAGATCTGTAGGTAGAAAGATGCTAGAACTCCAAGCCCTCGGTTGCCCCCCAAAAGCCACCCAAAAGCCACGTAGCAGCGTGATACCCCTGAGCCACTGCCAGTCTAAAGATATGAATGACGTGGAGCCGACCACATGCCTAGTTCATATTTTACTGAAGTTAGAGTTGCTTAACAGGAATCAGTGGCCATAAGAAAAGATTGCAAGAGTTGGAATATCCGGCTAACTGAAAAACGCCACCGAACAATCACAATTTGGTGTTGAATTACATACACCAATCTTAACGTCAGTTCATTTGATGCTGCCACCAATCACAAAATAATAGTCGACCATGCAAGCTGCTCCTGGAAATCCACATGAATGTGATGCTCGCCCCACGAAGAGCTGCCAATGAAATTCCTTCGGGATGCCCAACTATGCCCAAAAATCTGAAATTTGATTTTTTGCAATTGGTTATCAAAGAAAGGATTCGGCGAGGAAACTAGCTGTTGCAAACTCCACGTGACAGTGAATACTCCTGAGAGGCTGCTGTGAGGAATTGTCAAGTCAAAATCAGTGACTCGGTTGCTAAAGGAAACTGTGGATCTAGGCCACGTGAAGAAAGTGCTACCAATGAACTGATCATCGATATCTTTAGAAAACTCGGGCTCTGTCAATCAACCTCTCGTCCTCTGCCAAGCATTTGGATTCTTTGAAGTCCGATTGCAAAATAAATATTTCATAGTGTGAAACACCTGTGAAAGTCCCTATATACACGCGATTGGCTGCCGGCTACTCCATGTGTATGAATTTCATAAATCGGAACCACATATAAGCGGTGAAAGTCGACAAAATGTGCAGTTTGCTCTCTGCTATCCGCGCGATTTGCTGCTGAAGGAAAATGTTGTGTGATGGTTATTCTGCCAGATCGGAACTGCTACACGACTTTCTCTGTAGTCAGTTGCCAGCAGAAAGACTACACAAGTCATGTCCCCAACGCATAGATGCAAATGAATATTCGACTGCTTTCTGCTCCAACGGTGGTATTTGGTGGCATGACATAGTGGAACTCCATCGGTGGCCACGAGGAGAGACGTGTGGCTGTCAATCGATTGCTAGGGGTGGTGAGAAAAAATCTAATCTCCACGATTCTGCTCTAGACTGCCACGTTGCCCCAAAACATACTGTATACTCCATGCTTGGCCCTTCTTTGCACAACATTTCTCAATCTGGGCGTCATTCTGAGCACAATTTTTGCCAGTCGTCAATTTTCTCTGCAAAATAATTGTTGATAAAGACATGAATAGCATAACCTTGGGACCCAATAGCAAGGACTTGTATTTAATATATTTTGTTCTCAACATAACAGTAATCCCATTCATTTGCTCTCCAAATATCATCTTCCTATCTCTAGATACAAGTATAAGCAGGCGAGACGCCTAGGACCTGAGTTGTGTCTCAACTTGTGGTGCAATACATCAAGGATCCTCTTGATAGTTTTTTAAGGGTAATCCTAACTGACTGGGAACACTGTAAAGGCATAAAGCGTTGCGTCTTGCTAATTTTGCATGTACTGAAGGCACTTTAATACAATCTTTCTAAGGAATCAGTATCTCAGAATACTGCCCTCTCAATAATTGTGATTGCCTTGGGAAGAATGTGCTGATTGTGGATTTTAATATCAGCATTAACTTCATTGCCAGATCAGAAACTGCAGTAACCATATTAGATGGTTGAGAGTCATCTATGTGGCCAACTTCAACGACAGTTGAACGACTGAAACAGTCACATCATGTGAGATCTCTGTGCTTTGAGAATGCAGAGGTGCAAGGTCCTGTTCTTTCACAGATCTTAATAGGCCCACCAAGTTCCTCTTCCATCACTCTAACAGTAGACATCTCTGCCCTGTTTTTCTCCTTCTGGCACTCGACCCTTCAAGCTGTATCCTTGATTTCTTTTGATCCTCGGACTTTTCTCATTTGAGCCAGACCCTATATGCTTCACATTACTGTGATTTGCCAGCTCTACCTAGATCCACATTCAATTGTTCAATGGTTTCAATCAATTAATCATGAATATACTTCTCATCATACACTGTTCAAACTCCATTCGATGGATACCATGAGGACTGAGAAAGAGCACCGGCACTACCTCCAATTTCTGAGAGCAAACAAGAAACCCCAGTACTATTGTGCATCCATCCTCTGCTTTATAACTGTGACTTTAACCAAAGACAAAATCGCCATTCAAATAGTTCATTCGGTCCTTCAAGCTGTGCAAAAATATGTGTCCTTCAGATCTTCTTATGCTAGATTGAAAACCTTTGCTGTATAACTCCAAAGTAATCTCTACCACTAGCATCATGAAATCTGCTACAGTTCACCTTCATGGAAGATGTTGTTCACTGCTTAATGAATGCTTCTACTGCCTCCAAAGAAATTTTAAGGGTGGCAAAAAATTCTCAATGAAATCTTTAAGCAGCTTGAAGACTTCCTCCAATTCTCCATGGTAAGCAGTCCAGCTGACAGTACTGAGTATTGTAGTGTTTTGTAGGTTGAAGGAGGCCCAAGCAGCAGCCTATGTGCAACAAAGACAAATTCATAATCTTCCTTACTCTTTGGAGAACCCTGTCAAGATGGGGTGATAACAGGGCCATCTAGTACCGAAGGATAGACTCAAAAGAAGGTATGACAGTGTCAAAGCACTCGAGATATAAGGAAAGAGTCAAAACGCAAGAGGAAAAGGCAACAGGAGGGGTAGCGCTAGGGTTTGAAGATTAGTGCCTTGGGATTTGGGCCAATGGAGTCACTTTTAGCCCAACGCTGAAGAAGACCCACCTGGGGTTGGACCCGATCTACAAACCCAAAAGTAGTTTTGCCGAAAAGGATCAGATCATGAGAAAAAGAGGCAACATGGATGGTAGCGCTAGGGTTTGAAGACCAGTGTTTTTCAGATCTAGGGCAATGGAGTCACTTTTAGCTCAGCGTTGAGGAAGACCCACTTAGGGTTGGACCCGATCTACAAAACCCAGAAATGGTTTGCCCCGAGATCTAGCTGTTTGCTCTATAATATTTTTTGTTTTTTTGTTTTTTTATATTTAGGGTTTTAAGATAAAAATGGAGATGCAGATGTGAATGGATTGAGATCTGGAAGTGAAGCACTAACCTGTAGATCTTACCTGGAAAACCTTGTAGATGCCTTGATAATGATGATCCCTGCTATCCCGATCAATTTGAGAAGATTTGAGTGAGTTCTATGCCCAACGTTTTGCCCCAAGAAGCCACTGTGCCCTCTCTCCTGCACAACAAACGTCAACCATATAAGATTTGCTGCATCATGAGAAAAAAAAATGCTACAGAAAAATAGCAAGATGAAATCATAGATCGCATTGATACTAATGAAAACCCCCTGATACAAAACGCATCCAAGCCAAGCGAGTTGAGGAAACCCTGCAAAAATGCCCAAGTTGAAGTCGCCCTCCTAAAGACAAGACATTGTTTCCCGAAAAATATATAGATCTCACATCAAATACCCAAATGCTAGGAAGCAAAATATTTTCCAATCACCATCTAAGAACACCAGATGCAAAGGAGATCCAAAAATTTCCACAAGAAAAGTTTTTCTATTATCCAGATCCAAGAGCCAAAGATCCATTACAAATGAGATGCTCTCTCCTTTAAATAGGAATGAGAAAACCAAAATCCTAACCACTTTTCAAATGGGTGGGTAAGATTAAAAGATGCAAAAGTTCTAATCAACGGTTGAGATGAGCTCAACATAAAGCACATGGATCAATACAATAATATAATATAAAAATAGACTAAATCACCCTAGGAGAGGGGATCCCACTAAATAAAAATAAATGTGTCCCCAAGATTCATGATGATGAGAGTGATGTCCTCTGCACCTTCTCGAGCAGTTGTAGCACCTGATTGGGCCCACACCTATTTTTCAGGCATTTTTATATTATTTTCTGAAGCTTTTAGGAGGCTCACAATTTCCTCAAGGAGGAACAAAGTCAAAAAATTAAAATATTATATTATTTTTGTGCCATGGAGCACCCAGAGGGAGTTAGTTAACACTCCATTGTCCCACCATGTGTTTCATTTATTTCTTGTTGAGTGGGGTACCCTCTTTATGGGTGATTTAGTCCACTCTGGTACTTTATGGTTATATTTATCCATGTATTGTATGTTGAGCTCATCTCAACCATTGATTAGAACATTTATATCTTTTAATCTTAGCCATTGGTTTTGAAAGTGGTTAGGATTTTGTTTCTCTCATTTCTATTTAAAGGAGAGAGGTTTTCATTTGTAAAGGGTCTTTGGCTCTTGGATCTGGATAATAGAAAAACTTTTCTTGTGGATATTTTTTGAATCTCCTTTGCATCTGGTGTTCTTAGATGGTGATTGGAAAATCTTTTGCTTCCTAGCATTCGGGAAATTGTTGCAAGATCTATATATTTTTTGGGAATCTTTGTCTTGTCTACAGGAGGGCGACTTTGTTATACTGTAATCTACTTCGCATTCTGAATCTACTTCGTCGGGGAATCTACTTCGAATTCTGAATCTTTGGCAAGTTGAAACCTCCACCTTCATTTTTAGTTTGTAGATCTACTTTTTCAATTAATAGATCCGTAGATCTGCTTTGAATTTGATTGTTTTGCCTCTGTCTGCCTTTGGATCTTCATATTTTTGGTTCACTAGGTTTTTTGGTGATTGTTTGGGTTCATTTTTCAGTCTGTAACTTCCTTTTCTATTGCTTTTTTATTTTTCAAATCGCCATCTCAGGCACCGCTCTTGAGCTGTGTTATAAGTGCGGTTCTGGAGCTGTCACTGCTCTTTCTCTGTGTTAAAGAAGCGGTGCCACCGCCCTTTCTTTGTGTCCAAGAAGCGGTGCTGGTCCTGGTAACGCCTTGGTGTGAACCTGCTATAAGCGGTGCCACTGCTCTGTTCCTGTGTGCAAGAAGCGGTGCTCAGGCTGGTAACGCCGTGTTCAACATCTGTGGAAGCGGTGCCAGGTATTCTTCTTAGCCCTGTTTGGTGTTTGATTCTTAAATGCTTGTTATTAGTATTTGGATCCATGCTTTAGATAGTTACAGTTGTTTTTGAACTCTGTAATTCATTTTTGAACAAAAAACTCAAAAAAAAAAAAAAAAAGCCAATTTTTTTTTTCGAGGGCTCACGCCCCCGAACCCCCAAAGAACCTTAGGCTGAGGGGGGGAAGCCCCCCCCTGGACCCCCCTTGAGCGTGTATGAATTCATACATATTTTCAAGAATTGTGATTCATGTTGGTCTTTAAAGCTTCATAGTTGGATTTGAAATAGAACTTGGTTTTGTTAGATCTCTGATTTTTGTCTTCTTTGATAGAACAAGAAAAGATTCATTCCAGTTTTTCTTCATATGTTATACATGATTTTTGTATGTTTTTCTTTTTTTTCAAAATTTGTGACAGAATCCATATAAAAGTTATTGTAGAATGTTGCTTCTAGTTCATTCTTACTTTAGTTGAAAAATCTGAACACTTTTGTATAAAAGTTGTAATAATCTTTTCTTGCTTTTCATTAGAGATCTTACTTCTTTTTCAGTTCAAAAAGGAAGATTTTGTTTGTTTCAATTAGGAACGGGTCATATAAGCAAGTGTCTTTTATTTTTTGTATGGGATTTATTCTATGTTTCAAATGAATTGAACCTCTCTCTCCCTTCCTTAAGTAGGGCATACCTTTGAAAGTGAAAGTGAAAATTTTGCACTATCATATTATATGGTTTTACTTTTATGTCCTCACCTCATGCATCCACCTAACCGTTCAAGATAAAATTAAGCGCTAGCTTAGGTTTAATTTTTTTAGCAATTTGTGTGATAGGTTAGTGACGTGTTCGGGCGTCGTAAAATGTAGGAGCTGTCGTTAATTTGTCTGGACTACAACCCGAGACTCGTGCGCGGTTCTTCCATGCACTGTTGGTATATCGAATGGCCTTTCACGTACCCTTGAGGTATATCGAAAGGTACTTCACGTACTCAATTGTATATAGGAAGGCCCCTTGTGGACGGTTGTGCATTAGACAACACTACTACCGATTTGAGCTCCCATGTACCTTGCGTATATCGGGAAACACTTTTAGGAATCCTGAGACCATCCGAGTTTACCCCTTGGCTATCTTGGCATCACGCTAGTTGTGATGGTTTGAGAATCTCGAGAGGTTCCAGACCTTTAATCCACTCCTCTCACATATTTTGCTTGCTTCTTTAGTTTGAGTAGTGCTTGTTGTTTGTACAGTTAGGATTTTTTAGAAGAGAGAGATAGTTTTGTTACATAGTTATGGCTTCGCCTTCCAGGACTACCAACCAAGAGACTCCTTTGCAAAGCACATCTTTTGTTTTTCCTCCATATGGGGATGTTGGTCCTCCTCTCATGGCTACGCTAAGCCTTCCTGGATTGACTATTGGATTACCTGTTTGGTTATTCTCCAGTCCAGTTATCCCATGTACACCAGTTGCTTCTGATCCTAATCCTTCATCGCAAGAGCATCAACCTCATGTTGATCCCTCTCCTTCACCAGATGTGTCTTCTCCTGTTGAAAGTTGTAGTACTAGTAGTTAGGTGGATAAGAAGAAGAAGAAAAAAAAACAAAAAACCAAGTCTCAACCAATTACTCCTCTGAGTGTGGAGAGTGTTGATCTGCACACCCCAAGATCGCGTAAGCCCAAATTCCCTTGTAGGCTTTGCAAGGGTGATCACCTTCTGAAATATTGTCATGGTCTGGCCCTAGTTTTAGAAGAGTGGTCTAAGGTTTCCTGAAAAGAGATGTCATTAGCCTCTGGTCATCATACTGATGATCCCCCCTCAACCAGTGACTCTGTGGTTAAGAGTCGAAAGGGTAAAGTCAGAAATCCTTGCTTGCTATGTAAGGACATGCACTTTACTTACCTTTGTCCTCTCATGGATGAAGCTTCTAAGTTGTTGGAAGATATTACTGTTTCTCGTCAACGGCTTCCAACCGGTTATCGTAAGTTGTCACTTGACATCCCATTGGTTGATAAAGTGGTCGATCCAGTTCTAACCTCGGTCGATCCCACTCTTCCATTGAAGACTGAAGTTGAAGTGGTCAATTCGGTTTCATCCATAATTGATCCCACTCTTCCTTTGAAGAGTGAAGCTAAAGTGGTTGATTCGGTTTCATCCACAGTCAATCCCACTCTTCCTTCCAAGAGTGAATTCCAAGTGGTTAATTCAGATTCATCCGTGGTTGATCCCATTCTTCCTTTGAAGAGTGAAGTTGAAGTGGTCGAGTCGACGTCATCTCCATCCGATCCCACTCTTTCATCAGAGAGTGTTAAAACTAAAGTAGTCGCTTTGACCAAATCTTTGTCTTGTTCTTCTCTTCCTGTAGAGAGTGAACTAAAACCTGCTGAAGTTTATATGCTTCGTTTTGATTGTTCTCGATAAGAGGAAATTTTGTCTCTTTCGACAGAACCCTCTCCAAGTAGTGAGGTTATTTCCTTTGACTGGAGTAACCTAACAGAATCTCGTCTTCATTCGAGTGTTCCTTTCCAGATAGCTGTGCGAATTATCTCTAAGAGTATACTCCGCACTATCGTCGACGAAAGGGGCTTCTGTTAGTATTCTATTCTCTACTGCTTGGAAAGCCATAGGTTCTCCTTTGCTTGTGCTAGCTACCGGTCAGATATTGGATTTTAATTGAAGACCTACAACGCCTTTAGGGATCCTTCCTCATTTGCCTATTACTTTGGAAGGAAAAACTGTCTGTATCGATGTTATGGTAGTCCAAGGTCTTAGATTTTAATCTGCTCCTTGGGTGTGATTATGTTTACGCCATGAAAGCTGTAGTGTCCACACTCTTTCGAGTGATGTATTTTCCCCATGATGGGAAGATTGTGATCGTTGATCAACTTTCCTTTGTTAAACCCGATCATCGTATGACTCCTAGTCATCAGACTTCCGTGAATGTTCCGCATGTTCTTGTGGTTCCTACCCCTTCTAGTTAGCTTCTTCCCATCATAAGTAAAATGGGGGGCATGGCTCCAGCCTCTGGATATCACACTGGAGTTAAGTCGCTAGCTTCTTATGTAAGGGGGCAACCCACCAACCTCTGGATATCATGTTGGGAAAGAGCAGGTCTGTGAGCAGAGTTCATTTTTTCTGTGTCAAGCTCGTTAAAAAATGAAACGGATGCCCTCAAGCAAAGTTTACCTTTTGGTTTCAAGCTTGCATAAAAATGAAACCATTCCTGAGCATAGTTTATATTCTGTTTCAAGCTCGTTAAAAAATGAAATAGGTTGTTTCAAGCAAAGTTTACCCTTTTGGTTTCAAGCTTGCATAAAAATGAAACCATGTCTGCGAGCATAGTTCTTATTCTGTGTCGAGCTCATTAAAAAATGAAACAGGTTGTTGAGCAAAGTTCCCATTCTATGTCAAGCTCGTTAAAAAATGAAATGGATATCCTTAAGCATAGTTTACCCTTTTGGTTTCAAGCTTGCATAAAAATCAAACCATGTCTGAGAGCATAGTTCTTCTCCTATGTCAAGCTCGTTAAAAAATGAAACAACACCTGACCATCATGTCGGTTTTCGCTAAGCATAGCTATCTTTTATTTCAAGCTTGTGTAAAAATGAAACAGATCCCCTTCCCTTGAGTCGAGTCTTCCCTTTAGTGTTAGAACTTGAACCTTCTTTTCACCTGCCTGATTCTCGTTCTTCCCAACCCCTGGTGAACATTTTCACATTAGTAACCAGGTTTTTAGGTTGGGTATGGAAGAAGAATCGTCAGATGAAACGAAGCTTGGGGGGCATGTCGAGCCCCTAGCAACCATGCTAGGGGTAAGCTTCGCTAGTAATCATGCTGGGGGCAAGCTTCCAACCTCTGTATATCATGTTAATGGGATTTTTCAAGCATAGTTTACCCATTGGTTTCGAGCTTGCGTAAAAATGAAACCAATCTTCGAGGGTTCTTTCAACTGAGCTTCAAGCTCGTTAAAAAAACAGTAAGATGGTGTTGAGCTTACTTTTCATTTTTTCGTGCTCTGGTTAAAACATGAAAAGTGGTTTGAGCTTAGTTTATTACTTTTTTGTGCTCTGGATTCAAACACGAAAAAGGTTAATGGAGTCTCCTTTAAACTCTTTTTGGACTCCCTAAATATGTAAAGATTGTCTAGTACTTGTCTACTTCATACTCGTAAAAGTATTTGAAGAGTCGTCTCTCCGACAGTAGGTTATCTATTTTTCGGTTCGGACAAACTATTTACGAAAAATGAACACTCCAACCAATCATGACTGGAAGAGTTCTCTTGGGTATTATTTTATACTTTTTCGGGCCTTAGAGACTAAATCATACAAAAAAGGACCCTTTGGAGTTTTTTTCTGTCTTCGTTCAGACTCTCTAAACATGAACGATACCGAGTTTGCTTTCATTGGACTCGTTAAACTAAACACTGAGAGCCTCGTTTAGGGAACGAACCTCTCCTTTCTCAGGTTCGTAAAACGTATGGGAATGGACTTGTCTTCGGATGAGCTAAAACGAGTGTTTGTTACCCTCTTTGGACTCGTAAAAACGAAAATAGGCACTCATCAATCATGATGGGGGAATTAAGGGAAGGGAATCATTTTGCAATAATGGCAGTTGTTAGTCACCTTTGAACATGGCACTTGTCTGCATTTCATTCAGTCAATTGGGTATTCAGCTTGTTTCCGAGTCAATCCACTTTCATGAGTCATGCCACTCCTTTGAGTCTCTCAAAGATTGCATTGTCTGTTGTCGCATTGTGTTCCGCCTCGTCAAGTCAATGCTGCCAAGTCTTCGATCGCGCCGCCTTATGTTCAAAAGGGAAAAACTGTTTTGAGAGTTTACACCTGTAGTCAAAACAACTTTTTTGTGTCAGTTACTTTTGAGTCAGTCCTATGGTTACATCATACTCAAAATTCCTGAACTTTGTTCCAAGTTTCGTGTCGTCGATGTGGGATTTATCATGGCCCTCCTTCAATGAGACTATTCTTGTCGACATCAGCTCATCATCCAGGAATTAGTCTTAGAAACAAAATTTAGTACCTTGAGGTCTGTATGCCTTAATGACAGATTCTCTCGCTCTCGACATAGGTTCATCTCATTGACCTTTGATCGAAAGATTCAACTGAGTGTTCGACATTAAAACATCTATTCACACTTAGGAGATTGTACTAGGGTACCTTGGGGATCATTGACATCAATGGTGATATCCCTCGTACTTGTTAACGGTTCACATCATTGACCGGTAATCAAGTGGTTTCTACAATGTTCGACTTCAGATCATTGTAATCACATGGATAGATTCGTACTTTGTGGAAGACGAGACGAAGACCTTGGGTAGTTGTTAAGCACTCATTGCTTTCCCTAGGTTGCGATGGAATATTTGTATGAGTCCTAGCATGGATCCACATTTGTATGTTCGTGGCTGTGCTCAGATTTGCGTCAGTATGACATAGATCGACATTGTATGTTTGGTAGCTATGTCCAAATTTGAGTCTTCTTCGCATGGATCTACGTTGTATTTTAGTAGCCATGACTTTTTTTGTATCTCACATGGATCTGCGTTGTATTGGTTGGAAGCCATGTTGTGAGTCATTTGGGACATGTATCAAAATGTGCTGCAGAAAGTTTGTGATGTTTGAGAAGTTCCGACCATTGGACCTTTGCCTCGAGACTATACCTTGTTCTTTCAAAGTATATTGCCCATCGTTTCCCTCTAGCCATCATACTTTGGGGGGCATCTCTGTTATACCGAAATCTCGTCACCCTCATGTTATGAGATAGGTATCCCCTTGTTTGCTCCAATCCTTCAAAGTTTTCCCTAGAGAAATGAAGGTTCAAATTAACCCTTGGCAATTTTTCCATGTGTTGAGCTGGTAACGCTCTTCTCCCATTGACAAAAAGCGTTACCCAAGTCAGCACTGCTCCTGATACATGAGCAAGAAGTGGTGCCACCGCTCCTGTCCTTACTGCAAGAAGTAGTGCCCCCTTATCACCGCCTATTTGCTTCATTGGAGGAGCGATGCTCGAGTTTTCAAGGCAAAAAGAGAAGCTTCGAGAGGATTGGATTCTCGAAGCTGACCTCCGTGGAGCCTCATCCCTATGGTTTAGGACCGGTTGGAGCTCGAGATCCTCCCTTTTAGGATCTTATCTCTACCTCACCCATGAGATCCTCAACCATACCTATCCTTCCATGCCTTTAAATACTGGCTCACCCCCCATGGGCAAAAGGAGGAAGAATTGTATTGCATAGCCAAACTCTGTCAAAATCATTCTTGAGTCTTTGGAGGCAAGGTGAAGTTAGAGGCAAGGAGCCATTGGAAGGAACTCTCAACACCAAGGCATGAAGGTTGTAGTCTCTCCAATCATTTATTAATAAAGAATGTTTTTTCTTTCCCATATTTACTGTTTCATATGTATGTATTACTTGATTCCTTGGTCACAAGCATAGATCTAGTTGATTATATTGTATGCTATCATGTTTTCTTTGTTGTCTTCCATCTTTTACAGGTTCTTTTGCAGTAAGCTTCAAGGATAGCAAGGACAACCTTTGAGAAAAAGTATTATGGCATCATATGCTAGTGATGAACTAGATCTAGTTGATTCCTTGGTCACAAGCATAGATCTAGTTGATTATATTGTATGCTATCATGTTTTCTTTGTTGTCTTCCATCTTTTACAGGTTCTTTTGCAGTAAGCTTCAAGGATAGCAAGGACAACCTTTGAGAAAAAGTATTATGGCATCATATGCTAGTGATGAACTAGATCTAGGGAGAGTCTAGCATTCTGTGTTTGTGTTTTGTTCTAGATCTGAACCATTTAGACTAGGGAACCAGCTTCTGTCCATAGGAGGTGTGTATATTTTCGACTAACAGACTTCAGCTTGGGCGTTTTTGCAGGGGGACCTCAACTCGCTTGGATTGTCTTCGTTTTTATCAGGGGGTTTTCATTAGTGTCATTGCGATCTATGATAATCTCTTGCTATTTTTTTGTAGCATTTAGATTTTTTCTCATGTGGCAACAAATCTGATATGGTTGACGTTTGTTGTGCAGGACAGAGGGCGCATTGACTCCTCGGGCAAACACTGGACATAGAACTCGCTTCAATCTTCTCAAATTGATCGGGATGGCAAGGATCATCATCATCAAGGAATCTACAAGGTTTTCCAGGAAAGATCTATAGGTTGGTTTTTTCCTTCCATGATCTCAATCCATTGTACCTGCTTTTCTCCAATTTACTGAAAACTTCAAAATATTAAAAAATCCAAAAAAACACTTAATTGGGGAACCGTTCGATATTTCGACAAACCACTGTTGGGTTTTGTAGATCGGGCATCCCTCTCACCATTTCATCTTCAACGGTGTCCAAAAGGTTGCTGGTTTTCCCTAGATCTGAAAAACTGACTGTTAAAACCCCAACGCCCCCATTGAAAATTTGACCTTTTTTCAAATTTGACTTTTTCCGGAAAATAATCACTTGGGTTCATAGATCGGGTCTCCCTCATTTCAGAACACCCCCAACGCTGAGCTAGTTGCTGCCAGAAGACCCTAGATTTGAAAAACAGACTTTCAACACCTTAACACTCATCAAATTTGACTTTTTCTAGATCTGATTTTTCTAGAAATTTTCCAACTTGGGTTCGTAGATCAGGTCATCCACATCCCATTTCTCCTCCAACGCTGAGCTGATGCCTCACAGACTGTCCTAGATCTGAGGATCTGTCCCTCCAAACCCTAGCGCTACCCCTCCTTCTGTTGGTTTCCCTTGCAAACTGAATTTTCCGGGCCAAACACTTTTCTGGGTCCATTGATCAGGGCATGTCCCAAGTGGGTTCACTCTAACACTGTGCAGATACTAACTCCATTGCCCAAGGACTAACAGGCACTGATCTCCAAGCCTAGCGCTAGCCCTCTTTTAACCTCTTTTCACTAAAAGTTGACTTTTCTTTGATGACTCAGGTACTTTGACATTGTCACACCTTTCATTGAGTCTATCCCTTTGGTACTAGATAGTCCCAGCTCTGTCCTTACTCACCTTGCATTGGTTACGTTTCCCAAGGCAGCGGCTACCTCAACCCCAGATCTTGTATCAACCCGACAAGTCACCTTGGTTCCACTTTGGATCGAACTTAACACTTCCAAAACCCTAATCCAAAGCCTTGGCACACTTGGTAACATCTCTCATAGATCTAGGGTCTTCAATTACCTTACACCTTACATACCTCAAGCCTACTTGATTTGATTTGGTGTCTATGTCTGATCTCTCCTGTCGGGAGTAGATATGCGTCTCCCCCTTTGTTGTCTTGGACTTAGATAACATAAAGTGAAGGCTGCCTTGATTGACGTGACAACTATCCATTTGAGAGTCTAGGCAGTCTTGGTTCCACCTCCTTAGTTGCTTGCCCCTTTACCATCCATCCTGGATCCACCATACATAGGCAACTACAAGGTTGGTGATAACAAGTGCCATAACTGAGTCTCTCTCGTGGTACGCTCTGTCTAAAAGATCTCTGTGGAATATCCACCTGCCTGGAATCTTGTACTGTGGATCTGAACCACTTAGGCCTTGGCCTAGTGTCTACCTGCTGCGGCTGTTGGATGTCCGTCTCCTGCTGCTGCTCATCCTCCCCATCAAAGATAGGAGGATCTTGCCTACCTGACTCCTTCTGACTACCAGATTCTGTGCCCTGTGTCTGTACCTGTACCTGTACATCTGGCTCCTCCAAATTGATCCCTGTGTCCTGTGTTGGCTGCTGCTTTGTTGGTTAGTCCATAGATCTCTGCAAGGCCTTGTCCCCGTCGAACTGGACATCCCTGCTCACAATGATCCTCTTGCGAGCAGGAATGTAAACTCTGTATGCCTTCGAAGTCTCGCTATATCCAACAAGTAACCCCTTCTCTCCAGAAGGGTCCAGCTTCTTCTTAGTGTCATCATGAACATGACAATGGCAAACACTGCCAAATATGTGAATGTGACTCACATCTGGCCTAGTGCATGTGAAGACCTCCTCGAGTGTCTTGCTCCCCAAAGTCGTGTGGGGACACCTGTTTTGAATGTAAACTGCAGTCTTGTATGCCTCAACCCAGAGGAATAGTGGTAATCCCTGATCAAATAGCATGGCCTTGGCTGCTCCTACCATAGTCCTGTTCTTCCACTTTGCGACTCCATTTTGCTGTGGGGTTGTTGAGCAAGTTTGTCATTGATGACAAACCATTAATGACAAAGGAACACAAAGATTGTTGGCATGGCATGAAATGGGCATTGGAACACCAAATGGGCCAAATGACCCATTTTGTGGTCATATGCTGTGACTTGTTGAGGTTATGAAGCCCACACACATGATAGTCCGTTTGATGATGTGCTTGAAGACCACGATGGAGTTCTTTGTACCATGATGACATAGTTACAATGATGATGTGGATATGGTTGCTTGATGTACATAATGATGAAGCCATCACACTTGTTCTTGCATGGATGGATTTTGTCTTTATGGTATGGAACCCTTCAAGCTTTTGAAGAAGTCCTTGAAACTCATTGTATCATCACAATATAAGGCTTGCTCCTTGTATTGCTCAAATGATGAGAAGAAGCCCACAAGCAATGTCAATTATAAATGCAATTTGAATTAATTTAATTGATGAATTACTTGTAAACTAAATAAAGACTGGTCGACCTCATTATGAATAATAATTAAATTAAAAATAAAAATATATGTGCATCAAGTTGGCTGCAATAGTTGTGTAGCAATAAATTAAATTCAAAAATAAATATAAATAAAAAAAATTGTTTTTATACAAGTCGGCTCAAAAAATTATTACATGAAAACCAGTATAAATACCAAGTGACATTTCTTTTAAAAATCAGAATTGCAGTGCTCTGAAAAATTCGATTTTACTGAGGAAATTTCGAGTGAAGAGGAGCAGTGATGTTTTAGCAGCAGTAGGAGTCGCGATTTTTGCAGACCATAAAAGACAGTCCGAAATTAGCAACAGTCACACGATTTTTGCAAACCATAGAAGACAGTCCGAAATTAGAAGCAGTCACACGATTTTTGCAGACCATCGAAGACAACTCCGAAATTTAGCAGCAGTCATCTTTTGTGTTTTGGCAGCCAAATTTTTGGTTTTGCTTGGGGTTTTCCACAGAGGGGTATCATGGACTAGCATGGGAGACTTTATACACTGGCTTGGGTATCTTCTTTAGCACATAATTTTATGCTTGAACAGTCCCATAGTCACACCATTACAAGCATGCACAAGGTCTGTTTTAACCTTGTTTTGGGATTCTCTAACAGCATTAGCAGTGCTCTTCCACAGTGAAATACACAGTCTAAACTTGATAATGATGGAGTCTTGTAAGGTGAATGATGCCCTAACAGATGTTTGACTGATAAAAACAACAAGGGACGAACAGTGAGGTGTACATATGTTGAAGCATACATGTGTTGAAGCGTACATGTGTCTGAGTGAACACAATGATATGTACATTGATTGTATATAGACGTGTGAAGACTTAATGTTGATGATGTCTTGTACATGAGGCATCCCTATTAACACATGCTTTATGATGATGATGATGAAGTATGCCATGAGGATGATGATATGATAGTGTCTTGGACACTGTACAGTGTAATGCATATCCTATGTTGATTTAGCAGACATTGATGACAAGGCAGTGACAAGTTGATATGACAGAAGAGTGACAGGCTGATGACAGGGTATTATCAGTATTGATGAGTAGCTTGATGACATGATCGTGGTGAGCAGTTGACAGAAATCACTATGCATTTGTAAGCTGGGACTTGCAAACCCTTTCTTAGTTGGAACTAAGAAAAACCAAGCAGGGTCTTGGCATGGAAGTTGGTGCTTCTCAGTCAGTTGAAGCTGATGTTGACCCCAAGGCGGTGGCCTTCAATGTAATCAATATCAAATTTGATATCATAAAGTTTATAAGTTTATCTTCTGAAGTGTCTCTTGAGATGTGATTAATTAATGTTGATGAAGTTATTGATGATCTCTGTCTAAACATTTAAAGAAGTGAAATTGGTAAAAAGTGTTGGCCCACTGATTCACCCCCCCCTCTCAGTGTGCTATTGTGTCTGACAGGGGTATGGGGTATAGTATGCTCCTTCTTGATCCCCTCTGCTGAACAATACTCCATGAACTCATTGGAGGTGTACTCACCCCCGTTGTTTGTCCTTGACACCTGAATCTTCCTTTTTGTTTGGTTCTGCACGAGAGTCTTGAACTCTTGGAACCTCTCAAAGACCTTCGACTTGGCCTTCAGGAAAAAGATCCAGGTTTTCCTGGAATAGTCACCAATGAAGGTTATGCAGTGACTGTAACCACTGAAAGAATGGACACTCATAGGTCCACATACATCCGAATGCACCAAGTCTAAGGGCTCCTTAGACTTATGCTCACTCTGTCGGAAAGACTTCCTGATGTTCTTCCCCAACGCACAACCCTTGCATTGGTTAATTTTTCTCCTCATGTACTTGAGGAACTCCAATGACTACCTGTCTCAAGTGCATCAGTGCTCCTGTTGATGAAATTGTCATTGATGCCAACATGTGACTTGCAGTGGCCCCATAGGATATCCAACGATCAAGTGAAGAATGAGCTCGTAGCTAAGGCTAGTGGACTGAGATTTCGGTGGCAGCAGTGGAAGAGGATGCCGAGGTCTGCTCATACCACATAGAAGGCTGTCGTGCTCTGTTCAAGCCCTAATAGGACTAATGAGGGGTTTACTAAGGTTGGCATGGACAGTTCCAGCCCTAGAAGAGGGTTCTGAAGCTTAGAAGGCTACCACTAAGGCTGTCGTGGACTATTCTAACCCTAGATGAGGTTTCCAAGGGGCCATTCTAGCCCAAGCAGGGCTATCAAGAATTTATTAAAGCCCTAAGAGGGCTGCCATGTCTCAGACAAATCTGGAGATGCAACGTTAACAAGAATTAAGGTTGTTGGTTACTTACTGAAGGGCTGACATCATCTACAGCAGGTTCAAATTTCCAGTGGGTTGCATTTAGGCTATTCATCTCTGTTTCTCTTGGTCTGCCATAACCCTAAATAGGGCTTCCTTGACAACATAAATTTGTTTAAGCCCTAACAAGGGTTTCCTAGACACCAGATAAAGTCACCGTGTAAAATGACGTGGAAGCTCTTAAAAGGTCGGCTCCATTTAATATTAAAAACATCAAATGTTTTTATGATATGTCGGCCCAGTAAAAATATATTAGATGTCGGCTCAGAATTAAAATTTAAAATTAAAATATCTTTTTTTAGCAGGTCAGATCCAAAACAATGTGAAAAATTAATATAAATACCCCTCTTAAGTCTTCCCTTTTGGTATGGAAATTTCGGTGGGGTAAAAGGCTCTGAGATTTTTTGGGGTCTAGGGTCTGAGGCAGCCGCAGGAGCAGTGAAAAATTTCGTGGGAGCAGCTCGTTTGACTGTGGAAATTCGTGGAAGGAAAACAGTCCTGAGGTTATGACACTATGACAGACCCGAGGTTATGACACTGTGGGTTATGACAATCCGAGCTTTTAGCCATCACAGACGTGCTCTGAAATTTTGTAGCAGGAGTTCGAAATTTGCAACAGCCAAGGGTCTTCACAGTTTGGATTCTTTTGTTTTGCAGACCTAGCCTGTGGAGGGTTTTCACAGTCCTGAATTAGCAGCAGACTGAAGTTTTCATGGGTAATACAGCAGCAGCAGATCTGAATTCTTCCACAAGTTTTGCTTGGGATTTTAAAGAGTGAACAGTTCACTTGATAAACCTTGTGACAGCTTGCGAGTTTCTCTTGATAGACCTTTTATGACAGACAGTATTGCTGCTACCTACAACCACAAAATCGAACTTGATGAGTCTCATAGCCGCAGTATGAACACCCTGAAGTCTGCACAGTTTATGAATGAACAAGGTATGTTAGTATACACGTGATTACAGTACAGTGAATATAAATTACAGTATGAGTGTATATGTACAGTTATGTAAAATATATAGCGACATGAAGAGTATGTACAATTGAGTACAAGTCTGATGAGTGAGCAGTGATGTGTCCTTGTGTAAGAAATATGTGAGAGTATACTAGTGTGATATGATATGTACAGCAACATATGCATGTTTGCAGTAATGTGTGGACTATATGTGTAAATGATATATGAAGTGGGATGTGTACATGTGCATGTGAACAAGTAGAGTACAAGAATATGTGTACAATAGAGTATGTACAAGAGTAGTCCAAGTGTATGAAGTTTGCAAGTAAACACAGCAGTATGTGAAGAGTGTAGTAAGTGAACAATGATGTACAAGAGCATGCGAGTAGTGTGTATTCAGTATACAGTAAAATATTATGCATTGGTATAGTAATGTACATGATTGTGTAAAGTACAACAGTGATGAACTATAATGATACAAGATATGATGATGAGAGCAGTCCTTTATGTGATGAGAACAAACAGTGAATGATTGTGCAAATCCTATGATATGATGCAAACCCTACTATGATGATGTGCAAGTGTTAAAGATGAGCAGTAGTTTGATAATCCTGGATGCAGACAGCTGAGTAAGAGGAGCAGACCCAAATTATCTCACAGAGCAGCAGAGGTAAATCACAGTCTGAGTTTCAGTGCATGGTTGAAGTTTAAGGTCTATTTGAAGTAGAACAATCCAAGTTTCTGTCTTAGAAGATGATCTTTTGGTTTTATCCTTGCCTTTCTGCTGCTATATGACAGTCTGGTCTTATACTAGTCTTGGGGTAAAATTTGTGTGGTTTGTGACTGATTCGGAGGCTATTCCACATTCAATACACAATCCAAATTTTTGATGTGTGATGGTTACTACCATATGGGTTTTCTCCCACAAACAGACTGAATGTTGAAGCTATAAAACAGTCCCAATTTTGCATCTGAGTTTGGTTGCTTAATTAGTATGTTGGGTGATGGTTCTCTTCCTTGAACAATCTGATCTTGAAGTCACCTACAACAAACATACACTGAGCTTTGACATGCATAGACAAAAACCTTGGCATTTGACAGACCTTTGATAGCATACATTGATTGAAGATCTTCAAAGTTGATGATAGTCCTAAGTAATGATGACAGCCCTAGAAGCTGTTGACGAAGTATTTTGAATGATGGCACTCTGGGTCGCTGAAGTCCAAGTGAATGCAGATGACAGCCCTAGTATTGACAGCCCTAATTTGTTGATGATACAACCAAGTTGAGTAACATACATGAGTGTGGGAGAATGATTGACTGTTGCTTGAAAAGTAGCTTGACAGTTTATGCTTGATTGATTCAATGTGAAGATGAACTTGCAGTAGAAGACAGGACCAACAACCAAGTGAACCAGACAATGGTGATTATATAGTAGTAATACACCTACAGCAAAAGACATGATGATTAGATGACAATTGGCATGGCAACAGCAGACTTGACATGTGGATTGATGAGGCTTCTTGAGCAGTGGTGGATGAGCAAAGCAGAGATTGTTGAGCAGACCATGATGACTTGACAGTGAGCAGTGTTGATGCTGAGCAGATGAGCATGATCAGAGTTGAGCAGATGATCAGCGACATTGACCAGCAGCAGAATAGATTGAAGAAACAGATGATGTTGACATGACAGTGTACTTTAATTGTAAATGCAAGCTTGACTTGCTTTTGAGGTTAGGAAACCTCAAACCCTTCTTAGCAGGGTCTAAGAAAACCAGGCAGGGTCCTGGATGCAGAGTAGGTGCTCTATGTATCAGTAGGTGCTGATTTTGCCTAACGGTTGTAGCCGAACCAAAACTAATATAAAAAGATTACAAATTTATATGGTGTGGTGTTCTTCTATGTTATGGTTCTTGATGATTTAAATGCTATGATATGTGAATGATGCAGTTTATGAAATGATTATGAGATGATGATTTGGTAGTTAAGTGTAACAAGTTAAGAAAAAATGTAAAAATTGCTTTACACTGATTCACCCCCCCTCTCAGTGTCTACAGCTCCATGGTGTAAGTGTGCCATCCTCCTATGCTAGAACTCACCCTGACTGTTGCTGCTGCTGACTAGAGCCTTTGCATGCTCAAAGTGTAGTCTGTACACTTTCTCGCTCCTTTTGCCAATCAACCGATCCAAGCTCCTATCTGACCCCTTGGGCTTGATATACACTCTATGGTCACGGAACTTCACCTGATATCCCTTGTCCTCCAGAGTGGAGACTGATATAAGGTTCTTGGTCAGTCCTGGAACATATAACACATCAACAAAACTGAGGGGTTTGTCAGACTCCCTCTCAAATGAAACAGTGCCAACTCCTTGCGCCTGATACCGCGCATCATCACCCAGCTCAACGTGGATCCCTGTTCCACTCTCCTGCAAGTCTTCTGAAGAACCTCTTCTGTTCAGTCATGTGACTAGATGCTTCACTGTCGATGTACCATATACTGCTCCTTGTGGTGCTTGCCATGCAAGCTATCAAGCAGAACTCCTCATCGAAGTTCTTGTTGAACTCATCCACCTCTGCAGATCTAGCCATTTGAGTGTTACTCTTCTTCTTCCTGTCTAGGAACTGGGAGGCAAAGTGTCCCTGCTTGTGGCAGATAAAACACTTGACCTTTGACACGTCAAGGTTCTTCTTACCATCCTTCTTCCTCTTTGCCTTACCCTTGCTCTTCCGTATAAGGGATAGAGCCTCCTCATCCACAATCTGTGGGGCACTGCTGGATGAGCTTGATCCTTGATCCATGCGGGTCTCCTCCTGAACAAAGTCATCCCATAGTCTCTGCTAATCAGGGAGCTTCTCCCTAGCCACAACACCTTTGACAAAGGTGTCCCATGGCTTAGAGAAGCCATTGAGGGCTATTCGAACTAGCTCCTCATCCACTGTCTTAGAGCCAACAGCTCCAAGCTCATCCGTGATCTGTGTGAGCCTCATGAGATAAGGCACCACTCCTTCTCCCTTGGCCATCTTGGTGCTGCGCATCCTCTCTTGCAGCACCATCTTTCGGTTCTTGTTCTTGCTTTGGTATAGACTCTCCAAAACTGTCCACATCTTTGTTGCGGTCATCTTACTAGAAAGGTGAGGGACTATATGGTCTTTCACTCCATCCATGATAATCAACATGGCTCTGGAATCAATCGTCTTCCAAGCTATCGGATCTACTGGATCTGCGGGTGCAACTTTTGTGGAGTCAATGTGCTCCTTTGCATCACTGACGTCCAAGATCCTTGTGATCCTTTCTTTCCATGTAGGAAAGTTCTGTGCCCCCTGGAGTCTATCCTCAACTCTCAACTGCACGGCCATAGTTAAGTGTTACCTGTCAAACCCTAGATCTGGAAGTCTAGGTTTGTGTCTTGCTATAGATCTGCCCCTGATCTATCGCTGCTGCAAATCTATCAGCTTTAGCTCACTAGAGCTCTGATACCATGTAAATTTTCCTTTAACATTCAACTAGGGCTAAACAATGCATTCAAAATCTCTACTGCTAACCACACATGAATATCTTTTACAGTATGCAGTGGAATATAAAACTGAGAAATAAATCACAACATCACATCACAATAATGACACTATTATTTTGGGTATGGAAACCCCTGGAAAAACCCAAGATGGGAAAACCGGTGCAACAGTTAGATATAGATTTTATTATGAGAAAATATGGAACGTTTACAATCACTGCAAATTCAACCAAACTTGGCGAATGTAGCACCCCAACAGAATAACTGGGCAAATCCCAGCTAAACCCCAGCACCCTCCTGCATGAGTGTACGACCTCCCACATGTGCGGGTCCGTATGGCTGTACGATTGTACGACTGCTGTACGAAATCCATAGGGTCTGTACGACAGCTGTACAGAATCTGTATGGTCAGTACTGCCTCTCTCTGCAGCTGCTGCTTGTCGATTCGTGCGGGCTCTATCTTGCTTGGTATCTCGGTGATCCTGTTTGCTTGCTCCTTTGTCTTCCCAACTAAATCCTTTGTCTAACTTTCTCTCCCTGTTTGTATCCTGTCTCTGTTGGAATACAAGTGTGTGTGTTCTCTCCACCAATTTACCTTTCCTTCATAACTTTAGGTAAAGCGAAAACCCTAATTTCACTTTCACTTAAAGTCAATAAATAATTAGATCACTTTAATTATTTTCCAAATTAAACTTAGGAAAAATAATTAAATACAATTGGCTTCATAATTTAAGTCTTCTGCATGCAGGAAGAATTTCCTTGTTGCTGCTAGTTTAACAAGGTCAATCCACTAACCCCAAGCTTTTAGTGTTGTTACCAAAGATAACATAAAATAATGTTAGGTTGACTTAGAATAAGGTACCAAGGGTCAAATGGTCACATAAATAACAATAATAAAAACATTAAGATAAAAGTCATCATACCAAAGGTACACACAATAAGGGTGCTAGGACCAAGTGAAAGATAAAGGACCATAAGTCAACCAAAGGGGTCATAATAAGAAGGTAAGACTACCCTGAGCACCTGAGTGGGCCTAAATTCCTAATGGTTAAGAACATGTGTTATCTCCTTGGAGGTCACAGGTTCAAAACCGACGGGGGTAGTGTTGCTCATTGGCTTGTTGTGACAAGGCTCGAGGGTAGGCGACCCTTGGGATAGAGGCTCACCCCGGTGGGCTTCGGGACGTCTCGGTCCCTGCTTAGTCACAAGTTATTGGTATATCTGGCTTGCAGGCTGTTGGATATACTCTTGGGAGGTTGCTGTTCTCATGGTTAAAAAAAGAAGAAGGTAAGACTACCCTCATACCCATGTATATACATATGATGATGATGATGATGAGAGTTCATTTTTAGCAAACATGTTTGTGGATGTTTCATAGATAGTTTAAATTGTTCTTGTTTTTTGCATTAAAGTCTCTTAAGTCATTCAATTAAAAGCTAGCCACGGTTTTTTGATTAAGAGACTTCAACAATTGATGTTTTCAAATTTCAAAATGAATAATGTTCCTTTGTATTGTTATATGTTTAGATTGGGCATCAATTGCAGATGACATTTTTTCCTTGAAATGTAATTTCCCTTTAACAACTTTGAAGCTTGACCATGCAAATATAATTTTATATAACTGTTTTGCATTTGATCAAAATGTTTGGTTTCAGTGAAAGCTTAAAAGATTGCTCTTGGAGGTTCCATTTCTTTAATGTTCCTAGTCAGTTATAAAATAGGTTGAATTAAAAATGAAAATAATGTTTCATTGTTTGTTTTTGTGGCATTGTACAATTTTAACACGAGTTGGTAGATTTGTAAAGCTATTTTGAAAAAGGGTAATTATTATTTGTGAGCTTCTTATCATGAAAGATTCATACTAGATTGATTGCTTAAGTTTCTTCAGTCGTATACGAAGAAACTAAAATGCTTCTTTTCACTTGCTTGTTTCCATTCAGCATAAGTGCTTTTTATTGGCTTGATCGAGCTTCGAAATCCGTCTCAATGGACAATAATGCTAGTAGGTATGCTTTCAAACTAAGATACTCATTTTTTATTGTTTTCATGCTTGTTTTGTTAGATCATGTTAACTTGAATTGATTTGACATGGTAGAATAAGAGAAGGGATAGATAGCTTTTAACATAACTGGGCACCACTTTCTTTTGAATGAAATTCCACCAATTTGGATATGATCTTGTATTCTAATGATAAAGTATAGTGTTAGTTGGAGGCAGGTCTCAAGTTCCATCTTGTGGTAGTCGATAATTGGGTAGAGTATCATTTGGATGTCGTGCTGAAAGGGTGCTAGGCACCTTCGTTATCTATATTATTGACTACTAGATACTGTTATATTCACACCTAGTAGTGCCAAGTGACTAAAATGTCATAAAAACTCATTGATTTGACCTTGAACACATCTTTTTAAAACAATTTTATTAAAATTGCTTAATTTAACATGATAATGGAATGACAATATATTATATGACTACTTTTATAATTAGGCTACCTCTTCCTTGTAGAAAGTTTTGGCACAAATTGACTTTAATGCAAAACATAAGTTTCACCTCTAGAGTCTATCCTAGAGGTTTTCTCGATTTTAACCCTATGAATTTTCAGACTTAGAGATGTTATGTAATAAGGATTAAACAACAGTGGCAGCGGACAATATTTCAATCCTTAACACCTCGAAATACCTAGGCAATCTAAGAGAAAAAATACCATAGTGTTTTGATAAGTTTCAGCCCTGTAGGACAATATTTTATCAGGCATAAACTTGATCTGTGTCGCTACACAAGCTAGCATGTGAAATTAATGCCCAGAAGAACAATGCTAGCCCTTGAGCAACTAAGAGGGATGCCACTGTCACCTCACCAACCATCTTTTACACTTTAGTTTGGCTCTTCTCCAGCACAAGGGTGGATTCCCTAAGATAGGATTGCTAAGACTATGACAAGGAGGCTTAAGATGATGTGAAGAGATAGCTTAGCAAAACATGGTTGTAGCATAAAAAGGTAAAAGAGTGATGGAAGGATTAAGAGATTATGTCCTATACCAACAAGGGAAAATGGAATCAAGAAGCCAATCCAAGAGGGCAGGTCCACTAAAGCATGCAAGAAGAAGCCCCAACATGCTGAAAAATGAATGTAGAAAATAGACTAGGAGGGCCTAAAAGGTGCCACATGAAAACATTGCTAATGGGTTGTGACCTACAAAATGAAGTATTATAAGCAACAACTCTAGAAGATGAGAGGAGTAAGCTAATACAATCACGCATAAGACATCAAAGGGAAATAGAGGGAGAATCTCGTTGCATAAAACCCTTCCAGTGTGTTAGATATACTCTTCACATATGGCCCCAAAAAAACAAGTTCTAACAATTCTACATATCACCAACTACATATAGAAATAGAAACATAAGCCTCGCATTGATAGGATAGAAACCCTTACACTTCACATATGCTCCCAGGAAATATATCTATTAAGCTCCAAGGAGGGAAACTCCAAAAATACAACCATAAAAATGAAATAGGAAGGGCTACTCTTTATATAGAGTCTAGCTTAAATTCCTTTAAATAAAATAATAATTGTTTCTCCTAGATCCACAATTTCTCCAAGGATTACACTAAAATAACCTCTCAATAACTTCATTACTAGAAATAGCAATGGTTTGTTGAAATCCATTTTCTTCCCCAAGAAGAAACAATAAAATATCCAAGGAAAACAATTCAATAGTGCTCCAATGTAACCAACTCCATGATACAAATCAACAATAGTAAAATAATGGAGTTGGTTATGCAATAATCCCCAAAAATAACATAAGAAAGATAGGGCGCCTCCTCCAACTAACTTTTCAAAGTTTCCCAAGGAAAAGCAACCCTCTTAAAATAGGTTGACCAAGTAAATGGGCCAAAGCCCTTTCTCAGATCCTCCAAGCTCTAGCGTGTGGCCTCAAAGCTGCTACATAGGCTGGATGTACCCGTTGTTCAAAGGAATGAACCAAGTCAAAACTCATAAAGTGGAATGTGTGACCTCGAAGGTGGACCTCCATCAATCATGTGTGCAAACTGATTACCCCCAACAATGGATCTAAGAATTATTCATCTATCCAGCAGTTTCCAGATCCACTAATCATGGATTTAAAGTCATTGAAGGCTGGACAATTTTCATATATGGTTTTAAAGCTCAAACTCCTCAAGAACCTTTCAATAGAATAATACAAAGTAGTTTTCTAGATCGATCTTTTAAGGAATATGAAACTGCTAAAAAGTCTTCTTGATGCTAGGCGTTCTCTCCAATGTGCAACCAACTCCATCTCCAAGGTATAAGTGATGCCTTCAATACCAGATTCAGGTCTGGATATACAAAAACGTCACTATAATCACAATTTCCGGTAGATCTCACTTGTTTCTCTGATGAGATACAGGCTGTAACTGATCTTATTTTATGGCTGGGGGCATCAATAATTTGAAAAAACTGAAGGATCTACCCACAAATGATTCCTCGTATATCTCTGCCACCATTGTCTTAAATCTGGAAATGAAGATAAGCTCGGACACTTCCTCACCACAAAAGTGCAGGAGACTGAACTGTTGATTAAGTTGTCATTGATGCCAACGGTGTCTGCTCATTGATGCCAACTGTTGAGTTCTTGGTGCCCCTTGTAGAGCCCCTGATGGTTAGTGTTTAGTTTGTGGTTGTTTATATCAGAGGAGCCCTTTTGAGTCTTTGACCCTGTCCAAGCCTAAGCTTGAACCCCTTGGAGGCCTTGGAACAATGACAAAAGCCTTGGTTACCCATTGACTTGGTCAAGTGCCCCTAAGTTGTATCTTGGTCCCATTTGAGTCCATTATCGAGTTCCTTACTCCTGGTTGATCTTTGGTCACTGGTCTTTGTGTTGCTTGTTATGATTGTACTTGTTTTGATCTCTTGATTGGTTGTTGGATGGATGATGTGGCTCATGTATGTAAAGTCCTTGATGTGTTGATGGTGAATCCCATTGCTTGCATTAGATGGTATTTAGGTTGTGAAGTTCTTGTGTGGTCCTTGAGTCCGCAAGCTTAGATCTTGATCCTCTTTCATGTGGAGACTCAGGTCTTGGAACCCACACTTATGGTGGTATGTTGGAACCCATTATTATGGGGTCCTTGGTGTCTCTGAAAGTTTAGGTCTTGAACGCACATATATGGTGGTTTGATGTCCCTTGGATGCTATATGGTCATTCGCATGTAGTAGCCTTGTGATCATGCATATGAAGCCCATAAGGTGTTGCAAACTAGTGGTGGGGTCTTTGTACCCCTATTTTGGGGTGTTGGTACTCTTATGGTGATGAAGATATATAGTGGAACCATTTGATATGTTTTTAATGATACAGAGACCTTGAACATGATGATGTTGAAGCCCTTGAAGTCCTTGAATCCATCTTGTATAATAATGATGATATTCTTGAAAAAGTCTTTGTTCCCACTTGATTGGTGGTGTTGGGGTCTTTGATACCCTTGATATGATGAGTATATGGTGGAGCCCTCCTCCTTGTTCATGTGAAGTCTGTGGATGTGAAGACCATAGAATCCCTCATGCCCTTGATGATGTCCATTGAAGACTTTGACCTTGGAACTTATGCATAAGGTAACATGGTCTTTGGCACCTTTATGTGTGGAGTCTTGATGTCCTGTACAAATTGAAGAATTTAAGAGTATTAGACCAAGAATTTGCATATAAACCCATCATAGGGAGATAGTCCTCATCGAACCATTTCCGTTGATATGTGGACCATCTTCTAACTCCTTACGGTTGAAGAGATATGAAGTTTTGAAGTTGGTGTATCGCACCTTTATGGGTGAGCCGACCAAACAAAAGAGACTTTAATTATTTTTAATTTTGAATTGCATGTCGGCACAAGGTAATAAATTTTCTCCACAACCTATATAAATAGAATATCAAACATTTAATTTCTTCATCATCAATTCTCTCAGGAATTTCGCAACTTTTGGAGAAAAGTGCGAAATTTTTTGACAGAGAAATTTCTGGGCATCTTCACTAAAATTGCCATAACTTTCTCATACAGAATCAGAATTACAAAATTCTTGGCTCGTTGGAAAGCTTGTTACAAGGGCTATGTGATGACATGATCTAGAGTTTCTTTTGGCTTGTCTAGTGTTTCTTCATATTATGATCTTCAAAAAGGTATGGCTCATGCTTCTGGGTTTCTCTCGTGATGGCACACGTCTCTCATGGATAGAGTTCATCTTTGATCTTAGTATGTGAGCCTATATATTGATATATATCTTTGAAGTCATTGAATATGTTATGGAGGTTGTGGCGATGGTTATCTTGGAATATATCTTGATGTGATCTTGATATAGATCTTGATGATTATCTTGGATATTGTTGGCATAGATTTTGGTGTTTATCTTGACTGTTGTATAGTGTAGTATAGAATGAGAAGTTGACATGTAAGTAATAGATCTCGTGAGTGATTTATTTGATCAACCTAAGTGTTTTCTTTGAAAACTAGTTTGACAAGTGTTGATCATTGTGTCTTTGACCTAAGTGGAGTTGGATTGTTATTGATTGTTAATGACAACCTTTGTCAGTGTTGTAAGTGACTATTTGCTTGATATTTGTTTGATTTGTTGACTTGATTTGAGTGGAGTGAAAAATCCTTTTGTGTCTAAGAGTTTATGAGATTGATTGAGTTTGACATAGTTGGTCAAGTCTTTTATCTTCTTGGCTGAGGTTATGTGGTTGAGGTATATCATGTTTAACTGTCAAGTATTCCTTGACTGTGATTGAGGTTGGTTGTGGTGTCATTGAGTTTAGTGTGAATGGATAGAGTTTGGTTGACCGTATGTGAAGTCTCTTGGTTGCTCAAATGTGTCTCTTGATGAACTGGGCCAAGTAATAAGGGTTGGTTGACTGTTAGAGCACTTGATTATATTAACACAAGTATATGATTGATTTGGCATAGGTACACAAGCATCTTGGTACATGTTGGTTCAGTTGAGAAAGATTGACACACATTGCCTTATGTGCAGTTGGTTTGACTCAGATTGGCCGAGTTGTATGAGCAGTTGGTTTGACCTAGGTGGACAGAGTTTAGTGTGCAGACTTAGATTGACTGAGTCGGTTGATGTGAGAAACAGATTGATTGGTACAACTTGATTGGACAGGATGATTGTACAAGTTGATGAGCAATGTGATACAGTGGACATTGATTAGTTGATGAGTAGTGATTAGATGATGAGCAGTGGTTAGTAGTGGCAGTGGTTGTGCAGTGTGGTATAGATTGTGCAGTGTAGTACAAGTGTTGATTAGTAGGTCCGCAGGGTCAACGCGGTTGTGGTTCAATATTTCAGTGTCTATCTTCATATCAGGGTGGCAAGACGAGGCAAGGAAAGGGGGTTGTAGCCTCCTTCCGGTTGTAGCTAGAGAACTAGGGAGTTGTAGCTTCTTTCAAGTTGTAGCCTCTTTCCAGTTGCAGCTGGAAAATTGAAGTCTTTGTAATAAGGGGGTTGTTGCCTCCTTCCAGTTATTTCTGGAAAACTATTTTAGAAAGGCTTTCGTGGTTTTTCCCCCAGGACTTAGGTTTCCACGTAAAATCTGGTGTTCTGTGTTTCCTGCTATGCTTCTTATGTGATGATGATGATATAATGATGATAATAATGCTGATGATGATATAATGATAATGTGATAATGCATATTATTGAAAGTAAAAAGTAATAAAAGTTGCACACACTGATTTACCCCCCCCTCTCAATGTACCTGGTGTGTCCAACATGAAATGCCACAGAATGAACAATGCAAACACACCCAATCTCTAAGATAAATACTAGGTAGCATTAATCTTTAATATTGGTCGGCACGAGGCTTCATATGTATAGGTTTGCCCAAATATTTGCTGGGATATGTCAGCCCTTTTAAAATCAATAAGCCTCTTATGCAGAAAAAATACTTTATTGTTGACAAAACACTTTAATATGTCATTTCCCCCGCTAAGCGGAGACTTCACAAAGTTTTAATGCCAGAGCATAGAATATTGATTTTGGATCTGTCCATGATGGAGTTTCCATATACAACCAATAATAGGGATCTTTGGATACTATATACAGGTTGCAAACATCTCTTCAGGCTGCCCGGGGTAAAATCCAAATGTCTGTGTGAATGCTATATCATAGTTACATATATCGTGTCGGCAAATATATCGCCGAGGGTTCGGAATGTAACTTATTGGCAACCACGGCGAAAATATCGGCAAATGTCGTAAAACATCAAAAAAATATAAAAATAACAATTTGTTTCAATTTTTTTAACATCTAAAGCAACAACAACATCAAATAAACACATTGCTACATAAATATGAAAATACAAGTAATATATAAGATGCATAAGATGTCAAATGGTGGATCATGATCACATATCACTATAAACTGAAAATACTAAAATATGTTCTTGATGGAATGGTAGAAAATCACATCAAATGATCAAAATAAATGTCTCTTAAGAGATGAATCATCATGACTCATGAGGTATCTAGATACTACCTAGTACAATGATAAATAGTAGGAATCATCGATATCCTCTACCCCTTTTATAGGCAAGGGGCACCACTCTTTCTCTAGAAGCAGTAGGGGGTCCTTTAGGTGCTTTGGATGAGTTAGGCGTCAAATTGGAAGCTCCAACTACTTGGGCTATGGTGGAAGGTAATGGGGCTGAGGTGGAAACCAATGTGAGTTATCTCCTCCCATAACTGCATAACATAAAAATTATTGCCTATATTGGGATCCTATTCATCAATAGCACCTTATGCCCCCCTCCTCTAGGATCTAGCCCTTGCCTCTACCTTGAATCTTGAAGTTGATCCTCCAATGACATTAGTCAACACTCCACAATTTTGATGAAACTTCCCATGTTTAACGAGTGAAGGGTACATTTTTATTAAGGCCATGATAAAAGATTTCAACAGTCAATGCCACTAACATTGAGGTACATAGAGGGCTTGATGTGCTTGATTAAATGCCAATCCCATACCCGCATACTTGATAAAATCCAGTGGAATTGTTGCAATCTTGAAATCCTGAAAACTATTAAGTTTGTTGAATTCTGAATGAGATCTAAAATTCTACTTTTTGCATATGAAGTCCGATGAGGTTGGAACCACTCTCAAACATCCTGAAACAATTAATGGTAATGTTAAAAATTTAAGTAAAGGGATAGAAAATGAAAGTTAAAGAGAATGCCACTTTTACTTCAAGAATTTAATATCTCTGGTTTTAATAACACTGCCAAAAACTTAACCCATGGATTTATTTCCTAAATTCCATGCAATCTTTTTTAGCAAGGCGATATTTTCCAAAATATTGCAATATATTCCCAATATATCGCGATATATTCAAGAATCAAAACGTTGTAAATGTCGCGATTTTTTAGTGGCGATATATCGCCAAGGGGAATTACCCACGATATATTGCGATATGGGCGATATATCACCAATATATGTAACTTTGTGCCATATTCTTATGCTGGAATAAGCTTGGGAGAAACATTATTCCTTTTTTGAAACCATGTTTTGGTTTGGAAGACAACGGAGCCACAATTTTGCCTCAAAATATGATCATTCACACATATGGTAGGTGCCTTCCTGACTGAGAAAATATGCCATAACTTTTTTTTGTATACTGCTGGAACACCTTACAATTCTCATTAAACTGCCAGTGTGCATCTCAAAATTTTTGCTTTGGTTATTGACCGAATTTACCCAACAGTCCTAGTATCTCCAATCTGCTGGCAAGTATTTCTATAAGGATATTAAGGATCAATGTTAGTTTTTCTACGTTAATTCAACTAGGATCTTTATTTGAAAGAATAACAAGCACAACAATATATCCAAGATACACAAGAGACACAAGACACAAAGATTTTCCTTAGGGAAACCATAAAAGAGAAAACCCCATAAACTTCCTTAGAATAGTTCCATAACTAAGACAATATCACAAGATGGAAAAACCGAAGAACAAGATGTCTTCCGCAACTCTCTCTTTCCTCCTTGTCCTCTCTCTCCTAATGTGCCAATGAGAGAGCGAGTGAGTGTATCCAAATAGGGAGGCCGCCTCCCTATTTATATTCTTTCGTTGAGTGACTTACTCAACTAACTAGGTTGGCCAGCATACCTAATTGGGGCCGACCTACCTAGGAATACTTCAAAGTACATTCTCCTTTATTTATTCTGGGGACTATTTCCTCGACTTACAACGGAGGGTTTACTTCAATGACCATACACAATAATGACATCCCGAAAGGAGGGAAACACATCTCTGATGGGGGTACACCAATATACATCAAAATATCTTCCGATGTTACAAATACAACAACACTCCCTCTTAACTAGGAAGGTATTATCTCGTCACAGTCATCAACACATTTGGTCATGTCATCGTAGCTGTTGCCATAGTCCTCATCTTGTGGATCATTGAATAGTGCCATCTACTTGTCATTGGAAGTTTCTATAGAGCCAACCCTGTTTCATGCTGGGTGTAGGCCTAGTCCTCATCTAGGTCTTCATCATATCCACGAGTAAGCCATCGTGTAGGTATATCCTAGAACCATTCACTACATTGCCACTGCAATCACCTGTGTCTCCTATCGTCATCTTGTCGTATCCAGATCATATCATCATCATACATGGAGCACAACCCAGATGCATATCACAGACCACCTACGTTCTACCAACATTGGAGCATGCCAGGACTTATTTACGTCTCCAAGACAACCTCCGTCTTCCACTATGCGAGAATCTCCTAGGAGCACACCAAGTGCATTATGTCTCACGATCATCCTGCGTTCTACAAACATAGGAGCACGCCAGGACTTATTTACGCCACCAAGATAACTTGCGTCTACCACTATGTGAGAACTGCCCAGGCGCACACTAAGTGCCTTGTGAGCTCTCGTCATCTCCAACATGGGAACACACACAAGGACTGATTACGTTCGAACAACCTGCGTACCACGCCAAGACTTTTACGTTCTAGGACAACCTACATGACTGATTACGCCTGAACAACCTGTGTACCACGCCAGGATCTTTTACATTCAAGGACAACCCATACCAAGACTGATTACGTCCAAGGATAACCTGTGTACCACGTCAAGACTGATTACATTCGAGGACAACCCATAATGCTGATTATGTCCGAACAACTTGCGTACCATGCTAGGATCTTTTACATTCAAGGACAACTTGTCTACCTTCCCATGTGAGATCTCATGCATCTTTGTCTTCCGATCTCTCGTCATCTCTAGCATGGGAGCACGCCAGGATTGATTACGTCACCAAAATAACCTGCGTCTCTGACCATGCTAGAACTCCTCACTCCCTCTTTCTAGGGAGCTCGTTCTAGATCACACCAAGTTTTTCTCTGAAGTACTCAAACTTTACTCTGGCTAGCGGCTTGGTCAACACATCGACTATCTGCTCGTTTGTCGCCAGATATTGGAGCTTCACTGCTCCTCTCTGCACCATATCCTGCCTCGGCTGTACTTAGCGCCACACAGGACTGCTTCCTACTAAACCAAGAGATCATACCGGATCCCAAACTGAAGCAACATCCCAAAGTGCTCTTCCTATCAGGGGTGCTGCCAGCCCAATCCGAATCAACATAACTGTGTAGGTTAATCTTCTGATTCACATTATATTTGAGCACATAGTCAACTGTGCCCTTCAAGTACCTCAATACATGCTTTGCAGCAACCAAGTGAACATGTCTCAGATCCGTCAAGAACTGGCTCAAGGTGTTCACAACAAAGCATATGTCTGGTCTCGTATTAGTCAGTTACATCAATGAACCAATCATCTGACAATACATCGTGGCATCAACCGACTCTAATGAAGCATTACATAGTAGCTTCAAGTTCGATGCCATAGGTGTGGCCATTGCCTTGTATTCAAGCATTTCGAATCTCTTTAGAATCTCCACGGCATAATTTCCTTGACCAAGGAAAATCCCATATGTACTCTGCCACACCTCCATGCCTAAGAAGTAGTGCATCATCTCTAGGTCTTTCATCTCGAGCTCAGTGGCAAGCTTCCTCTTTGCATTTACAATGAGTTCGTCCTCTTTTGTCAGAAACAAGTCATTGACATATACTAGTCTTCTGCTTTCAACCTTAAGGTAAAGGTTGGAATTCGCCTTACTCTTGGTAAAGTCTAAGCTCATCAGGACGATGTCCATCCTGCTATGCCATGTCAAGATTCTCGAACTCGGAGATCTTCTACAGTCACTCCCTCTGAAGCGGAGCATCATCGCCCCTCTACATTTTGTACTCTATCTATTGAAACATTATGTACTAGAGTGATAGGTAGCTTCCTTTGCTACTGGTCTTCTATGTCATCTCTTAAGGTCATTGGATACCAAGATCCTCTATCTTGAACTTTGTTGCAAGTTCCTCTTGCACCCATCTGCGAACTTGTCATCCTTTGTAGGCTTCCATCTTCAACCTTGTAGCAAAGGTTGAGATCTCCATCACTCTAGGTGATCTTCAAGCTCCTCATGTAACTGTATGTGCTTATCCATGGGTGCCTTTTGAGCTCATACAAAGCCTTCTGTGCACATGTGGTTCTCTGCTCGATATACACCTCTTCTCCACTGGAGAAGTGTGTCTGGTCAATGGAGCACGTCTCATCATAATTTGCTCTCTCTTTCTGAGAGAAACCACGAACCTTGCTTGTATTTATTGATGCTACCATCTGCTGCATGCTTGATCTTGTAGGTCTACTTGGAAGACACTACGGACTTCCCTTCAGGTTTCAGAGTCGCATCCTTGACATCATTCTCCATAATCAATTGGTACTCTTTGATCAGTCTCCTTCCATTTCTTCTCGGTTGCTTCTTCATAGCTTGGAAGGATCTGTATCAGTGATGTCACTCAACAGTGCCACATAATTGGAGTGTGTACGAGGCCTCTTACTTTCTTTGGAAGTCTCGTCATCATTTTCTTCATCTTGGATGATCTCTTGTGCCCAAGATGGTCTTCATCTCTTGAGGTGGATCTACCACTTTTAGTAGTTTGGTTATATCATGATCCTTTATATTCTTTTAAAGCTCTTTCTTCCGCCACAGTGTCTTTGACCCTGGGAGCTTCAGGTTCCTCTTCATGTATGTTTGTTGGAGTAAATCTTCTAGCTGAATTGTTGTCATCACTTGTTCTTTGGAATAAGTCTCATCCTTCTTTTCTTGTAGGTGATTGTACACGATCTTTCCTATAAGTCAAATTCAGTTGCATGATTAGAAACATTTCATAATTTCAAAAACATATTGATAGTGACAAATTATAAAACATAAAGATATATGCCACACAGTCATGCAACTGTCTTAGCCAATGCTACAACATTCATCCATATCCGTATACATAAGGTAACTTTCTAGATGCCTTCCATCTCTACATAACATTTATTAAGAGTGTGCACTACTCCCAATATTTTAGCAAAGAGGTTTCATTCTAGATAAGTAGCAATGGAATGTTGTACAACACCACAGGCTACTTACCCATCACATGCAAGTTTGTAGTATATTGTTCATAGATGCAGACACACAATCATCCATAATACATCAACTGACTATAAATATGTACACAACTAAACAATATCATTTAAGTAAGTAGATATACATGAAATGGCAATTAAATACTTATCTTTGTTTGTTTGGTGGGTGGACTCCCTCTTGATCCTTATGTCCTTGCAAGAATAATTGGATTCTTTGACAGTGTGCTCTACTTCATTATTTGATTCTAGGAACCTGTGTTTGTATTACTCTGAGTGTCACTTCTTCATTCACACCTGCATTCCTTCTTATCCAAATACTGAGATGGATACGAGTATGATCTTCGTCTTCATCGGTAGAATTCTTCTAGATCAAAGTACATATTCCTTATTACTTGAAGAATCTTCCTTTTCTTCTCTGATTCTTTTATTAGTTGGTTCATCATCTTCAACGAATTGAGCATGATGTCTTTTCTTGTTTGACTTCTTGTTGGAGGAGCCTTTGTTCCCGGGACAGTCTCTGGAGTAGTGTCCCTTCTCATTACAAGTGTAGCATCTAATATTGGAAGGATCTCTACTGAATTTCTTTTGTCTTGTGTGATGATGGTCCTGCTTCTTTCTATTATTTCTTCCTGTGTGAACTGTGAGAGCTTGATCTTCAGTTGCTCCCATCTTCTCTTCTCTTGTTATGAGCCGAGCTTCTTCTTGTGTGCACTCTTCCCAAAGTCTCCTGAAGGTGATCGACTTCCTTCTGGCACATATTCCTTGAATGAATGAATCCCATGATCTTGGGACACCATTCAAGGTGGTCATAACAATCTCTCCTTCTTCTACATTCTCTTCGACTGCTTCAAGTTGTTCCTTGATTTGAGCAACCCTTGTGAAGTAGGATTGCATAGTCTTTGAGTTTTGTATCTTCACATTCTCTAGCTGGTTCCTCAATGTCATCTTTCGATTAATGTTCTTTCCTTCAAACAACTTCGTCAAAGCATCGAACACTTCCTTAGGTGTCTTCAAGGATGACACATGGGGGATGAGATGATCCTTAATAGAATCTGCAATGATTCTCTTGGCCTTGACCAAGTTCTTCTTACGGACTGCCACGTGTCACTATTTAACCTTCAGGGTCTGAAATGCCCACCACAGAAACTACAGTCCATGCCCTATCTGCAACATCTTGTGAAATTTGATTTGGACCTTCCTAGCTCGAGATATAGCGATTCTCCTTAGGTCACCTGTCTAAGACTAGATTCTGGAGGAGGATGGAACCCTGATTTGGAGGAATCACATCTTCTAAAGTACAACGAATCTGAAGCTGGAACTCGCACACTGTGTACAACAAGATTTCATCTTTGTCCTATCCAAGTTTAAGATCCTGAGCCTTCTCCAAGCTCGAAGCTCCTGAGCCTTCTCCAAGCTCGAGTTATAGCAAAAGTCCCAAGATGACTAGATTTTGTCTTCTAGGGTTTTCAAGCACGAAACCTGTTATCACCAACCTTGTAGCTGCCTGTGCAAGATGGATCCAGGATGGATGGTAGAGGAACAAGCAACTAAGGAGGTGGAACCTAGACTGCCTAAACTCCCAAAGAGATGGTTGTCACGCCAATCAAGGTAGTCTTCGCTTTATGTTGTCTGAGTCCAAGACAACAATGGGGGAGACCCAGATGTGCTCCTGATAGGAGAGATCAAACCTAGACACCAGATCAGATCAAAACAAACTTTGAGGTACGTAAGGTGTAAGGTGTTTAGAAACTCTAGATCTACAGTAGGATTCAGTAGATGGATCAGGACTTCAGCAGTATATTGGCTGATCCAAAGCAGTAATCGGATGACCTTTGGGGGAAATGGTTAGATCTAGGGTTTTGGTACTAGCAACTAAAGAAGATGATCTTTGCCTTGGGAAGCGTAACCGAGGCAGGATGGGCAGGAAAATAGTTTGGACTATCTAGTACCTGGCTGATAGACTTAATGAAAAAGGTGAACATGTGTGATTGTCTGAGTCATCAAGGAATAACCAATTTCAAGGGGAAAAGGTCAATTCAGGGCTAGCGCTAGGGATGGGAGGTCAGTGCCTTTCGTGCATTGGGCAATGGAGTTAGTATACATCATCATTGAGGTGAACCCACCTAGGGTAGACCTTGATCTGGGGACCCAGATAAGTGTTTTGGTCCGAATGGCTTAGTTAAGGCAGGAATTCAGTCAAGGAAGGCTAGCGCCAGGGTTGGATGAGACATATCTGTAGATCTGAGGCCACCAGCAGATAACCAGCTCAGCATTGAAGGTGAAATGGGACCAAGAGGGGTTGATCTACACATTTGGTTTAGAGAAATTTGGAAAAAAGTCAGATCCTGAAAAGTCAAAGTTGATGATTGAGGCTGAGAGGGTGAAAAGCTGATTTCTTCAGATCTAGGGCAAGTAGGCTGGATCTAGCTCAGCGTTAGGGGTGTTCTGGAGTGCTCAGGACTTGATCTATAAGCCTAGCCTGTCAGATTTTGGAAACAGTAAACTCCGGAAAGGTCTAGTTTTTCAGTGATGGTGCTAGGGTTGTTTTCAGTCTAAAACTTAGATCTAGGTCACACTGTCATGAATCTGGATAGCGTTGGGGGTGATTTGGACTGTGTGAGACCCAATCTATCAGTCTATGAAGTCAGAAATCAGAAAAAGTCAAAACCCTGGCAGGTCAAATTTTCAGTGGGGGCGTTATGTAGTTTTCAGACTAAAATTCAGATCTAGGTCAAACCAGCAGGAATTTGACCAGCGTTGCAGTAGATTCAGTGAGGGGGAGGCCCGATCTATGAAACCCAGCAGTGGTTTGGCCAAAGATCGGACGGTTCTCGGATTTAGTATTTTTTAAGGGTTTTTTAGTATTTTAAGGATTTTCAGAAAAATGGAAGGAAAACAGGTACAATGGATTTAGATCTGTTAAAGTGAAGAGAATTACCTGTTTGATCGTACTTGGAAATGCTTGTAGAAGTCTTAATAGCGATGATCCTTGCTATCCCGATCAATTCTGGAAGGTCCACGTGATTTCTATGACGGATGTAAGCCCCAAGCCACCAATGCGTCCCCTACCCTGCATGAGCAAACGTCAACAATATCAGATTTGCTAAGACAAGATAAAGAAACCAAATGCTATAGGAAAGTAAAAAAAAGTAATCATAGATCACAATGACACTAATGAAAACCCCCTGATCCAAGACGAAGATAACCGAACGAGTTGAGGCCCCCCTGCAAAAACGCTCTAGCCGAAACGCCCTCCTGTAGACAAGACAATGATAGCAAAAAAAATATAGATCTCACATGAATTTCCACAATGCTAGGAAGCAGAAGACTATCCAATCACCATTTGAGAACATCAGATGCAAAGCAGATCTAGAAAATATCCACGGAAAAATCTTTCTATTATTCAGATCCAAGAGCCAAAGACCTCTTACAAATGAGAAGCTCTCTCCTTTAAATAGAAATGAGAGAACCACAATCATAACCAAATCCTAACCACTTTTAAAACGAGTGGTTAAGATTAAAAGATAAATTGTTCTAATCAATGGTTGAGATGAGCTTAACATACAATACATGGATCAATATAACTATAAAGTATCAAAGTGGACTAAAACACCCACCCATCAAGAGGGTACCCCACTCAACAAGAAATAAATTACAAATGAGAAGCTCTCTCCTTTAAATAGAAATGAGAGAACCACAATCATAACCAAATCCTAACCACTTTTAAAACGAGTGGTTAAGATTAAAAGATAAATTGTTCTAATCAATGGTTGAGATGAGCTTAATATACAATACATGGATCAATATAACTATAAAGTATCAAAGTGGACTAAAACACCCACCCATCAAGAGGGTACCCCACTCAACAAGAAATAAATGAAGCACATGGTGGGTCCATGGAGTGTTAACTAACTCCCTATGGGTGCCCCATGGCACAATAAAATAATATAACATTTTAATTCTTTGACTTTGTGCCTCCTTGAGGAAATCGTGAGCCTCCCAAAAGCTCCAGAAAATAATATAAAATACCCAAAAAATAGGTGTGGGCCCAATCAGGTGTTGCAATTGCTGGAGGTGTGGAGGACATCACTCTCATCATCATGTTTCATCCCATGTCATTTCCTTGCCTCAGTAGCCCAAATCGATTTCTTCAATAGCCATTTAATCATGTTTTAATCTGCCTCAGGAAACATGAACCTGCCAAAACAGCCTCCTAGGGTGCCTGCGTTGTCAAACTGAGCCCACCAGGCTCTCTAGGATGGGGGTACTATGGTACAAACAAGTGGTTGCACCCCCTATGCCCATACAACGCTCTAGGATATCCAACTAAAACATCTCCCTGCTCAGACACATCAACCTAAGAAGCAAAACTGCATCAGAAAGGAAAAATGAGCTTGATCATCTCTACAAGTGCTCAGAACTGAAAATAAACCGTCTCATCAGATTCAGAGAGTCCCAATCCATCTAGGGTGTATACTCATACCCCTCTTAGGTTTCTATCTGATCATCGACCATATCCAATAGACAATATAACCATTTGTAAATGATCAGATACCAATAATATAACTCAGACTATCATCCATCTGCTGCAAGTGTTATAAGGCTAAGACATGCTCTACAACTCATTTAAGCAACAATCACAACAAGTAGCAATCATTTCACTGGCGGTACATCAACCAAATACATATAAAAGGCTTTATTTATTATTACTCAGACTAGACTTTCAGGACTATACTCACTTCATAGTTGTAGTCAATTTGCTAGTGAAGGGTGAAGGATGAAATTTACCAGGCTAGGGCAAAGGATGACTTCCTACTTAACATCATGACACTTTGGATATGGAAAGGAAACACTCACTAAAACCAATGTTGGACAAACAACAACACAAGGAATGGCAGTGTCTCACAAATGGTTGAGTTGTTTAGAGAGTGCTTATTCAACTTAGGCATCATGACTACATCAAGCTTGATCCAGTTTCATTAGGATCATCAATTTTATTTCCATGGCCTTTTTGGCCTCTATGACCCTTTGGGACTTCACCAGTGCTTAAAAGCACAACTAATCATAGCTTTCATCCGGGACATATTCAAATTTATAAGGTCAGCATATATTTAACCATTGCTTTTTGGACTTTTTCTTATACCCTTCAAGGGGTATTTTAGCATTTCATTGCTCTTGCCCTCTTTACACATGTTAAGAAACACAGTTTAGCATTTTCATTTTCCATGGGCGCATACAAACATTTCCAATACAAGTAGTACATGAGCTTTCAGTTTTAGCCAACAACATCTCAAGTGACCAGGGGGAGTTCTGCACAATGCCAAACATCGGGACCACCGATCAGAATGATTTAGGCATACCATCCAACTCACCAAAGGCAAGTTTTGTCACCAACTCAGAGCCGAGACACAATATAAACAGGGAGGCTTGTCCAAAAAAGGTTCTAGCGGGGGAAAAGGTCCTCCATGCCATAAGTCAAGAAGTTAGTCGGGTTGAAAACTAAACTGGAAGGTAATGGATGGGCAGAGACAATGAATGATGAAGCCAACACTAGCAAGCCAAAACAATGGTGGGAATGACTACCTCTATTCTTCCTAAGGAGGGTAAAACCAATGAGTATACATCAGGAACAGTAAAGTCAGAGTAGGGACACCAATACATAAATACAAATACATCCAAATCCATATAATTATGATTGCCAGATCATGACACCACATGTTAATACATGTCACAAAGATCAGTATAAGAGCAATGATAACCATAACACCATATAAAAAGCTGAGTCATAATCATGCAATATAATCCATCTGAAACACCATCTGTCCAATGAGAAAGTATTGATATAAAACTGGGCATCAATAACTGCTCTGTAATGACTAAATGGCTACATCGATCCTCAGATCTGAGTGTCCTGAGGCTCAGTCTTGACATGGGATAGTACAATAGTCCAGCAATACAATAATGATCCGTCAAAACTGCTCATCTCAGCATCTCATATGTAAGAGATCTGGCTGGAAAATATACTATATCTGAAAAATAGAATATGATAGCTCGGCTACTATATATGTGATAACAAAACCCTAATCTTCAGTAGCTACCATTGTAGCACTATTTCGGCTGCACAGTGCCTTCTTTCAGAGAAGCTTTGATACCTTGCTAGTTTTTCTACTTTAGTTCAATTAAGATCTTTATCTGTAAGAATAATAAGCACAACAATATATCCAAGATACACAAGAGACTCGAGACACAAAGATTTTCCTCGGGGAAACCATAAAGGAGAAAACCCTGCAAACTTCCTCATAATAGTTCCGTCACTAAGACAATATCACAAGATGGGAAAAGCCAAGAACAAGATTTCTTCCGCAACTCTCTCTCTTTCCTCCTTGTCCTCTCTCTCCCAATGCGCCAATGAGAGAGTGAGTGAGTGTATCCAAATAGGGAGGGCGCCTCCCTATTTATATTCTTCCGTTGAGTGACTTACTCAACTAACTAGGTCGACCAAGATACCTAATTGGGGCCGACCTACCTAGGAATACTTAAAAGTACATTTTCCTTTATTTATTCTGGGGACTATTGCCTAGACTTACAGCAGAGGGTTTACCTCAATGACCATACACAGTAATGACATCCCGAAAGGAGGGAAACACATCTTCGATGGGGGTACAACAATATACAATGATAATATACATCATAATATCTTTTGAAGTTACAAATACAACAACAATAAAATCTAATCATGCACACTTATCTCTCACATGCAGAACAATAAATTATTGAGCCCGAATCAAGAACCTATAAATAGTCATTTGTTGCTGTCCATAACTGTTGAAAGCAACTTGTGAATATCGAAATCAAGGAGACATCACAAACATGCAAGAGTGTATTTTGTGATGGATATGCAAAGATATAACTAGCCTGACTCACAGATAAAGATACATGTGAATAAATTCCAGCAAGAAAATATATAACCAGTTTGAATCAAGGATAAAGATACATGTGAATAAATTCCAGCAACAAAATACAAAGGCATAGAGGGAAATGAACCAAACATTTGCTCTTCTAAATATAAGAGCAATATTCTTGATGCTACCTATATTATTTCAGCCCTCCAACACATTTGATGCAAGTATTTCAACCATAATATTTAGTAATAAAATCCTAGCAAATATACCTCAATAGTAGAATAAGCTCCAACACTCATTTTTTCTTTAAGATCTTCAACAAAAACTCCTAAGGAAAATCCCTAAATCCAACCATACCTCAAATGGAGAGAGCAAACCCTTATATAGGTTTGAGCTCTATCCCCTCAACAATAAAGTATCATTTGTTTTCCTAGATCCACTATTTACTCAATAACTTATCCAATAATAGTATAGATTGGTTTAGATCTGTATTTCCTCCATGGAAAACAAATAAAATAATGGTAGCTCTTATGTTGTAACTGTTATCCACTAATTTTGCACTTAGTGGATTTTCGGTGAGCCCCCAGAGTATTGAACAAGTACACTTGTTCATGATCAGAGTTCAGAAGTCCGCCAGCCTTTTTTTGGGAGTCTGTTCGAAATTTTTTGTAAGTACATGTTCATACCCCCTTGGGGAAATTGTAAAAAATGCCCTAACATTTAATTTTTTATAAAAGGCTTGGATTCCTGGACTTGAGCATCAAGCCGACTAGCCCAGAGTGTTTTTTCCCTTGGTTATTATTGGTTGTTGAACAAACGACTAGTAATTTCTGAGTTTTCACTCATGCCTCCAACGCTGGGGTAGTTGTCTTGGTGTTTTGGCCTTAGGAGGTTATTAGAGCCTTTGTGTCAGTGTTTTTCAGCGTGCTAGGCATTTCGATTGAGTTGTATGAACATATATTAGGTCCCCTTAGAGTTTCGTTTGATTCCGAGAAAAAATAATTTTTTCTGTTTTTTAAATCATTTTTAATGGTTTAAATGGAAAAATTCAAAATGTAAAAAAAGAATTATTCGAAGTCTGTTTTTGGCGTGGTTGGGCTCATTTTCAAACACGGTGCAGTATCTTTACCCCAGGGGCCACTTTCACTATGTTTCGGCCAACAAAAGCATCTCGAAAGTCATCATTCGGTTAACAAAGCGTCAAAGTAGCATTTAAATGCTAAGTTTGGATAAAATTGCACTAAATCCAAAAATTAAAAAGTCAAATTCAAAGTCAAACAAATATATTTTAAATGGTGGGGGTGACATGGAGGAGGGTCCCTCATGCCATTCGACCCTCTTCAAGTTACAATACAAATCAAACTATGGTTTAAAGGCATGGTTTCAAATTAATTCGTGAAGGGATGACGTGTGGATATGAGAACTCACAAGTGTGACGGTTTAGGTAGGAGTGGGGTGGACCCCCCTCCAATTAAATTAAAGAATTATTTTCCATGATCTTATACACCATACCATGCGAATTGTTTGAAGCTCGATTTAATTCATAAGGAAAATGACGCGAGGGTTGAGGCTTGGTCACGATTATGTGGAAGTTGGTGAGTGGGATTTGGGGGGACCCATCCACTTATTAAAATATAATGTTAAACCATGATATCGTATCATTCCAATATGTGAAGGATAGTGGCGACGTCAACCCAAGATTGGAGCTTGTGCTGGCTTGTTTGGTGGGCTCTTCCCTTATTTTATGGCCATCACATGGCTCGGCTCCCATCAACTCAATGTTAAGAAATAAATCAACCCGGAGCTTCATCTTCTATGATGGATTGCGCCCTCACTATGTGCTCACGTCAACCTTGTGGAGAGTGCTCATTCGTGGGTGAGGTTTCCAAGAAGCAATGTGCACTCTAAGCTGGATTTGATTGGATCATGATTGGAATTCGCTTTGATGACTATGTTATTGGCTCCCTCTTGGGCCAATTCGAATTAGGGTTTAGGTTGCTTGTTTTGTTATATAAGAGTCATTTTGCCTCTTTTTGGATGGAGATTTGGGCATAGAAACTCTGGAGAATTTCTATTGTAATATTTTGCTTAAGATTTACTAAAAGTTGATGACTTTGGAGGTCAATGTGGAATCTCTTTGTTTGCCATGATTCATCTTGTGAGGTGATACCATTCTTTGCTCCCTTCTCTTTTGATTCTTAAGCATTTGATTTTATGATTGTTGAAGGCTAACAATCTAGCACTATATTGTATAATCCATGCTTTTCTCTTGAAGTTGTGTTGCTTTCAGGTATTGTCCAAGATACAAGAGCTCTTTTATGGTTTTAACATTCATTCTGCAGGTTCTACAAGGAGTCATCTTCTTTCAAAAAAGTCGAGAAGCATAAGATTTCTTTGCCTCATCCATCAAGCAAAAGCAATTCTTTTATATCAAGTTTTAGTCATAGTTTGTTTGTCATTTTTGTTAGATCTTGCACCTTTTAGGCACTTAGATTTAAATCTGAAAAAGTTGAAAAGTTTTGCATTTAAAAGTAGTTTACATATGGATGTCATTGAAAGTTGCATTAGCACTTAGTTGCATTGTTGCCGGTCATAAAAAGTTGCACTTTTCATTACTTTGAATAATTGCTTTTAGATCTTAGTTTTGTTTTGATTTTTTGCTAATAACTAAAGGGTGCTTGAGTATTGGACTTGTTTTGTTTATAGGTGTTGAAGAGAAACTAAGTGCAAGAAGTGAAGCAAGAAGAACTTAAAAATATTGGAGATAACCTAAGGAAGATCGAAAATTGATGATCTTAACCATGAAGACCTAAGAGACATCACTCTCCTTTTTGTAAAAGCTCTTAAGAACTTCATTATTAGTCTTCTAGCTTTTATCTTAAAAGTCCTTTTCAAGGGTTAAAATCCGAAGGAAAATTGTAACACTTAATAAAAATTCTCTTTTTGAGTGGGGTTTTTAAGCCCCCACTCTCAACTTCCCCCATTTGGGGAGGTTTGTGGTGTTCTTGTTTTTGTGTTCTTAGATTAGATTTGCTTTACTTAGAGTAATTTCATTTTCTTGCTTAGAACACTAATTGCTAGATTAGCTTGTTTTATTTCTTTGTTAAGTTGTTTACTGTATCATTTAAAATTTTCATCTTTCAAAAGTATTTCAACTGCTTAAAAGTAGAAATCTCTTGAATCTCACTTTGTGGATCAAGAGTGCTCTCTATCGAAGAGTTGTTTTTATTTTGGTTTTTTACTTACCCCCATGCTCTCCCGAGTAAGGCCTTAAAACCTGAAAGAGATTCTTGGGTAGATTAGTTGTTTTTCATTTCAAGTATTTTAATTCCGTGCATGGTAAGTCTCTTGAATTTTGTCATAAGACGAAGTCAAGAGCGCTCTCTGTCGGAGAGTTTTATTTGTGCTCATTAATAAAATATTTCCAACATACATTCCCCATAAAATTTACTTCGTTGCTTTCCATCACTTAGTATGCTCTGCCAACCTTAAAAAGTTGGATTCGTACTCAGAACGGTGATTGGAATTTGATTAATCTTACAAGTGACAACCATAAGTAAAACTATCAGCCCCCATAACCAACGAACTGGCGTTGTCGATAAATACCGAGGTAGTGGGCAAATTCTTGCTAGTGACGCCGGAACAAATCGTTGTCTCAGAGTTCTAACAGGTTGGTTAAGTTCCTTGGACACCTAGCCTAGAATACTGGACGGTCCGACATGTCATTGAGGGGAGGCACTGAAGGTATCTTTTCCGGTTGATACCTTGTGTTCTTAGCCATAATAATCAAGATCATTAAAATCTTCAATCAACCAAGATAAATTTGCACAACACTTTCATGAGCAAACACTTGAGACTTATCAACATCCCAAGCACTAAATTTTGACTTCATATTGGCACTAGTCTATTTTGCTTTCATATATTGATATTATCTGGACCATTTGTCCATTTGGGATCGTGCTTAAGTAATCAGTTATCTGTGGATGCCTTTTTATAAGTCTTCGTAATATTGTTTATCTTGAATCTTGTCACAGCAACGTGGATTGCTCTTTGTCTTGTGTTATCTCATTATTATAATTTGTGATCTAATTCAAAAAACTCCTAAACAACATCCATCCACATCCGCAACCATAAAAACATCTAAAAACGTTGAGCCTTAGGAAAACTCTTTGTAGGGACTACCCCCCTTGGCTTCATTAGGAGTTAGCTTAAACGGAGGAGCTAGGAGTAGGTGACAGTACGTAGCTCTGTGTTTGCCCCCAAGGCCACACCTATCCCACTTTCTCAAGTAAGGAGACAACTTTCATTAGATTTCTGCTGCTGGTGTGCATTCGACGGACAACAGTAACCAACTCTCATGAAAATGTAAATTTTCCTTTAATATTCAACTAGGGCTAAACAGTGCATGCAAAATATCAACTAATAACCACACATGAATATCTTTTACAGTATGCAACGAAATATAAAACTGAGAAATAAATCACAACATCACATCACGATATTGACACTATTATTTTGGGTATGGAAACCCCCGGAAAAACCCAAGATGGGAAAACCGGTGTAGCAATAAGATATAGATTTTATTATGAGAAAATATGGAACTTTTACAATCACTGCAAATTCACCCAAACCTAGTGAATGCAGTAACCGGCAAAATCATTGGGCAGATCCCAGTTAAACCTCAACACCCTCCTGTGTGAGTGTACGGCCTAGTTGTACGAAGCTCGATGATCTTGTTGATCGCTCCTCCGTCTTCTCGGCTAAATCCTCTGTCTGGCTTTCTCTCTTTGTCTGATCCCGTCTCTGTTGGAATACAAGTGTGTGTTCTCTCCACCAATTGATCTCTCTTTTATAACTTTAGGTAAAGCAAAAACCCTAATTTCACTTTCACTTTAACTAGTGAGTCACTAAAGTTAATTTAGATCACTTTAATTTATTTTCCAAAGTAAACTTAGGAAAAGTAAATTAAATACAACCGGTTTCCTATTTTAAGTCTTCTACATGCAAGAACACATGCATGCAGGAAGACCTTCCTTGTTGCTACTAGTTTAACAGAAAAGTTAAACAATAATAAAATAATAAGGTGGTTAGTCATGCATATCCTCCAAAGGGGTTGACCATGTCAACAAGCTCCAATAACCCCCTAGGTGAATGAACATGTGTGCAAATAGGCCACCATGATGCTCTAATAAAAGTCTTCAAGAATATGTCTCCAAGTCTCCTCTATAAGTCAAACAACCATGCGAAAATGATGACTCCACTTGAAGACAAGGTCAATAATTACTTAACTAATACTGTATATACCAATAGCATCACTTTTGGTTGAGTAACCAATGGGATGACCCCATCAAGCAATGAATGGTCAACAATGCACAAATGGTATGTCCCCTCAAAACTCATCTTCATGGTGGCATTGACATGATGATATGTGCCCAATGAATTGGCCCTATTACTGTTAATGATTATAGCTCGGATAAGAGCTTTTGCATAGGATAAGTGTCAAGCATGAAGTTGTCCATTTATTCTCTAGGTACTTGCTTAATCATTAAGTGACTTTTATATCTCTTTCCTAAGTCTAACTTAGGAAAAGCACATTATTAACTCAATGTTGGTTAATGACTAAAAAATGAATTTAAGATTAAGTCACAACCCTTTGATCTTAACTGAGGCTTGAGATCTAATGTTAGCCGTCCATCACTTTGAAGATTGAGGGTTAGGGTTTGGTCATTGAGATGTTATAAAAGAAAGCCTAAGGAGAGGAGACAGACGCACAATATCGTTAGATCACTTTTAGAGAGAGATTTTCTTAAGAGAAGAGTGAGAGACTCGGTAGTAGAGGAGAAGAGAGAAAGATTTTGCAGAGAGGGAAGATCCAAAACATGAGAGAGAGACCGATCTCATATAGGGCTGATTCGTACATTGATGCAGAGGGCCAAAAGGATGACGTAGGGGCCGTACAAAGTGACATAGGGATGTTCGAGTGACACAAAGGGTTGATTCAATGATGTAGAGGGCTGAAAGGCTGATGCAGGGTCTATTTGTGTGATGCAAGAGACTGTACGGGTGACGTAGGAGACCGTCCGGGTAACACAGAAGCTGTATAGAGTGACACAGGGATGATTTGCCTTATGGGTGATTTCTCTAGTGTGTCAATTTTCTTAGGGACCGAGTTACAGGTTCCTCATTGTAATTTTTGTTTTTCTCCGTGAGCTAATAAAAGAAGAAGAACATTGAATGCTGGTTTTTCCAGGGTAAAATAACTATGTCAAATGTTTGAATGATTTCTTGTGTTTGCTTCTGTTCCACCATTGGTTATAGTATTCCTGTTTATAATTTTTGAGTTTAAGAAATTGAGAAGAGAAATCAGAATTGATGTTGAGGAAAATAATTTAACAATTATGCCCCATATTCTCTACAGTGCACCTTACCTGATGTGCCAAAGAGGGGGTCTTTTTTGCCATTGTAAAAGGCAAAGTTGGGGCTTGTTTATGTAAAAGTGTTGGTCTAGTGGGGCTCATGACCCTTAACTTGGTCATGTAAGGTCCTCTTGGTTTTCATTTCAAAGAGTGTTGGCATTATGGGAAGTCCCTCATCATGTTATGCATTTATGCCTTGGGTGGGTGTTCTGGTCCACCTTGGGATGAATCCATTAGGATACATGGCTTGGGGCTCCTGGTCACACTCATGGTTTTATGCTTTGTAGAAGGTGATTGCGCTTGTGAAGGTTGTCATACCCACTTAAGCACACCTCATTGATACCATCTTGGACCTTATCTTGTTGTATCATCCCTCCCTCTTGGTCATCTTGGTCTTGAAGAGCAAATTGTCCACGTCCTCCGTCCAAGCTCAACTCTTCATCATGTTGAAGCTTTTGATCATTTTTTGATCATTATTTTATCTTTTATGAGGTTTAGTCCACAGATTGTGGGTGACAAACCCCAAAAAAAAATTAAAAGTCAGTTTAAAGACAAATTAAATAGGTTGGCCTAGAGGAGGGTTAAGTTAACCTTTTTTCCTTATAAATAAAGCGGCCTCTTCTCATTTGTAATTAATCTCTTCTCCTTTCTTCCTCAATTGTGGTAAGATCTCTGAGTCTCTTGTCTTGCATTGTCGAAGGCATCCAAGGTAAGAGTAACCTAGGGTTTTTATGCATAATAGTATAGTCTTGTAAGTGAAACATCCCTCTTGAAGGGTCTCTCTTGTTTGGGCCTTGGCATCTTTCTTTTCCTTAACTAGGTCAAAAGCTAACACAACCTAGGGTTTCTTAGCCTTGCTCTAGTGCTTTGAAATATTGAATTGCCAATTCTTAGGAGGAACATTAACCCCAATTTATTGGTGCCCAAAAGGAACATTAACCCCAATTTCTTTACCAAACTCTCTTTTTACAAAATTCCTTGTATTTTATATTGAAAAAAATACAAAAAATATTAAAAACCCTAAAAATCAAATAGTTTTTAAAAAATCCAAAAATATGGCTTTTTGCCGTCACAACTCTTTTACTTGTTTAATTCTGAAATATTTATTGCTATTGTAAATATCTATGTTGATTATATTTCGAAAAATCCATAAAAAAGGTGAAAAATTCCGAAAAACGTTTTTCCAGCTCAAAAATCCCTGAGGGATGACGTCAACCCTAGGGAGGGTGATATCATATTCTAAAGGCTGCTACAGCCTTGTTGCAGGTCTGGTATAATTATTTTGGAGGTCCAATTTTGACAGAATATCAAGCCCTAGTAGTTGGGAATGGTTCCTACTTCATCTCCAAGTCTTGGCGGTGGACACTGGGGTTTTTGAATTGCCAAATCAAGACATTCAACCATTTATGCAGGTTATCACAGATCTAGAGGTGAAATCAGTCCCAAAACTCATCAACCATCGTCCAGATCAAGCGCGTCCTAAGGGGGATATACTCCTCTTTGGTTGTTGAGTTTCGGGAGGTACTTTTCCAGGGATTTTCACTGTCTATTTTGGGTTTTCTTGTGAGGTTATGTTGCTGGTTTTTACTGCAGAAAATTGATTCATCTTATCATCCAACCACTATTAAGTTAATTTTCTCCTAAACCTTCCTAGTCATTAAGTATTGATTGAATATCTTGTTGTCATTAAGGCACTAATCTACTAACTCTATGGGAGGGTCTTGTAGAGATAGAGTTGTTCTTGTTGCATATCGTACAGGTCTATTTCTACCCATATTTGGGAAGCCTTCCATGGCCAAAGTAGCAGTCCTAAAGAGAGAGGAGAGTGCACTGAGGTGACAGTGGGTGCATCCCCTGAAAAGTTCCTGGTCTTAGCATTGTCCCTCGTGACCTAATCCAAAGGGTGCCAATATGTGAGGTAACATGCGTCACCACATTCAATGGCTAGTACAATGGAAAATAACAATTTCATGTGATGGCAAGGGGTCACTCATGTGATAAATAAAGATTGTGCACTAGGTGAAATTGGTGAGCTAAGAGGAAATCGTCCCACATTCAGATCATCATGAAAACAACTCGATGAATGACAATTCCATATAATGCGTGCTTCATATAATATATGACAATTAAAGTGCCATTCCCATACCATGTGAGCCAATGAATTTGCATCCAATTCATCTCACAACTCCATGTTAAAAGGTGGCCCCATCTAATATGTGAAGACTATACACGCGGTCCAAATAAAATTTTGTCTACCTTTAATGGCCCAATATTTAATTCATCTCCATCACGTGTGCCATTGAATGGGTCAAATGTGAGACAACTCAAGCATATAAAAAAATTGTAGTGTATTGCCTCATTATGTGCACAAACAAGCCCAAAGTCACATGAATATTTCGTCCCATGAGAATAGTTAACAAGCTCTCCATATTAGCATAACATGAGAAGGCCCCATCAAATACAATAATATAATGTTTCAACATATGTACCCACCATGGTAGACTTCAACAAAAAAGTGGTTTGCGATACAAAGGGGCTGGATCCATAACTCATGATAAGTTTACTTCACAAATTTGCAAGTGAAGAGGGTAAGTGCTCCATGGTAGAACAAAGCCCCACACCATCACTCCAAGTCATATAGGCTCTCACCATAATCCAAGTTTGGTCATGCAGTGTCTAGGAGACCATGTGTAACATTCTAATACCACGTCTCTGTTAAACCTCAACAGTCATTAGGAGATTAATCCATAAGAGTCATGTCACACCTCACATCTCATCATCCAACCCCTTTGGGGGTTCTGGGTTCGAACCATCACACATAACCATAAGTGTAACACACTGTAGATAAAAAATATATCAAGAACACCATGATGTAGCTTGGATAAGTCAAATGAAGAAAAGTGTAAGCATCATCACTAAATATCCACTAGCATGTCGATCCATCAACCAACATATGCAACTACGAAGAGAGAACCAAGCCACAACCATCCATCATGAATGAGCAATGAATATCCTCCAATCCAAAGCTCTCAAGCAATCGAAGCAATCATCCTGTAAACCCCTGGAATATGTGATGGAAATTACATGTGTAATCCTCACACTATATGAGGGGTAACACCTTCAACTTTCCATTTATCCTTTCTGTAGATTTTATAGAGGTCTCCACTTGCTCTGGAAATCTAGATCTCAACACAGCTATAGATCTCTGTAATCCAAAATGTATTTAAAACTTTATCTCAAATCCTAGATAATCCAATAAAGAAGATTATAATCAATAGCACATGAGATCTAATACAACTTCTAACAGAATAGCAATCACACACATGAGACACTTATTTTCTGTCAAATGACCCTGGAAAAACCTCGAAGGGAAAACTAGTGAGAGAGATATAGAAGTTTATATTATCTTTGAACAAGTACAATACATTTGAGAAATACCAGCGCAAACTTGTCACAAGTTTGCTCAACTGCTGGAATAGCTGGTGCTGTTGGGAATACGCCCCTCTGCCTCCTCACTCCGCCCCTCTTTGTATCATTGCTCTCTGATATGGCCTCACATCCTGCTGTCTTTGCCCTCTCTCAGCTCTAGATGAATCCTCTCTCTGAATTCACCCTCCTTGAGTGAAATGTGCCCCTACTGCTGGAATGCATCCTCCTTGAAGAAATTCAATGACATTAATATGGAATTTTTCATTTACACATTAAGTTAAACACTTGATTAACTAGGGTTTATGATTAAAAATTTACTTCTTGAATTTGAAATATAAACCACCATAATCAAGAACTTCCCAATGCTGAAGCAATCTTTCACACATGAATACACAGAAATTTTGGTCAAAGATTAGGAAAAACCCCAACTCTTGGTGAAAACCCTGGAAAGAGAAAATTTCCATCAAAGAAGAATACTCAGAAAATTTTCTAACAACACAGGAATATTATTTCTTCATCCCTTATTGACAAATTCATCCAAACTGAAACAACAACAAATACCTCGATTTCTGTGCAAATAACCTGCTGTACAACCTCACACGTGTTTGTATGGAACTGTACTTCTGCCACACATGCCTGTACGAAACTGTACTTTTTGCATAAATTGCTACCTCGGGAGTCGTGCCAACAGTTAGCAATAAATGCTGTACGACATGTCAGTCAGCTGTACGGTCTACCTCCTCGAGATTCGTGCCCACACGTGCCTGTACGGAACTCTCAGACAACATTAAATGCTGCTGTATCTATTTTGCCTCGATATTTGTGCTGCTGCTTGCCTTGGGAAATGTGCCACTCTTCTAGGGAATTTCTTCTTTCTTCTCATTCTTCTTCTCTCTCTCTCATTGATGGTGTCTAATTTGTCCTTTCACCCTAGTTTTATACTTTAAAAAAATGTAACTACCTATCTAACCACCTAATCTATGGTTGAGATGCATTTACAAAATCTAGGGCCATCATTTAATGCACCCTCATTTAATAATTAACTCACTTTAATTATTAAATAACTTTTTAAATGAGACCCATACAATAAAGTACAAAACATCATTTTATTTATATATAACTCAACTTTATACATAAATACACAAGGGACAAATTCTTATGTCCTCTTTATCACACCACACCAAAACTATAAAGAGGACCTTCAGAGTTAACTTTCCAACACTCCTTTGTTCAGATCTACCTCAGTTCTGCTGACTGAATAGGACCTCTCGTCCTTTTGACTCTGGATGACTATCCAAGTGATGCCCTCTCTCAGATCTGGAAGACTCTCTTTCTCAAAGTTCACTCTCCCTAGTGAATGCGCCCCTATGTTGCTGGTGAATCAACTGTGATTTGTAGCTGGATCAGATTCATTTGGAACCATTCTTTGTCTCCGCAGTGAATTCCCTCTGCCTTAGATAAGATCTACTTGATCTATCTTAGATCCAAGCTCTTTCTATATGTAGTTCCGCCCTCTCCTCTCAAGATTGCACCCCCATGCATGCATTGATTCTTTGTCTTCAGCTTAACTGATTCACTCAGCTACTCTGATCACTTGACTATCTCAAGCAACGCTAAATACTATTTCCCGAATGTCCTTTTATAATTTCTCGATGAGATTAGGGCTCAAAACCCTAATTTGACTTGCATGTAGAATTTCACTTGTGTGTTAAGAACTGTGCATCAAAGCAATGTTAACTGCATGCTTGCACATGCATCCTCCATGCTTGCACATGCATCCTCCATGCACCTCCCTACACACCTCCATGCATACCATGGCACCATGCACATGCATGCTCACTCATCATAAACTAGTGCATCACTGCACACTGACATGTGACTGAAGAAGTACTGACCATTGCATGTCTTCAATCACAGATGCCATGCCAACCTGTTGAAGTGTATCTCACGCTCCAACCCACTGCCTATACGTAAGATGCCCCTTCATGCTAGGCATCCGCATAACCACATGGAGGACATCCCGAGTTACAAAACTCAACACTTCCATTGAGAAATGAATCCCAAGAGGACAAACTCTTTCAATCCTCAATCTCCTTGACCATCCTGTCCTTTACAATTGAGAGAGCTACTTTTTTTTATAGAGTTGAGGTTCGTCTCTCTTACAATAAAATATAATATTTCATAACCAACTCATGTGACAAGTCAAACAAATATAAAATATTGAGTGGTTATGCCATGCATCTCCTCCAAAGTGGTAGACCATGTCAAAAGGGATCTAATGTATCGCTAGAAGCCTCCATGAAGAGGTTGCTCCATAAAGAAATCTAGAAATATGTACAAGGAGATAACCTCCAAGGTAGCATGTGTATCCTCAAGTAGTACGTGTAGGTCCCCATTATGTGAAATGTCCCATCAAATGCATAATATTGTGTAAAAGGTGTGCACTGTGGCCTCTGCATCAATAGTTTGCTCTTGGGCCAAGTCAACAATCATTATCTTCCTCAGTGTACAATGTGTGCTTCGTAGGGGGTCACTCCATCAACAAATTTATGAATAAGTGTGCAAAGGAGCCTTCACAAGTGGAGCACTTCACTTCCTTGACTAGTTGGAAAGAGAACCAACCTAAAGAGTGGGAGAGGGTTATCGAAGTGATAATGGATAACCTTTCTGAGTTGCTCTTGGGTCTTCAACTTGTAAGATTGCGATTTAACACCATAGTTGAGGGTTTATGCAGTAACGCTTTTGGCACCGTTACCGGGGATAAAGTTGATTTCCTAGATCTTGAAGATAAGGTTCAACACATTGATGAGATTTTAAGTAAAGTTATATTATAAGAGCTCATTTGGCGACTTCGTAGGAAGAAAGTACAACTAGAAGGTACTCCATCGAGAGCTTATCCCTAGGACTTGTTCCAAGGTTTGTCGATCCGAAAAACGTTTACAAAAGGAGATTGAATAGGGTTTCCCAAGCTTCTATAAGAAGAAACCTTGAAATCATCCATGATATAAGAGGGTATTAATCTAGGAGAACAAATTCCTACTCGAGTCATGGCCACCTGAAAGAGTAACTTGTACAAGCCTTTGGTTATTAACTATCCAAGTTGCCCCTCATGACATGCCTGAAAAGTCCAAAATGGACTTCCGAATTCTCAGGCAATAATATTGTGACCATAGTTACATATATCGTGTCGGCGAATATATCGCCGAGGGTCCGGAATGTAACTTATCGGCAACAACGGAAAAAATATCGGAAAATATCGGCAAATGTCGTAAAGCATAAAAAAAACAAAAATAACCATTTTTTTCAATTTTTTTAACATCTAAATCAACAACAACATCAAATAAACACATTGCTACATAAATATGAAAATACAACTAATATATAAGATGCATAAGATGTCAAATGGTGGATCATGATCACATATCGACTATAAAGTTATAAACTAAAAATATTGAAATATGTTCTTGATGGAATGATAGAAAATCACATCAAACGATCAAAATAAATGTCTCTCAAGAAATCAATCATCATGACTCATGAGGCATCTAGATACTACATAATACAATGATAAATAGTAGGAATCATCGATCCCCTCTACCCCTTTTATAGGCAAGGGGCACCACTCTTCCTCTGGAAGCAGTAGGGGGTCCTCTAGGTGGTTTGGATGAGTTAGGCGTCAAACTGGAAGCTCCAACTACTTAAGCTATGGTGGAAGGTCCAACTACTCTACAATTTTGATGAAACTTCCCATGTTTAATGAGTGAAGGGTACATTTTTATTAAGGTCATGATAAAATATTTCAATAGTCAATGCCACCAACATCAAGGTACAGGGATGGGTTGATGTGCTTGATTAAATGCCAATGCCATACCCTCATACTTGATAAAATCCAGTGGAATTGTTGAAATCTTGAAATCCTGAAAACTATTAAGTCTCTTGAATTCTAAATGGGATCTAAAATTCTACTTTTTGCATATAAAGTTTGATGAGGTTGGAACCACTTTCAAACATCCTGAAACAATTAATGGCAATGTTAAAAATGTAAGTAAAAGGATAGAAAATGAAAGTAACGGAGAATGTCAATTTTACTTTAAGAATTTAATACTACCATTTATTACTTTAAGAAAATGATAGAAAATGAATTCTAAATGGGATCTAAAATTCTACTTTTTGCATATGAAGTCCGATGAGGTTGGAACCACTCTTAAACATCCTGAAATAATTAATGGCAATGTTAAAAATGTAGGTAAAATGATAGAAACTGAAACTAAAGGAGAATGCCACTTTTACTTTAAGAATTTAATACTACCATTTATTACTTTAAGAATTTAATATATTTAGTTTTAATAACACTGCCAAAAACTTAACCCATGAATTTATTTTTCAAATTTCATGCAAATTTTTTTAGCAGCGCGATATTTTCCAAAATATCCCGATATATTCCCAATATATCGCGACATATTGAATATATCGCGATATATTCAAAATGTCGAAAATATCACGATTTTTTAGTGACGATATATCGCCAAGGGGAATGACTCGCGATATATCGCGATATCCCCGATATATCGCTGATATATGTAACTATGGTTGTGACTACAAAAGAGCATGTTGATAAATTCATAGATGCAATAGAACAACATGGAGTAGAAAATGACCAAGAGGATGTAGCCATGAAATTATTTGGCTTGCCATTTGAAGAAGATGCGAGGATGTGGTTCAAAATATTGGATGATGGGAGTATTAAGACTTGGGTAGAGTTGAGAAAAGCATTCATGGAACAATGGTATCTGAATAAAGATGAAAGGTGCTTAATAAATGAGCTTCATGAAATCAAGAAAAAAGGGAATCAAGTAGTAAGGGAATTCAAACTTATATTCCATAAACTATTGGACAAGATACCCTAGAATATCAAACCAAGGAACAAGGGTGTTTTGTCATATCACACTAGAGCAATTGGTAGTCCTTTTGGGTTTTACCTAAGAGACAAATCCCTAGCCACTCTAAAAGCGACTTAGGACACACCAAACCAAATTAAAGAGAACTTCTTGGCTTTTGGCTAATTGCACCCTTTTTGTTCTTCTAGCTCTTCAACATCAAATGCATAAGTAAAAATGGGAACTCTTAACTCAACACATCCTTCTCTTGATGCCATGGCATCTTTGGTTGAAAGCCTAAAGGAAATAACCACCACTCTCATGTAATGACAAACAGTTACAAACAACAAATTTCTTCGTTTGGAAAGAACATTGTAAAATCAGTTCTAGAGAAGGAATACAGGATGGGATAGACCAAGAGTTCCTCAAGAACAAAGGCCTATTGTTCCCATAAATCTACCAAACATGATAAATGAAGAGTATTTCCCTTGCTATAGAAAGTGCAAGGATTTGCATGATGAGGCATCATGTTCATTACTGCAAGTAGAAGGGTATATAGGTAACGAAGATTTTGGTGACATTGATAATATGAACTATGTTGAAAAAGAGTTTGTTTGTAATAACCAAGGAAAGATTTTTCCAACGAGTCACATGAGCAAATGAAACAGATTAAAAGGAAAACTATAGAGCTAGATAAAATCACAAAGATGTACGAACCTATGCGATCCCAAGAAGAGATAAAGTGGATAATCCACAAAAGAATCAATAAGATTTGTCAAAGGAGAAATCTTGTTGGGGTACAAAAACTGCAATCATGGGTGTAAATGAATAAGCCACCTATTTTATCTGAAAGAAATACCAAGGGTGCTTTGTCAGGTAAATAAGTTGTTAGTTTAGATGTGGATTTGAACATCAACTTGGTCAGTGAATTATCTAAGATAAAGATCCCTATTCCTTTTTCTAAATATATGTAGATGACACTAATATAAAATGGCAGCATGGAAGCGATGAGTTGAACAAGTTCTTTGAGCACCTCAATTGCTGCTCTGAGGACATTGTTGCCACCTAATTCGCACCTCAGGTAACGTGGCAGAAATCTTCAAGCCACTGGGTGCGAACTTAGGGGCAAGCTTGAGCCAAGTGCTGTCACCTGATACTTAGCTCCTCCGTCTAGATCAACTCCTAGCGAAGCCAAGGGGTGTGGACCCTAATGAAAATAAATCTAAGGCCGTTTCTAACTATGAAAGATGGAAACACAAATTTTCAAGGAGCTTAAAAATGGAATGAAATGAGAGATTACCAATTACTGCAAATAAGATTTACTTTAGCAACCCTTAATTCGAATAGATACACAATATTCAAGACACATTTGCAGAATTAACTTATGCAAAACATAATAGAATAGATCAGCGGCATAATGAAAAGAGTACTTTGCAAATTGTGGGTTTCTAGTGTAGTCTCAGTGAAAGTATTGCAGTGTCTCGGTTGGCAAATTTTAGATTATTAGATGAATAGTTAAGGGTGTGGGTAAATTCTTGGTTGGTTTTATTAATGTGGTAATTATTTGGAGTATCAGCAGAGAGGGGGGTTCTCGATATACCGCGACGGTACAGGGAATGTGTCCAGGCTCACAAAGTCTAGTAACACACGAGGAAATGTGGTCTGAATGGAGTCACAGGGGGGTGTTCAACACTACACCAACAAGGATGTAGCCTAACCGGACCCCCGGTAGTTCACGCTTCCTCCGTACAATTTCCCCAAACGAAGCAAAACGCAACGCTGGATTTTCGTTGTTTTGGGAAATTGATTAAAAGTTAAACTAATTACTAGTCACCTAACTCCTTTTCTGATACAACCAACTGATTAGACGAAACTGCAGTGGAAGTAGAGCATACAAGGATGAAGACCTTGTTAATTTTAAATATTTTTGAACAAGATTTTCTGATTAAAAAAGGTAAATCCCAAGAACCTCTTTCTAGGTTCAGTACTCGGGCAAGCCCTTATCCATGAACCATACTTGGGAAAGCAAGGGGGTTTATTTTAAACTCAAGAGTGCAAAAAATTAAAGTTTTCTAATTACTACACTGCTCAAATCTTTTTCCTTTCGGTACTTCGATATAGCGCAGTGGGTTAGTATTCGTATTACTTTGCAAATGAAACTGAAATATAAATTGAAATAGTGAAGGAAAGAAACAAACTACACTAACAACATAAAAACCATGAAAATGGACACCGACGCGAATCTCCCCAGGGGGGATGGGGATTGGGCTCTGATGAGCCTACTCAAGTCTTACTTGTTTTTTTACAATGATGGGAAAGAAAATGCACTTTGGTCCTCAAATCGGGATCCAAAGGTTTACAACAACATGAATATTGAATTTTTTTATACATCGGGATCCAAAGGTTTACAACAACATGAATATTGAATTTTTTTATACAGGGGATTTCTGTTAGTCTTCTTTTACTTCAAATTTTCGATTTTTCGACAGAGCTTCCTCATCTTTTTTCGTAAAACCTGCAAAAACAACAAGCAAATATTTATTAAACACGTCCAAAAACACTTTAAGAGTGTTTGGAAAAAAATACAAATATTTGCCCAAAAAATTTCTTAAGTAAGAAAAAGTAAAAACTAGCTAAAAAGTGACTGCGAAAGTGAGCTAAAAAGATGCTTTCTCAGGGTCTTTGTTTGCCTCTTAAGGATAGCAAACAAGTAGGAGCACTAACTTCCTAGATATGAAAATTGTAACTCCCCGGTTTTGACCCCATGGTATTAAGATTGTACATGATGTATGTAGTGTATTTGAATCATGGCAAGGAGCTCAAGGCCAAGGCCTTGCCATTGATTGATGTTTTGTAGATAGGTGATCAAGGTTGACACCTATGGTTTTGGTGCTAAGTCAAGCACAGAGCATTTTGAATATCATGTAAATGCACAATTTAATAAAATACCAAAGCTAGCTATGGGACTGCAACGTGAAAAGAGATGGGGCCATGATTTCATAGATGAATAGGGAGGAAGTTAACCAACAGATGCCACGTGAGTGATTGTAGGTTCAATCCTCACAAAACCCGGTCTAATTAGCAGATAAACCTTCGCTGATTTGTCGTCCAAGTCACCCAGGTGGACGCGAGACAGATTAAATCCTTTTCGATAGAAATTCTGCGCCCACTAGCTGATGTTAAACAACTTGCTAGTTGAATCAGCATAATTGTTGTTGACTGTCGGATCTGTGTCTCTGCTAGATCAACGATAGACTTCAAAAGTGATGAGGCAGATTTGATAAAAATTCCATGTACATCAAAAGTTTGTTTAGTCGCGCAAGTTCAATCAGCGAAATCACTGTGCGCCGTCAAATCTATTTGATGATTGATCCTAGCTGTGGATTCGTTCCAAGTTGCCTGTTCTTTAACCCGTCCACCTTGGTTCGCCCCTGTGCTCGTGCATTCAATTTTATTGTAGCAAATTGGTTGAGGTAGTTAATGCCTTGGGTAGAGCAAGGCATGGCAGTCGATTTCGTGACTGAGCAAGCCTAGAGTTGCATAAGCTGTGTTTTTTTCTTTTGATGCAAGTAAAACCCAAAAATTGCGTGCCCAGTCTGTCAACCCAATTTTGATCTGAACATTGTGGTCATTCGATTCATTCTATGATTCGATTCGATCGATTAGGTTGGTTCACTACCCTCAGTCGCGGAAGAACGATTCCGCTGTGTTTTGCTGAGTGAATGGGCAGTGGAGATCTCTCGATTTTATGAGTGTGGTCCTCTGCAGTTTCCTGATTGCCCTAGAGACGCACAGTGTGGTGGTTTGACCGTCCTGAGCCGCAGAGGTGTGGTTTCGCAGTGTTTGTCTGAGTGACATTGTGGTATGCAAGTAAACCCTGTTGCCTCTGTGTTACAGAGTGAGTGAAGCCTGTGTTGCTGTGTTTCCCTGTGGTTTGCTGTGTTGTGCATTCTGGTTGGGTCTGAACTGTATGCAAGACTTATGAGTGGAAGAGATGTAAAATGTGCTTGATAAGCTTAGTGTGGAACCTCACAATAAGATAAGAGTGGCTGGTGAATCTATTCTACACATCATGAAGAACACTGGAAGGGAAGGTGTAGCCCGAGGGACTGTGGAGCAGAGAAGGGGACAGTTCCTTGTGTTGGGTGTGTAGGCAACGTGGATGCCAGGGCAGATAGATCTTGTGAAGGTGTCCTTAGCTTTGTGGATGAGCTCACTAGTTTAGCAGTTCTTCCTGTCCACTGCCTTAGCAGCCTGATAAACCCAAAGGAGATTGGCTTGGCTGACAGCTGTGAAACCCAATTGTATATTGGCTTGGCTGGGCAGACCTGTGAAACCCAATTGGATCTTGGCTTGGTTGAGCAGCCTGCAAAACCCAACTGGTAGTTGGCTTGGCTGTGTCTTGTTGTTCTTTGGGTCATGTGTGTAATCCTTGGCCGGACAACTTGTGAAACCCAATTGTGAAAGATGGCTTGGCTGAGTAGCCTGTGAAACCCATCTGTTGGCTTGGTTGGCCTTCAATGTGGATGTTCACTTGATTGTGTATAGTCTGTGAAACCCAACTGTTTGCTGGCTTGGCTGTGTAGCTTGTGAAACCCAACAGTGTTTTGGCTTGTTGCCTGGACAGTTTGATAAACCCAACTGTGAGATGGCTTGGCTGTGCAGCCTGTGAAACCCATCTGTTGGTTTGATTGTGTGTTATGAGTTTTGGCTATGTGTAAGTCTGTTGTTCCCTAGTTCCTTGTGGAAATCATGCCCAGCTCGGGGGCGGCAGTGGTGGTGAGAGATTAATGAACACACTGGTCTATGGTTGGGTGGAAAGTTGTAGTGACATAGCTAGTTGTGGGACAACTTAATCATCAAGATAAGTATCTCTGTTATGCTTGTTATGCCATGTATTTGCTTATGAGTTATTATGATCATGTTGAATGCTTATTGATGGTTAAGTAGAAGTTTTCTTCTGTTATGTTTTCCGGCATTTTACTTCTATATTTGCCTTGTATGTTTTACTGCATTTTGCCTAAGTTCATGGAGGCTAGAAGCCTGTTATAGAGTTAGGAGGCAACTGACTTAGTGTTTCCGCCCCTTGGAATCCGCCTAAGGGAGGCAGAAGGTGGAAACCGAAAAAGGGAAAGTTGAATAGGGTAGAATTGTTGTGTTTTTGCACCCCGAGATCTGCTTGCAGAAGGCGGAAAGGGCAGTTGAAGACAAGGCAGAAAGTGTGTTTTCCAATTTCCGAAGTCCGAGGTTGGAAAGCGGAAGTCGGAAGTGCAGAAAAGGATTTCGTCGTTTGTTGTTTTTTCGATTTCCGAGTTCTGCAGCGGAAGGCGGAAGGCGGAAGTTGGGAGGTGGAAAGTGGATAAAGGATTCCGTCGTTTGTTGTTTTTCCGATTTTCGAGTTCTGAGGTCATAGGGGCAGAAAGCGGAAGGCAGAAGGTGGGAGGCTGAAGGGTCGTTAAGTATTTCCACCGTTTGTTATGTTTCTGATTTTCGATTTTCGAGGTCGGAAAGGCAGAAAACAGAAATGCGGAAGGCGGAAGAGCTGTTAAGCATTTCCGCGGCACATTATGTTTCCGATTTCCGATTTTCGAGGTCGGAAAGGTGGAAAGTGGAAGTGCGGAATGCAGAAGAGGCGTTAGGCATTTCCTTCGCACATTATGTTTCGATTTTCGAGGTCAGAAAGGCTGAAAGCGGAAGTGCGGAAGGCAGAAGGCGAAATTGTCGTTAAGTATTTCTGTCGCACATTATGTTTCCGATTTCCGAGATCGGAAAGGCGGAAAGCGGAAGTGCGGAAGGCGGAAGGCGGAAGAGCCGTTATGTATTTCCGTCGCCCATTGTGTTTTTCGATTCTTGATTTTCGAGGTTGGAAAGGGCAGAAAGAGGAAGTGCGGAAGGCGGAAGGCTGACAATTCACGTGATCGAGCCTTTGAGTTTTCGACTTCCGAGTTCCGAGGTCGGAAAGGCGGAAGGCGGAAGTGTGGAAGGTAGGAGGCGGAAGGCGAAGTGCGGAAAGGACAAGTTCAATGCGGAAAAGGTGTTTCTGGTCGCAGAAAGGATCTGTCAAGGGCGGAACGACTGTTACACTGGTTTCTAAGCTTGGGAATGAGGGTTGAAGTGTGTGTTAATGTCCATGCCCTGTGTTTCGAAGGAGAAGAAGGGTTCTTGAAGTAAATTTTTTAATTTATTCGCATTATGGGGTATGGGGATGCTACATTGTGGTATCAGAGCTGTTGGTTGCAGCACTTGGGCCTACATGGGCCAAGTTAAATAGTTAACAGAGATGTTGGTTAAAGCATTGGGCCTAGATGGGCCAGGTGACAGTAAGTAGATGGTTTTTACTTTTGGAATTTTTTATGCCGCTAACAATGATGTTTGAATAACAAATTTTTGCAGAGTCATAGTGCCGATTGAAAAGGTGGTTTTTGGCTCATCCATGAGAACCTACGTCATGTATGATGCACAGAATCCCTATGAGCACGAGGAAGATGCTACGGGTAAAAACGTTCGAGTTGGAAATGTCGAGACAAAATCTAATGGTAGAAGATTTCAAGATACTCTGCCAGATTTTGCAGCCACCATGAGAAGCCTAAGGGTGGAGATACGAAGTTACAGGGAAGATAATGAAAGGTTGGTTAAAGCTCAGGAAGAGCAGAATCAGCTGAATGTAGCCATGCTGCAGAGTTTGACAGACATCCAGAGGCAGATGAGCTATGGGCATTGTGTAGCTCGTCCAGAAAGAAGTAAGAGTAGTGCCAGAAGGAGAAAGAGGTCTTCTAGTGGATCATTCGATTTTGAAGGATCCATTGGGGGTTTGAGCTCTTCATCTCACAAAGAAAAGAGAAAGAGGCGCTACAGGAACAACTCACGTGACGAGTTCAAAAAGGCAAGGCCTCCTACCTTTAACGGTGAGGTAAAGATTGGTCAAGAAGCTGAAGCTTGGCTTCTTGGGATGAATAAATATTTTCAAGTCCAAGACTATTCAGGAAATATGAAGGCTAGGGTAGCCATCTTCAACTTGAATGGAAGAGCATCCATATTGTGGGAGCACCTCAGGCAGGTAAAGAAGATCAATGAAAGAAAGATCGTGTGGAAATAGTTCAAGAAGTAATTCAAGCAGAAATACGTCTCTGATAGGTACTGCAATGACAAGATCAAAGAATTCCATGAGCTGAAATTGGGACAACAGACCATGGAAGAATATGCAAACAAGTTCATGGAACTTTTGAAGTATGTCAGATACATCAAAGATGTTAAAGTGAAAATCCAGCGTTTTTTGAGTGGCCTACCTCAAGGGTACATAGACAGGATTGAGTTTTATGAACTTAGAACTCTGGAAGAAGCAATAAGGAAAGCTAAGTATTGCTATGAGCAAAGCAAAGGCAAACCTGATATACATAAGGTTTGGAAGGACAAGAAGAAGGAAAAGTTTGATGAGAGGAAGAAAGGTTTCAAACCTTCTAACTCCAGAAACCAGCAGAGGCAGCCATCACACGCTCTGAACCAGCTAGCTAAAGTGATGGGGGAAAAGCCAAGAAATCCAAAAGAAAACAAAGAACCTCTCCAATGTTGGAGATGTGGAGGACCCCACATGCGCAGGAACTGTCGTCATGAGGAGGGGTATGTAAGGCCAACTTACAACATTCAAGAAGCTGAAACAGTGGGTCAAGTGGCAAGGACTGTCCCTAGGATTTATGCAGTGTTGGAGGACCACCAGGCAGAACATCAGTCAACTATGGTTGAAGTTGAAGGTAAGATTGCTGAGCAATCTGTTTCTGTTTTGATTGACCCTGGATCTACTCACAGTTATATTACTCCTAGAGTAGTTGAGATTTGTGCTTTTAAGAAGTTAAAGCATAGCAAATCATGGTTAGTTCAGCTAGCCACTGGGACTAAGAGAAAGGTTAGTGAAGCGGTAGAAAAATGTCCATTGGTTATGAATGGGCTAGTCACTTGTGTAGATTTGAATGTTCTACCACTTGGTTCCTACGATGTTCTCATTGGAATGGATTGGTTGGAAGCACACAAAGTGAAGCTTGATTGTTACAATAAGACTTTTGAGTGCATAGATGAAGAAGACAACTTCAGGGTTGTAAGAGGCATTCCAAAGGTGATCTCTGTTAGGTAGATTTCAACCATGCAGTTGAAGAAGTGATGTAGGAAAGGTTGCAGAGTGTATGCAACTCATGTTTTGGAGGCAACAGAAAATGAAACTCCTAGGTTGGAGGACTTTCATGTGTTGCAAGAATTCAGGGATGTTTTTCCTGATGAAATTCCAGGGCTTCGTCCAAAGAGGGACATTGATTTCACAATTGAACTTGTGCCAGTTGAAGCACCAGTGTCTAAGACACTGTACAGGATGAGTACACCAGAAATGCTAGAGCCAAAGATGCAGCTGCAAGAGTTGTTGGAGAAGAAGTATATCAGGCCAAGTGTGTCCCTTTGGGGAGCACTAGTGTTGTTTGTAAAAAGGAAAGATGGTACACTCAGGTTGTGTATTAATTACAGACAATTGAACAAAGTCACGGTGAAGAATAAATACCCTTTGCTTAGGATTGATGACCTTTTTGATCAAATGAGAGGAGCAAAGGTATTTTCCAAGATTGACTTGAGGTCTGGTTACCATTAGGTAAGAATCAAGGATGAAGACATTCATAAGACAACTTTTAGAACAAGGTATGGACACTATGAGTTTGTGGTGGTACCATTTGGTCTCACAAATGCACCAGCCACATTTATGTGCCTTATGAATAGTGTCTTCAACAAGTATTTGGACAAGTTTGTTCTTGTTTTTCTTGATGTCATTCTTATTTATTCCAAGAATGAGGAAGAGCATGAAGAACATTTGAGATTGGTATTGCAATTGCTAAGGGAACATGAGCTGTATGCAAAGCTAAGCAAATGGACTTTTATAAAGATAGAATTCACTATTTGGGTCACATTATCTAAGATGAGGGCATATCTGTGGACCCTGAAAAGATTGAAGCCATTATGAATTGGCCAATCCCAAGAAATGTGACAGATGTAAGATCTTTTATGGGACTTGCAGGATACTACAGGAGATTCATTGAAGGATTCTCCAAGGTTGCACATTCCATCACTTCTTTGCAAAAGAAGGGAATAAAGTTTGAATGGACACCAAGATGTGAGGAAAGCTTCCAGCAGTTGAAGCATCTTCTTACAAGTGCACCAGTTATGAAAATTGCAGACCCAGAAAAAGATTTTGTGGTGTGTAATGATGCATGCGGTCAAGGACTTAGAGGAGTTCTTATGCAAGACAACCACATGGTATGTTATGAATCCAGAAAGTTGAAGGGTCATGAGAAGAACTATGCCACTCATGATTTAGAACTTGCAACCATAGTACATGCTCTCAAGATGTGGAGGCATTACTGAATGGGAAAAAAAATTGAGTTAAGGACAGACCACTGTGGTTTGAAATATTTGTTTGATCATCCAACTCTAAATGCTAGGCAAGCTAGATGGCTGGAGTTTTTATGTGAGTTTGATTTCGAAATCAAACACATAAAAGGAAAAGAAAACAAAGTAGCTGATGCACTCAACAGGAAGGTGCATGAAATGCACTTGACATCTCTTAGTATTTGCCAATCAGATTTGAGACAACAGATTGTTAATCATACTGCTGAAGATGAAATGTATGTGTAGATCAAGGACAAATTGCAGTAGCAAAGTCTTGAGAAGAGATATGAGGGATATAAATTGGAAGAAGATGGACTTCTTACTTATAAAAATAGAATTTATATTCCAAGTGTAGCAGATTTGAGGAGAGTTGTTATGGATGAGATCCATCAAGCTCTATATTCTGGTCACCTAGGATATCAGAAGACAATTGCTACAACTAGAAAGCAGTATTTTTGGCCAGGAATGAAAAAGGACATCGTTGAGTATATTTCAGAGTGCATGAAATGTCAGCAGGTGAAGGTTGAGCATCAACACCTAGCAGGTTTGTTGCAGTCTTTTCCAGTTCCAGAATGGAAATGGGAAGTTATTTCCACGAATTTCATTACAGGATTGCCAATGACTTGGAGACAACATGATTCCATCATGGTTGTGGTGGACAAGTTGATAAAGGCAACACATTTTATACCGGTCAAGTCCACTTATAAGACTGATGCCATTGCAATAATCTTCATGAAGGAGATTTTCAGATTGCATGGATTTCCTAAGGCAATAGTCTTTGACAGGGATCCTAAGTTCACTTCCAATTTTTGGAAGGGTCTGTTTGCAGATTTAGGTACCAAGCTGAATTTCAACACTTCCTCCCATCCTCAGATTGATGGTCAGACAGAGAGAGTGAATCAAGTTCTAGAAGGCATGCTTCGCATGTATGTGATGGACAAACCAACCATGTGGGAGGATTGTTTACATTTGGTAGAGTTTGCTTATAATAACGGACAACAAGCATCTTTGGGGATGAGTCCATATGAAGCTTTGTATGGAAGAAGGTGTAGGACACTAGTGACATGGGATAATCCAGTAAACAGGATTGTGCTTGGTCTAGATTTGCTCAAGGAAATGGAGCAAGAGGTTGCAAAGATCAGGCAGAATCTGAAAGAAGCCCACGACAGACAGAAAAGCTATGTAGACAAGCATAGGGTGCATAGAGAGTTCAGTGTTGGGGATCATGTTTACCTCAGAGTGAGGAAAAGGAAGAGTTCCTTGAAGCTTGGAAGTTGTGCTAAGCTGTCACCGAGATATTGTGGGCCGTTTGAAGTGCTTGAAAGAATAGGACCAGTTGCATATAGACTTGCGTTGCCTACTAGCACTAGAGCTCATAATGTTTTTCATGTCTCTTTGCTTAAGAAATATGTACATGACCCTAACCATGTGATTGATTGGGATGTGATTCAGGTGGAACTTGAGGGAGAGTTCCAAACCGAGCCATTGCGCATCATCGACAGGAAGGTCACCATGCTCCGGAATCCATCCATAGGACAGGTAAAGGTGCAATGGGAGCACTATGGTCCTGAGGAGGCTACGTGGGAGCTGGAGGATGCCATGCGATTGACACATCTAATTTTGTTCAATTTTGCAGAGCACTGAGGTGGTGCCAGTGTAGCATTTTTGTTCAAATTTGTAAAGCACTAAGGATAGTGCTATTGTAAGGGGGAGGGGAATGTAACACCCCGGTTTTGACCCCATGGTGTTAAGATTGTACATGATGTATGTATTGTATTTGAATCATGGCGAGGAGCTCAAGGCCAAGGCCTTGCCATTGATTGATGTTTTGTAGATAGGTGATCAAGGTTAACACCTATGGTTTTGGTGCTAAGTCAAGCACAAAGCATTTTGAATATCATGTAAATGCACAATTTAATAAAATACCACAACTAGCTATGGGACTGCAACGTGAAAAGAGATGGGGGCATGATTTCGCAGATGAATAGGGAGGAAGTTAACTAGCAGATGCCAGGTGAGTGGTTGCAGGTTCAATCCTCACAAAACTCGGTCTAATTAGCAGATAAACCTTCGCTGATTTGTTGTCCAAGTCACCCAAGCGGATGCGAGATGGATTAAATCCTTTTGGATATAAATTCTGTGCCCGCTAGCTGATGTTAAACAACTTGCTAGTTGAATCAGCGGAATTGTTGTTGATCGTTGGATCTGTGTCTCCGCCAGATCAACAGTGGACTTCAAAAGTGATGAGGCGGATTTGATAAAAATTCCGCGTACATCAAAAGTTTGTTTAGTCATGCAAGTTCAATCAACAAAATCGCTGTGTGTCGTCTATCCGTTTCATAATTGATCCCAGCCATGGATCTGTTCCAAGTTGCCCGTTCTTTAACCCATCCACCCTGGTTAGTCCATGTGCTCACGCATTCAATTTTCTTGTAGGAAATTGGTTGAGGTAGTTAATGCCTTGGGCAGAGAAAGGCATGGAAGTTGATTTTGTGGCTGAGCAAGCCTGCAGTTGCAAAAGCCATGTTTTTTTGCTTCTGATACAACTAAAACCCAAAAATTGCGTGCCCAGTCTGTTAACCCGGTCTTGATCTGAACATTGTAGTCATTCGATTCATTCTACGATTCGATCTAATCGATTAGGTTGGTTCACTACCCTGAGTCGCAGAAGAATTATTCCGCTGTGTTTTGCTGAGTGAATGGGCAGTGGAGATCTCTCGATTTTATGAAAGTGTGGTCCTCCGCAGTTTCCTGATTGCTGTGGAGACGCGCATTGTGGTGGTTCGACCATCCTGAGTCGCGGAAGTGTGGTTCCGTAGTGTTTGTCTGAGTGACATTGTGGTATGCAAGTAAACCCTGCCGCCTCTGTGTTACAAATTGAGTGAAGCCTGTGTTGCTGTGTTTCCCTATGGTTTGATGTGTTGTGCACCCTGGATGGGTCTGAACTGTATGCAAGACTTAGGAATGGAAGAGACGTAAAATGTGCTTGATAAACCTTGTGTGGAACCTCACAATAAGATAAGAGTGCCTGGTGAATCTGCTTTGCACTGAAGAGCACTAGAAGGGAAGGTGTAGCCCGAGGGACTGTGGAGCAGAGAAGGGGACACTTCCTTGTGTTGGTTGTGTAGGCAATGTGGATGCCAGGCTAGATAGATCTTGTGAAGGTGTTATTAGGTCTGTGGATGAGCTCACTAGCTTAGCAGTTCTTCCTGGCCACTACCAAACCAATCTCCTTAGCAGTTCGATAGACCCAAAGGAGATTGGCTTGGATGACAACCTATGAAACCCAATTGTATATTGGCTTGGCTGGGCAGACCTGTGAAACCCAATTGGATCTTGGCTTGGTTGCGCAGCCTGTGAAACCCAACTGGTAGTTGGCTTGGCTGTGTCTTGTCGTTCTTTGGGCCATGTGTGTAATCCTTGGTCGGACAGCCTGTGAAACCCAACTGTGAAAGATGGCTTGGCTGAGTAGCCTGTGAAACCCATCTGTTGGCTTGGCTGGTCCTCAATGTGGATGTTGGCTTGACTATGTACAGTTTGTGAAACCCAATTGTTTGCTGGCTTGGCTGTGTAGCCTGTGAAACCCAACAGTGTTTTGACTTGCTGCCTGGACAGTCTGATAAACCCAACTGTGAGATGGCTTGGTTGTGTAGCCTGTGATACCTATCTGTTGGTTTGTCTGTGTGTTATGAGTTTTGGCTATGTATAAGTCTGTTGTTCCCTAGTTCCTTGTGGAAATCATGCCCAGCTTGGGGGTGGCAGTGGTGTTGAGAGATTAATGAACACACTTGGCTTATGGTTGGGTGGAACATTGCAATGACATAGCTAGTTGCGGGACAACTTAATCATCAAGATAAGTATCTCTTTTATGTTTGTTATGCCATGTATTTGCTTATGAGTTATTATGATCATGTTGAATGCTTATTGATGGTTAAGTAGAAGTTTACTTCTGTTATGTTTTCCGGCATTTTACTTCTGTATTTGCCTTGTATGTTTTACTGTATTTTGCCTAAGTTCATGGAGCCTAGAAGCCTGTTACAGAGTCAGGAGGCAGTTGACTTAGTGTTTCCGCCCCTTGGAATTCGCCTAAGGGAGGCGAAAGGCGAAAACCGGAAAAGGGAAAATTGAACAGGGTAGAATTGTTGTGTTTTTGCATCCTCGGATCTGCTTGCGGAAGGCGGAAAGGGTAGTTGAAGACAAGGCAGAAAGTGTGTTTTTCGATTTTCGAAGTCCGAGGTCGGAAAGCGGAAGTTGGAAGTGCAGAAAAGGATTCTGTCGTTTGTTGTTTTTCCGATTTCTGAGTTCCGTAGTGGAAGGCGGAAGGCAGAAAGTGGATAAATGATTTCGTCGTTCGTTGTTTTTCCAATTTCCAAGGTCGGAAGGGTGGAAAGCGGAAGGCAGAAGGTGGAAGGGCCGTTAAGTATTTCCGCTGTTTGTTATGTTTCCGATTTCCGATTTCCGAGGTCGGAAAGGCGGAAAGCAGAAGTGCGGAAGGCGGAAGGCGGAAGAGCCGTTAAGCATTTTCGTCGCACATTATCTTTTCGATTTCCGATTTTCGAGGTCGGAAAGGTGGAAAGCGGAAGTGCGGAATGTGGAAGGTGGAAGAGTCGTTAAGCATTTCTGTCGCACATTATGTTCCGATTTCCAATTTCCGAGGTCGGAAAGGCGGAAAGCGGAAGTGAGGAGGGTGGAAGGCGGAAGAGCCGTTAAGTATTTCCGTCGCACATTATGTTTCCGATTTTCGATTTTCGAGGTCAGAAAGGCGAAAAGCGGAAGTGTGGAAGAGCCATTAAGTGTTTCCGTCGCCCATTGGTTTTTCGTTTCCCGATTTCCGAGGTCAGAAGGCGGAAAGCAGAAGTGCGGAAGGCAAAAGGCGGAAGGCTGACAATTCACTTCGTTGAGCCTTTGAGTTTCTGATTTCGGAGTTTCGAGGTCGGAAAGGCGGAAGGCAGAAGTGCGGAAGGCGGGAGGCAGAAGGCGAAGTGCGGAAAGGATAGGTTCAGTGCGGAAAGGATAGGTTCAGTGCAGAAAAGGTGTTTCCGGTCGCAGAAAGGATCTTTCAAGGGTGGAACGACTGTTACTGTGGTTTCTAAGCCTGAGAATGAAGGTTGACGTGTGTGTTAACGTCCATGCCCCGTGTTTCAAAGGAGAACAAGGGTTCTTGAAGTAAAAATTTTAATTTATCCGCATTATGGAGTATGGGGACGTTACAAAAATAAATCAAGTGCAAACTTGTGGATTAAGTCTTTTGTTTTTACTAGAAAAATGACTTAAACAAGAAAGCTAGTATCCTAGATCTAAACTCTGAAAAGATAAAACCTTACAAAAAATTAGTTAGATCTATAAAAACAAAAGCATTCAAGATTTATGAATATGAAATTATCTTAGATCTAGAATTACTTTTCTTTTAAAACCATGGAAACAAAATGATATTGAGAAAAACGAAGAAGGAAAGCAAGGAGAAAGCTTGGAGAGAAGAGTGTCCTTGAAGCTTCAATGTGGTATACCAAGGAACTTCTTTATCTGCGGCAAAAAAGTATTAGAAATAGGAAGAGATGATTGATTAAACAAGATCTTTCATGCATCTCGTCACGACAATCCACAAATCACACAGTTATGCAAACACGATAAAATGTAAGAGCATAAATATTCAATAAATCAAAGTAAAACATCCATAAACAAATGAAGCATTCACAAAAATTTTCAAATATGTATTCTCAATAGTTTAGACCATTAAACAAAATAGCTAAACAAAATTACCAAATTTGAAACAAACCTTTCAGTAAACTACATATATTTCAATGCATGCATAAAATTTTCAAATACATATTACCTCCATACTGTTGGAAGAAAAAGCATTCACTCCGCCAAGGCACAACACCGTCTAGACCTCCAAAGTCTCTTTTATTTCTCAGATAAGAAAATATTACAACAAGCAGGCTCTTCCCAATACATTCCAACTAGTTTGAATGGGCAAAGCACAACTTTATTTATAGTCGAGGCAGGCCCAAGGGGACTCAACCTACACTGGGCATCAATGTGGAGAGGAGAGTTAACTTGGGATTGAGTTGAGTTACACTGAAGTGTAGGTGGGAGAGGTAGGGGCCACCTCTCATGAAGTGCGCTACCTCTCCACCTACTTACCACCAACTAAAAACCTGATTGACACCTCAACCCATGCCCTAGCTACCCAGAGAGGGCGCAACCTCCAAGCTTGGATAACTTGCAACAACCTTCTTTAACACTGAAGCTGACGCCTTAATCAAGGAGATGACTTTCCTTGACTGAAGGAAGCTGATAGAAACTGATTTCAGTCAAATCGGACAAGAATCCACTGATTTAAGAATTTGGATATTCTCTCTAATTTCATTAATTTTTAATTTTTTAAGTGATATTTTGATTTTTAGGAGATTTTTGACTTAAGTGATAAATTTATCACATAAAACTTAGGAAAAGTGTGTTTAGGGGTGCAACAGATGCTCTGAGTTAGAAAACGAGCACCCCCATGGCAAAATCCGACTTCTAACCACACTTTTATTACATCAATAATTTTCCCAATTAAACTATTAAAAAATAGACTAAGTTTACGGGAAAAATATTTTTCTCAAAACATGAAATAAAACCTAGGGGGACCTAGCACATGTCCATATGACTCAATAATAATGTCTAGCATGCTCATATACATTGACCCATGAACTTTAATAACCTCCTAAGGCCTAACCATCAAGACGACCATTCCAGCTTTGGAGGAGCGGTGAAAAACTTGAAAATTAAGTCGTTTATTCAACAACATATAATTACCAAGGAAAAAAAACACCTTGGAATACCCGGATTGATGTTTACGTCCTAGGAAGCTAAGTTCTTTACAAAAATCCATGCTAGCACATTTTCTACAAGTTCCCCGTAGGGTATGAACATGTAGTAAAAAAGTAAAAAAAAGGGGCCTTGGAAGGCCTGAATGAACTTCTGAACTCTTGAATTTGAACAATGATTTGTTGATCTTTGGTGGCTCACTGAAAGCCCAACTAGATGCAACCTAGTCGGTAATAGACATAAAGTTCACTATGGAGCAGGAAGAAAACGTGGGCATCCCATTCCTGGATGTTCTAATCACCAAGAAGCAAGATGGAACCCTTTGACATCAAGTCTTTAGGAAGATAACTCATATTGAGAGCTATCTCCACGTCGACTCCCACCACCAACCTTCTCAAAATTTTGGGGTCCTTAACACCTTAACCATAAGGGTATTAAGAATCTTTGATGGTGAGCATCTTGAGCAAGAAAAAGTCTATGTAACCAAAGTCTTTAAGAACAAAGGCTACAAGAATAAAGACATCAAAAGAGCTATTGAAAAAGAAGAAAAAGGGCCTCGTTCTTACAAGAGTCAAACCCCTAATAAAAGAGCCTACCTTCCTTATTCAAGGAGTCACTTATTAGATTGCAAAGATCCTAAGAAAGAAATCATTTGTAACCTCATTCAAGCTGATGGAAACCGTTAAACAAAAAAGGAGACTGGTGAAATACTTCATTGACCAATGACAATATAATGGTGTCTACAAGTTGACATGCTCTTGTGAAAAATGCTATATTGGAGAAACATGGTGTTCATTCTATATAAGGTTAAAAGAACATGGCGCAGACATTGAGAATGAGTGTTTTTGTACCTCGGCCTTAGCAGAACATTCCCTCAAAATCATACACCACATGCACTTGGAGGATACCCAAGTTCTTTCAAGAGAGGATCACTATTTCAAGCGAAGATTCAGAGAGGCCATGGAGATAATCAAGCACCCGAATAACATGAAACAAATTGGCTCCCCTTGGTCAACCAACAAAAGACACATATATATCAGGTATGACTTTTAAACATTGCCCTCTTAATTAAATTCAATATAATAACCCATAAAAAGCAAAGCAAAGTTAAATTAATATTTAATTAAAAAATGAAATTTATAATAATCATTAACTAAGAGTCTTTAATAAAGAACATGACCTTTCTAACTATCTACTATCAATGCATTATAACTCAAAAAGATAATTACCCTAATACATAATCATAGAAATTAATATTTTAATTGCAATTAAAGGAAATTATTCTAATTCATGTACATAGACATTAATATTTTAAATGCAAAAATTTAGTAATTAAGTTTTTTGAATTAACATTTAGGATCAATATTATAATATTAAATAGGTTTTCATTATTGAAACCCTAAAATCACTATAGCTTTAAAATTGTATCATTAAAATAAGATCAAATCAGGTATTTTGTTCCTTTGATCCCATTAATTTTTAATTGCTATCCTTCTTAATTTTTCTTTGAGTAACCAGCCGATATAAGTTTGGATCAGCATCTTGTCAATTTATAAAATTAAAATCTCAGCTCTTATGTTTGACTTGTTGTCTTGATGATGAATCTTGCTTCGGATTCGAAACATTGACAAGAAAAATGCAGAATGTGGATACTCTGGAAGAAGTTCGCTATAAAAATGAAAAGCACAAACCCCTTGGAACATGATTCAAAAACATGTTTTTCTAGGCTGAAATAAGTTTTTGCTTACATCGAATCAAGGTATGCCTTTGGATTTGCTTGGGGTACCACAAAGCACTCAAAGGTGCTATAGGTAAGACAAGATACATGCACATGTACATTTATGGTGCATGCATATGGTACCTAGTATGAGTATGAGGAATTTGACCTTCTAGTATATCTACCCATGCAGTAGAGGTTAAAGGTACACTCTCGTATGGTTTGGGAGTTAATATCAATTATGCCCAAACATGTATTTAATGGCTTCTTTCATAATGAATAAGCATCTCACATCATGCATGTTATGTCTCCAATATTTTTCTAACATATATTTTAACAAGGAATGATTTTAAAAGCTCATTGATTTACATGTTGCTATTCCTTAGTAATGTATTTGAATGTCTTATTTTATTGTTTATTGATATTTCTATGTTCTTTAGGAAATCTACTTGGATATTTTTATAGAATCTCAAACAAAGTTCTTTTATTATAATTACAAAAACATAACTAGTATCTTGTTAATCCTTTTATTTATATACAAGTTCTTATTGTTTTTTAATGTTTTCCTTAGGAGGCCTTTGTCTTTACAAGTTATTTGGGAAGTTGTCGTTCAAGAATTACGCCATCTTTTGCAAATCAATACTATGTTAGTGTTGGCCACAAAACCAACTATCTATAGTATGGCATCATCGGAATATCTTGCAAATAGGTATGCGTGTCGTGGTTTGAATTGATTTCTTCTATGTTGCTTTCACTTAAATAGATTTTAGATGTGTATGGTTAATATATATCATTTTGTTACTATGTATTGTTGTTTTTCCTTTTCCTAAAAATGAAAATTTCAATGTTTATAATGTTTTTTTTGTCTTTTTACCTTTTTTTTGAAAAATATTTATTATATTCACATAAACTTATTTACAATAAAAAAAGCTAGCAATGAAAGGGTATATACAATAACTATCTTAGCCGCTTCTTGAAGCTTATTAAAGCATAAATAAAATCATAATATACAATAGGATCCAACTTTTTGGCATCCTTGATTAACTGATCACCCTTGGCTAGTAACTGATGGGGTACCTCATCTTTCCAAAGCGCAATAAAAGATGAAACAAAACTACTTTCTTGATCAAAAACATATTTGCACTTGAATTTCCATAGTATGAACAAAACAACTATTCGCAAGAAATGCCACAAACCAAAGAGTGAATCCCGTACCAGGGAATAGCCATCTCCAAGTAGAGCTTCTCTCCAATAAAGTTTGTTTAAAAATACCTTGGGGCTGCTGCTCCTCCACAAATCTCCAACAATGTCTAGCAAATTGACAGTCCCAACAGATGTGCTTAACTGTCTCCGATTTTTAGCACGCATGGCATAGACCATCCAAGAGGCTAGACTTAGCCAACCGGGCCTTGGACGGAGGTCCCCGATAGATCACCAACCAAGCAAACACTTGTAGCTTATAGGAAAGCCGCACTGACCAAACATTGTGTAACCGATGAATCCACCACATCTTTGGATTTGACGAAGCCCATCTTTCATTGACTACCGATGAAAGGGGACGACGTTGATGAAGAGATGCATACATATGACGAGAATCATACTGCAATAATGGGATACCAAAGCTCCACAACCAATCTTTCCAAAAAGGCCTTGGCATACCAATGTTTATTTTGAACAAATATGACACTAGGAGATGGGTTTGTAGATCCATGATCGTAGGGCGATCCAAGGACAACGTCCGAAAATCTAGAGCACACGGTTTGCATGGATTCCTTGAGCAAGCCTCATATTCTATGTTGGAGTAAACGTGCTCCCCGGTCCCCTGCACGTTTCTGTATGGCAACGCTAAACCGCATATGGGACGCCAAAGAAACGTGTTTCAAACCGAGGAAATGAGTTTCATGTTTAGAAAACGAGTTTGCTCGAGACTGAAACACGTTTCCAAATCATTTCTCTCCAAGCCTGTGTTTCCTTCTTGCAAGCCCGTCAACAGTTGGTCAAAGTCAATTTTTTTGAATTTTTATGAACTTTGGATTAATCGACTGGGGGTTTATGAACTTCACATCTAAGCTAATTTCCGGAAGCTTCTAGAGTCCATCCAAGTGTTATATAAAAACATCGGTGTCTTTCTTTCCTCACACCATATTCGGCTCAACGATTGGAGCTAGCCATATAGAGCATAGATTGGACTTGGAGACAGTGGCTCAGCAATTGCCTCATCAATTGAAACAGACATAGAGCGAGTGGCTCAGCGTTTGGAGACAACAGTATTGAGTGGCTTAGCGATTTCATTTTTATAGAGCAGAGACAACAATATTTTATGGTTTTTTGGAGCAGCTACAACTTTGTTTTGGTAGTTTTTTCAGTGTTTTGGAGCAACATCACCTACAGGAACACTTTGTGGTGAGAAGCATGCTCTATTGAAGTCATTTGCTATTTATTTTTTTTCTTTTTCTCATGGATTATGCTTCACTTATCCATTTTTTTATGGTTGATATATATATATATATATATATATATATTTTTTTTTTTTTTTTTTGTTGCAGCAGCAATGGCTTGCAACCAAGCTCCTGCTTCAGCCCCTAAGTCCAACAAGAGGGCTGGATACTATCCTCTTTGGGCTCATGTTCAAAAGATTCTAAGATGTGGAGGTGGTGGCTCATGGAAATGGCGATGCACTCTGCAAATCTTAGTATAAAGGCTCCTACCCAAGAGCGAGGGCGCATTTCTTGCATGGCACAGGAAAGGGTGTCGAGGGTTGCCCTGAAACAAGTGACCCAAGTGAGAGGAGGAAGTATGAAGTTGAGCAAGAAGAGGCCAACAGGCTTAAAAGAAGACATGACCAACTTGCTAATGCTTCCATACATCCTCCAAACACCAAGCCAAGGATTGTGCATTTGGTCTGGGATTATTTATTTTGGCTTAGCCGGTGAGGATGTCCACAAGGGGCGCCCCTGAACTTGGCCACTTGATGTATTACATTGTTATAACTTATGATTTGAGGTTGTAATGGGGCATAGGGTGAGCTGAGTCCCTAGTGACCCCCTTTGATGTATTATCATGATTATATCTTATGTTATCCTATGTTTTGATTTAGAAAAGGTGTCATTGGGCAAAAAGTGCGCCCCCCCTTGATCTAGTCAAAGTGATCCATGTAAAGTTGATCTCCATCGTTGATAATGTTATAATCTCAACGGTCGGATGTAAATGTGAGTTAGGGTTTGCGTCTCTCGAAGCTATATAAAGATGAGACCCCCCCCCATTGTAAAGCATGAGCTCTGGCATTGGAACTTCTAATAAAGAGATTATTCTGGTATTCAACACTTGTGTCTTCGTAGATGGATGAATGTGATGATGGTTGGTATTGCTTGTCTGTTGCATTGAGATAAATCCAGCATAGTTCTTGTATCTTTTCTTGTGCCCAGTTTTATTTGCAGGTTGAAGGAGGCGAATTGAAGGAGGCACATTGGTGGGGAGACTCACCTAGTGGATGTCTTTCGGTTTGGTTGATCAGGGAGTGGTTACTTCTTTATGATTTCTCATTTCTTGTATCTTCTTTATTTGCAAATCCTGTTTATCTGCCATTGCTAATTGATTCCCTTGGTGTGGCAGGTGGAAGGGGGCGCTAGGGTCACTGAGCAAAGCATAAATTCACCAAGATCTTGCCCGGATATCTCACTTGATCTTCGAGGAAGCATTCTTCATCATCCAGGAGAATATCTACAAGTTTCATGTACGTCTCTCAGCTTATTTCTCTATGTTTCAATTTTCATGCATTGCACATCACCCACTTTACTTAGAAAATCACTTGTAGTAAGTAGGAAAAATCATTGAAAAATTTTGCACTGGGAATTTGCAAAATTGCCGATATGGGTTTTGTTGGCCCTCATAAAAAACCATCTCTCCCTCCTAGGCGTCATTTTTGGACTCCATTTGCCCATCTTAAAGCAACACTGATCCATGGAGAAAGCGCCCATCCTGCCCTGTCAATTGTTTTCCTGTGTGTTCTCTGTTTTCGGTTTCTGCTCGGATTTGTTCACATTGTCAATTCTCTCATCCGAGCAAGTGTGTTGTAAGCCCTAATTCTTTGATTTAACCTCGCCTTGGGAATTTCCATATTTCTATCTAAATCCCCCAGGGTCCCAGGTTTGATCAATTGAACAAACACTCTGATCCTTAATCGCATAAGTCACTGTTCTATTTGGCTTGAGTAACATTTCCAACACCCATAACGAACTCCACTCAAGCATTCCTTAAATCATGGCTTATTTCTTAAATTTAGGGTTTCAATCTTTCACCTTACGTATTCTCTGTTTGGGTTTGATCTAGCGATTAATTGTAGCTCTTTCCTTTTAGCATAGATATGGGTCTCCCCCTTTGTCAATTGGGCTTCAGTGGTTTAAAGTGAAGGATATCCCAATCAGCATGACAACCATCCATCATTTGGGGGTTGGGGTATTCGTAGGTCACGACTTTGGTTGCCTGTCCCCTCTGCCGTCCTGAATAGGATCAATCCATGGGGTAACTACAAGATTCGTGATAACATTTTGGGCGCCGTTACCGAGAAGGTAGAGGCCTACCTTGGTTTGACATTTATCCTTAAGTTCTACTACTGTTCTCTGCCAACATTTTTTGGCGCTGGGTGGTGTTGACCACCAAACCAACTAGGTGGCCAACCATGTACCATGTGCCTTGAAGAGGAGAAAGAAGTGCCTAATAAAGTTTTTTTAAGCGAGGCGACTCTTCTTCTTATCTTTTCTCCATGAAATTTCCGCACCCTTGCGGGGGATATTGTAATGATATGTCAGCATGAAGGTCTAGTGTTTGTATAACTTAGTTACCTGGGACTTTTTCATTAGGGAAGTGCTTTCATCAAGTGTTTTTTCCCTTGTATAATTAAAATTCCTTTTTAGTGATTTTAATTATGAGTTTTTCACTAAAAAATACTTCCAAAGTGGTGAAAGGTGTTCTAATGATCGAGTCCACGGGGTGACTAAGGCTTATGAATGTTCTATGTAACCATGCTAGACATTATCTAGAGTCTTGCGGAATTTTGTTAGGTTTTACCTAGGATTTTTTAATTTTTGGTGATTAAAAATTGTCCCTCAGCATAAAAATGTTGTAATAAAAATAGGGTTAAATGTCATCTAATGCCCACGGATTGGAGGATGGGTACTCAAAATCAATGGCATGAGTCCCCCTACAAACTTGGGCAAAGTTTGAAGTCCTTCAGACAGATCTTGTTAAGGTTTTGGTCACATTTGCCAAAGTCAGTCAAGGAAATCAGGAAAATTGACAATTAATTAGCAAGCCAAAATTTGGAAAAGTGCCTAAAGTCACTTAGAAGGGGAAAATTGAGTTTCTAATTGTTATATTATGTTCCTAAGGTGACTTTAGAAAAAAAAAGGCCCCCCCAATGCAAGTGTTTCACAAGAATGAAGATGTCGCCAAAGGGGGGGCACCCTCCCTCTTCATGGAAATTGAAATAATTAAAAATAAGCCAAAGTAAGGGGTCCCGCTTTGGTGGTCCCCCCCTTTGGGCCTAGAATGAAGATTAAAAATATTAGACGGGGGTTTCTCACCCTAGGAGGTGCCCCCAAGAGAAGTGGTTCCCCTCTTTGAGCTCCCACTCTCTCATTTTGAGAAGTGTCTTGCATGCATTTGGGCTCTCTCCTCACTCATTTCCTATTTAAGGAGGCTTCCCCTCCTCACTGCGTTACACACACACACACACCCACACTCTTTCATGCTCTTGCTCTCATTTTTTTTCTCTTGCTCTCTTGCCCTTGCCCTTGCTTGGGCCATTGTAATTTTCAGCCATTTGGCTTTGTTAATCAAAACCTTTGGAGAAATCTTGTGTCCATTGTTGCCATTGATGATTTGCTTCCATGCTTGAGGAGCTGTTATCACATATACATTCTGCATCTTGGGTACCATGATGCAACATACAGACTTGTCTTTATTTCTATTCCGGGCTATTTTTCACATGGGGTATTAGCATGGATCTTTACAGCTTCAGCCATTCCATAGCCTTGTTCACCTGATTTTCCTTGCCAGGATTGAGACTCATTGGTCTATTGAGATGATTTCAGTGATGACCTAGTTCATTTCAGCAAATTAGCATATTAGATGCGGTACACATAGTTGCATAGGGGCCCTATCAGTTGGACACATGTATGTATGGTGAGATCAGGTATATGCTTCTTTGGTTTGATTTTGCTCTATGATGTATGTCAAACACCTGTGCTTGTCATGTTAGGATGATTATGGTGACCTATGCTTATATGTACTAATGCTTTAACTTGTGTTATGACTAGTCAAGGGATTCGATGTGAAGATTGTTGCTCATGCCATGCTTGTACAAATAGTAAACCTTAGTGCTTTGATGGCTCCATGTGTCACTTGTTCCCATCCATCCGGTTCATCCATTGTCAAATGGTTATCCCACTGATTGAGACTTGTGAGATTGAAAATCCTTTCCCCATTGTGACCCCTATGTGTGATAGACTCCATGTTGTCAGGTGTCTCTAGCTATGAAGTATGTTGCTTGGCCAGTGTGGCTGGGTTCATAGGGTAGTTCTCTTTTAGTTCTCGAAACAAGTGCTCCACCATAACAGTGTTGCTAAACACTAAAGCATCGGAACACATAAAAGCTATATCTAAAGGATGCAAAAGTATAAATGTTTAAAAGGTATTCAATGGCCAAGGGGTTGAGCACTCATTCTTCGTATAATGTAAGGTTCATCTGCCCTCCACAGGGGTAGCAGGGAGAGGCAAACCCGTCTGGGCTATGGATTGCTCTCTGGCAGCGGGTCTAGGCCTTAGTCATTTACTGGAGCAAAGAAGGCTTCTATGGCACCTGCTCTTGTAGGCTGGCTACTATCTCTTGTGAAATGTAAAGTGTATTGAAAAGGTTAATGGTCAAAGCATGAGCACTCACTCTCTGTATAGTGTTCGGCTTGCACTTGCCTTTGAAGGTTGACCTATGTTGCAAATAAGTGCAAAGGAAAACTTGCTAGAGTCTAAGGGAAGCTTACCCAATTACTTTATTCATCTGTGAGACACCTCCTTCCCCTATTGCTATTTGTCATACATATGTCATGTTGGTTGAGTGTATTGTTTATCATTAAGATAGATCACCTAGTTAAAGTCAGTTAAAAGTCATTCCCCTTTGCCTTAGCCTTGTTTGTCCATCCTCACCCATCAGTAGCACATTGTTTACCCTTTGTAAGTATGGCATGAGCAAGCAGACTTCCTGAAGGTCCTGAGATTTTTCAGAAGCACAGGTATATCTTTTATTATTATTATTATTGTCACCATGATTATGAGTAACTTGGCTTAAGCTTGGTTTTGATATACACCATTGGAGCATTTCTTACCTTGGATGCTTGAAGGATCATATGGATACAGTTTTTCACCTTCAGTTGGGGTACTATGACCTGGTCAACCCAGTTTGATCAAGTCAAGCACGGTTCCCAAGGAAGTGACTTAAAAAAGAACATGATCTATATTTGTTCTAGACATGCCCATGACCAATACTGTGGTTTCAATTTTGAGAGTTTGGCCTTGGTTCTCCTAAAAAGTGATTATTATCACTTTATTATTGGCCAAATGATCAATTTTTATTACATATAGCAGTATGTTGGGTCCTCCTAGAGCAGAGTAGTGTTCCAGGGGGTATGAGTAGTCACTTATACCATTCTTCTATGTCACTAGATCATCTAGAGCAGTCAGTTTTCCCCAATTTTCATCCTGGATAGAGTTATGGTGGATTTATTAGTTTACAGAGGTTGTACCCGCAAAAATGAACTAGGAATTTCACTGAAAAAATCGATTTGGCCAATTGGGTTAAGGAAATGGCTTGGGTTTTTGGCAGTTGATGTGTCTCAGCATACCGGACAGTCCTCCAATAGTTTTCAGTCAACAGATGTTCGAATTATTTTTATCTTGGCTCAGCTAGTACGGAAAGCCCCCAAGGGGCACCCCCTCAACTTGGTTAATGATGTATTTCATTGTTATATCATGTATTATCAAGTTGTAAGGGGGCCTAGGGTGAATTAAGCCCCTAGTGACCCCCTCCTATGTATTATCATGTCACATCTTATGTTATATTGTGACTTTCACCTAAGATAGGCGTCCTTGAGCAAAGTGCGCCCCCCTTGTTTACTTAGTCACTTGATCCATGTATTGATCTATGTATTGTTGATCTCCACCGTTGATGATGTTTTTATCTCAACCATTGGATTTAAGACTGAGTTAGGGTTCTTTGAAACTATTTAAGAGAGGTGCCCCCCCCATTGTATTCATGAGCTTTGCCACCAGAATTTGAATAAAGAAGATTTGTTGGGATTACTCTTTGTGTATCTTGTGAATGATTTGATGATTGACATTGCTGCTCTTCTGTACTGAGCTTGTTTCGGGAGATATCTTGCATTTTTCTTTACCCACTTCATCTGCAGGTTGAGGAGGTGCGCTAGGAGAGAGAGGGCGTTTCTGTGGGGGAACCCACCATCGTTTCGGCTCCTGGGTGTTTGGTTTATGGAGCATTTCTTTCTTATGAATTTTTACTTCTTGTCCTTTCCATATTTCGTAGATCCTGTTCGTTTGTCTGATCTTCTGATTGTTCTTTGATCAGGCAGGTTGAAGAGGGTGCTTGGGTGATTGATTGAAGCATAACAACATCAAGAATCTCTTCGGGAAAGTCCATTTGATCAAGGAAACAACATTCTTCATCACTTCTGAGGTCATCTGCAAGATCTAGGTACGTTTCGCAGGTAATTTCTCCTTATTTTATTTTCTGCATGCATTGCCCATCATTTCCTTAACTAAAACCCCTCATTTAGCATTAGGGAAAATCACCGGACCAATATGCACTAGGAATTGGCGAATTTGGCGATCTGGGTTTTGTTCGGCATACCGAAAATCCACCTATCCCTTTTAAATGTCAAATTTGGACTCCTCTGCCCATCTCCAGGCATTGGTTTTAGTTTGGGAGGAAATGCCCTTGTTTGGTCTGTTAGCCATTTTTCCCTGTTCTTGTTTTGGTTTCACTTGGGTACTTTTGTTGTTGAATCTTACATCCAAGTAGGTGTGTTGAAGGCCTAAATTCATTATATCAACCTTGGTTCGAGTATTTTTCACATTTCTGATTAAATCCCCTCAAGGTCCCGGATCTGAACATTTGAACAAGCATAGAAACCCTAGATCCGTTTCAAACTCTTTAAGTCACTAATATAATAGATTCGATTAACAATTCAATAATCCTTAAACACCTGTACTCAAATACTCCTTAAATTGTGGCTTATTCCTTAAATCTAGGGTTTCCAGCTCTCACCTTACGTATTCACTTTTTGGGCTTGATCTGGTGATTAGCTGTAGGCTTCCCTTTCAGGATAAGATCAAGTCTCCCCCTTTGTCACTCGGGCATTCAGTAGTATAAAGTAAAGGAATCCCTAGCTGACGTGACAACCATGCATCTTTTGGGGGTTAAGGTTTTCGTAGGTTGCGGCTTTGGTTGCCTGTCCCCTCTGCCATCCAGTATTGGATTCATTTATCGGGGAAACTACAAGATCCGTGATAACATTTTTGGTGCTGTTGCCGGGGAGGTAGAGGCTTACCTTGGTTCATTATGCGTACCTCTGGTGTTTGTGAATGTGTTTACCTTGTTATTCATTCATATCACATCACTTGTAGTAAGTAGGAAAAACCACTGAAACATTTTGCAGTGGGAATCTACAAAATTGGCAATTCAAGTTTTGTGGGCCCTCATAAAAAACCCTCTCTCCCTCCTAGGCGTCATTTTTGGACTCCATTTGCCCATCTTAAAGCAACACTGATCCCTTGAGAAAGTGCCCATTCTGCCTTGTTAATCTTTTTCCTGTGTGTTCCCTGTTTCCAGTGTCTGCTCGGATTTCTTCACACTGTCAATTCTCTCATCCGAGCAAGTGCGTTGTAACCCCTAATTCTCTGATTTGACCTCGTCTTGGGAATTTCCACATTTCTATCTAAATCCCCCAGGGTCCCAGGTTTGATTAATTGAACAAACACACTAATCCTAGATCTGATCCTTAATCCCATAAGTCACTGTTCTATTTGGCTTGAGTAACATTTCCAATACTCGTAACCAACTCCACTCGAGCATTTCTTAAATCGTGGCTTATTCCTTAAATCTAGAGTTTCAAGCTTTCACCTTGCGTATTCTCTGTTTGGGTGTGATTTGTTAATTAGCTGTAGGTCTTACCTTTTAGGATTGATCTGGGTCTCCAACTTTGTCACTTGGGATTTAGTGGCATAAAGCGAAGGATATCCCAACCGGTGTGACAACCATCCATCATTTGGGGGTTGAGGTATTTGTACGTCACGACTTTGGTTGCCTGTCCCCTCTGCTGTCCTGAATAGGATCAATCCATGGGGAAACTACAAGATTCGCGATAATAACTCCCATGCTGGTAGAAAGCAAGTTTACCATGGAGAGATGTGTTGCCGCCTAATTCTCACCTCGAGTCACGTGGCAGAAATCTTCAAGCCACTGGGTGTGACCTTTGGGGCTCTCTCCTAGCGAAGTCAAGGGGGTGGTCCCTAATAAACTAAGTTGTTTAATCTATAAAAATGAAACAACTAGTCTAAGAGATACAAATGATATAAAAAAAAGTTACAATTGAGATAACTTATGTAAAAATAATTAAATCACTAGTATATAAAATAACATTCCACATAACACATTGATTAACTTAAGCATCAAACATAAATAAGAATGCCAGATAGACCAGTGCTAATGGAGTGCTTGTGTAAAGGGGTTGCTAGTGAAGTGTCGAGAAGTATTGTAGTTGTCTCAGTTGGTCAATTTTAGAATTATTAAATGAGTAGTTAGGGAGTGGGTAAATTCTTGGTAAATTTTATTAGAAATGTGGTAATGATCTTATTATTGCAAGGGAAATGGTATTCCGGATATACCCAGGGGTACGAGGAATATGTTTGGATTTATCAAGGAGTGGCTTTCATAGTGACGTGTGGGCTAGATGGAGTCGTGGGGTTGTGTTCAACACTACACCAAAAGAGGGTGTAGCTTAACGGTGCCCCACAGTCACTTTCTAGTGGTTCTCGCTTCACTTGCAGAATTTCCCCACAGCTTGGTAAGATTGAAAGAAGTGTTCAGATTTTCACTTGTAGGGATTAATTGAAGTGTTCAACTAATTACTAGTCACTTCAATCCCTTTCTGATTGTCCCACCAATCCAACCAAAGGCCCGCAGTGGTCATAAGAGCATACGAGAATTGAAGCCTTGTAAATTTTAAGTGTTATAGAACTACAAATGAGTTTTTTTAAATCACAATGTCGATACTCTCGTTACCGAGAACACAACCGGATTGGTTAATTTTACTTACGAAACCTAATAGAAAACTAAAAAAAAAGAAAAAACTGAAAAAAAAAGGGCGAATCTTCCCGGGGGGATGGGGTGTGGGAACTTGGCTGTCCACTTGCTTCTCTTTTTACAGTAGTTACAATATAGAAATACTTGTGTTCCTTTGTAGAATAGGAGACACAAGTTTACATGTATGTACAAGCTTTAAAAGATTGATGAAAGGTACATAAGCAAAAGGGAGTTCCAGATGACTTGAGTCTTTGAAATTTGGGTAGAACTTCCTTCTACCTGTTCATAAAAATGCAGAAATCAGCGACTAAAGATAACACTAAAATGCCAAATAATACTTTAAAAGCATAAGAATTTAACTAGTCTTAAGTACCAAAAGATAGACTTTTTGTTAAACTTTAAAACTAGATGCAAAAGATGGATCTAAAATGAAATGTTTTAAAACTTTAAACACTTTAGATCTTATCTTTTAAAAACTTATAGTAAAGAATATTCCTAAGATCTGATTTAAATCTTTCAAAATACTTCGTAATTAGTACAAGTAAAGTAACAAGAAATAGTGTGAATTTAAATGAGAAGATAGTAAGAAAAGTCTCGATTCAAGAAACTTGGGCATTGGAGTCCTCAAGTGGAGAGCGGAGGGATTGAGATCCCTTCAAATAAACATAGAGGTGTGATGGAATTGAACAAGAACCAACACTCCTTTACTCTAGATATCCCTGCACAGTGTGAACAATGACTACACCAAAGCGTTATATTCGGGAGTACCTATGCAAAAGATTAGAAAGCATGCATACAAACAAGTAAGGCATACAATTTTAGGATCTATCCACATAAATAACTCAAAGAAATGAATAAGAAAATACTTATTTATCCTCTTCTACCAATTATCATTAATCCTTCAAAGACCAGTTAGAACAACAAATCATGTAACAAGAAATTGATACAACTAAACCTCATGTAGCATAAGAAATCACCACACATTGATGCCCGACACAAGTATGCCTCCAAAGCCTTTTGATTTTATTCAATAAAATCAATAAACGATTACAAGATGCAGGAGCATAAGGTCCATACAATTTCTTCCACCCAAAATGAAGAGAGAGTGCCTGCTTAAATAGCAAACCGAGAAGAGAGGGGGGGGGTCACATCTCCTCAAGGATGCACTAGGTTTGGAGAGGTGGCAATGAGTTGGTTGAGAGGTTGGAATGAGTTGGATGAAGGAAAAAGGAGAAGCAACTTCCAAAATTTTGAAATCCACTTCACCAAAAATCATCCACATCACCCAAACTTCTATCCTTTCTTGGGATTTGTGCCCCCAGTTGGAGAAGTGCACCTCCCTCTTCATGATGAGACATCCAAACTCAAAAATCTCTCTAAATTAACAACATCTGACTTGTCCCACTTGCCTTGGTACTTGCCCAATTAATTTGCCAAGTCATAAAATTCATTTTTGGCAATTTTCTTTACTTTTTTAGTTGCCGATTTTTTTAAATATTTCATTTTTTGGGTTTTTCGAGTAATTATTAATTTTGGAGTTAAATAATTACTTGAAAACTCAGGAAAGTCGGTCTAGGGGTTAAGTGGGTGCTCTGAGTTAGAAAATGAGCACCCCCATGGCAAAAACAACCTCCTAGCCACACTTTTATGACTTTTTACACTTCTATGATTTTTATGACTTTTTTCGAAAATTAAAAAATACCTATGGGAGACTTAGGACATGTTCATAATGACTCAAAATAATGATTAGCATGGTAATATACATCTACACATAGGTTTTAATAACCTCCTAAGGCTTAATTACCAAGGCAATTATTCCAGCTTTGGAGGTTTGGGTGAAAAACTCAAAAATTATTTATCGCTTAAAAACAATAAATAATTAACAAGGAAAAAACACCCTGGAATAATGCATTAATGACTAAGTCCTAGGAAACCAAACCTTTTACATAAAGTCATCATGCTAACTCATTTTATTACAATTCCCCATTGGGTATGAACATGTTTAACTTAAAAAAAAAAGGCTTAGGAAGGCCTGCAAGGGCTTCTGAACTTGAAAATTGAACAAGTGATTGTCCATCTTTGGCGGCTCGTTTAGAAATCCAACTTAGTGCAACTGAGTTGGTAACAAGACGTAATGCACCTTGGGTGCTCGCAGGTTGTTCTTGCATGGTGGAAGACGTAGGTGGTCCTTGGGATGTAATGCACCTGGGGCGCTCCTGGCGTGCTCCCATGCTTGTAGAAATCAGGTGGTGTGTTGGACATGAGGTGTGCATCTGGGATGCTCTCCATGTGTAATGGTGAGATGATCTGGATACGATGTGATGACTGTAGGAGATGCAGGCGATTGCAGTGGCAATGTAATGAATGCTCCTGGGCGTACCTACGTGATGTATTGCTCATGGAGATGATGAAGACCTAGATGTGAGATAGGCCTGCAGGATTGACACTGTAGAGTTCCACATTCAACATGAAATAGGACTGACCTTGCGAAGGCATCTGGTATGAAACAGGACTGGCACTGCAAGGTACATCCAACATGAAAAAGGGCTGGCACTGTATGGATATGATTGATGAAGTCCTAGATGGGATCTAGGCCTACATCCAGCATGAGACAGGGCTACCCTGTAGAAACTTTTGAGGACGAATAGCTTCGAAAGATGTCACTAGTCAATGGTTGACAATATGGGAATTGATGCAGCAGAGATGATGATCCAATGATGACGATCCAACGATGATGATCCAGAGATGATGATCCGGCGATGATGATCTAGTGATGATGTCCAGAGACTGTGTCCAGTTGTGACGATGACCAGGTCGAGAGAGTACCTTCTTAGTTAAGAGGGAGTGTTGTTGAAAATGTAACTTCAGAAGATATTCTATTGTATTTTATTGAACCTTCGTCAGAGATGTTTTTCCTCCGTTCGGGGATGTCATTATTGTAATTAGTCATGTAAAAGTCATGAGGTAAAACCTCCATTGTAAGTCAGGGCAATAGCACCCCAAAATAAATTATATAAAATGTATTTTGAGTTTTCCTATATAGGTCGGTCCCAATTAGAGAACCTGGCTGACCTAGTTAAGTAAGTGAGTCACACAACTGAAGAATATAAATAGGGAGGCGCCCTCCCTCATATACACACTCACTCAACTATGTTCGCTAGAGAGAGAGATAGAGAGAGAGAGAAGCGCGCTAGTGCTAGAAAAAGAAGAAGTTGCTGAAGATATATTTCTCTTGGTATTCCATCTTGGTTTGACATTGTACTTAATGACGAAACTATTCTGAAGAAGTTTGCGGGGTTTTCTCCTTTATGGTTTCCCTGAGGAAAATTCTTGTGACTCTTGTCTTTTGCTATGCTTGTTATTTTTTCAGTTAAAGATCCTAATCAAATTGAATCAAAGTGAAACTCTAACAATGGCAGTACCTGACTCGAGACTTGCCCCCAAAGACGCAACAAACAACTTGAAGATTTTTGTTGCGTTTTCCCCCTAGGTGCATAAGAGGTGGCAACACGATCTATTTTCTCATTTGGCGACTCCACGTAGGAATGAAGCCATGTTCCTGTGATTTGGAGTATTTTGTTGTTGTAAACATGAGAATAATCAGCAGTGTGTGACGCATTTGAAGGCTCTCAATTGATATGACAATAGAGGTATCATTGTTATATAGTTTGAAAATTCATATCAATGTTCCGTCTTGAATTGAAGCCTCTTTTTCTATGAAGAGAAATTTGCTAAAAAAATTTCAGTTTGAAGAAGCATGGTAGTTTTGGCCATACTCCAAGTCTCCATCGTCCTTTTGACTACTCAGGTATTTTGGGATTTTCAAATAAGTCCCCCATGTAGAATTGCATAAGCATCTTCCAAAATTCCATGGAGGAAATGGTTCAGCCATGGCTCATGTTAGATCTTCTATGGAAAACATTGAGAAGTTTAATGTAGGTCATGAAGATGTTTTAATGTGAATGTTTGTAGTTACCTTGCAAGGTGATTCCTAATGCGAATGTTTAAAAATTGTAGTCCAAATGAATATCTTCATTTGTAGTTTTATCAAAGTGTTTCTTCAGTATTGGGATCCTAGTTATGAAGAAGAACATGTTGAAGATCCAATTGATGAACCACAGGATGTCCATGCTATGCTTGATGTTTTCCATACTAGTGCTTGCATATTGGAATAACTTTTCAGATGTTTTATTGGCTGATAATGGTGATAAAGAGGAAGCATTGAACACCTTTGCTGATGTTATAAAAGAAGGATATGGTGAACTGATTCATGGAAAGCATGGAGATGAGTATTAGGAGGATTCTTTGGTGGATGACCAACTCTCTCATTTATTGGAAGAGCCATTAGCACCTGATATTGCAGGTCCAGATGATAAGTGCAGTGATTAAGTTCCTGAAGACATTCCACCTCATGAAGAAGAGTAGATGGTGAGAATTGAAGTTGAGATTCTATTGATGATGGTGTACTCCCTTTTGTTCTAGAAGAAGCAGCTTGTGATGCTAGTACATGCTTGCATGAGGAGGACATTTTAAATTTTTAGCAGTCTCCATGGTATTCGAGGATGACAGAGGTTTGGTAAGTAATGTTGATGTTCCTTTTCAAATTTCTGACTATTGACGAAAGTTGAAACATTTGATGATTTGAAGAGGATACATCTTATGTAGAAACCCTTGGAAGATGAAGAAATTTCAGGTGCTTCCATTCTCTCATGTGATGAAGAACATGGTTGCCTAGGCCCTAGACCATGATGATATAGGCACTATTTTCTTGATTGGGAAGTCTAGATGGAATGTGGATTGGTAGTTTACTCATGGAGATCCCATCTATGGCATGAATAATGAGGGCTTAATGGCGGAAGACATGAATTTGCATCTTCCATTTCCAATCAGCCATAGGTGAAGCTTCATGATCCCTGGGGAGAATAGTTCATATTTTAACTCCCATGATTTTGGACAGCCAAAAGATGTTGAGGTATGTGATGCATCTTCTATTCTTATTGTTCAATGTCCATTTCATTCAGAAGGACATATTTGTTGCATCATGAGATAGTGGTAAATGAAGAAAAAATCCATCCATTGACATCTTCAGCTTGTAATCTTTCTATATGTAAAAAATCAGCAAACAAGTACATTTTCAAGGCAGACACATGGGTCAACACCATAGATATTTGTTGACATGTGGTCCTAGGTTTCAGCCATCCAACAAGGGGCAGTAAGCCCTAAGGTGTAATCTGATTTGTTTTGTTAGATCAGATTTTTCTTGGCATATGAGATGTGGAGGTTTGATGGGTGGCAATAAAAGAGGGCAGCTGATTTCTTGTAGATTTATTTTTGATCGGCCTACAAATTCCTTGTTGCTTGATGTCATTCCAGTGGATTTTTACAGCAGCAAGTGGGAATGGCTACTGGAGGATGTAAATCATCATCTAGAGAGGTCTTTTGCAGGGCATACTGATAATTCGTGGCTTGATAATGGGCTGTCCCATTCATCTTCCAGAGATGGTGTTTAGATCAGGCCTATACAGCAATAGATAGTCCATGAACATAGCGGCAAAAATCAACCTTTTTATGATCTTGATATTTGCTTCTTTGACTAGGAGTTGGCCTTGTTACCACCTAAGTTGTACATGGTGGAACAAGTATACTTGTTCATTCTTCAGAGTTCAAAAGTCCGCCAGTTTTTTTTCTGGAAGTCTGTTCATTTTATCTTTTGTAACACATGTAACACATGTTCATACTCCCTTGGGGAAATTGTAAAAAATGTCCTCGCATTTAATTTTTTATAAAAGACTTAGCTTCCCAGGCTTAAGCATCAAGCCGACTAGCCCAGAGAGTTTTTTCCATTGGTTATTATTGGTTGTTGAACAAACAACTAATAATTTCTGAGTTTTTCACTCACACCTCCAAAGCTGGGGTAGTCCTCTTGGTGTTTCAGCCTTAAGAGGTTATTAGAGCCTTCATGTCAGTGTTTTTCAACATGCTAGGCATTCATATTGAGTCGTATGGACATGTACTAGGTCCACCTAGAGTTTCGTCGGATTTCGAGAAATATATATATATATATTTTCTTTCTATATTTTAAGCCATTTTTTAATGGTTTAATTAAAAAACTTCAAAGTGTAATAAAAGTCAGATATAGAGTCCGTTTTTGACGCGGGGATGCTCATTTTGACACTCAGAGCATACTCTTTACACTAGGGACCACTTTCCACATCAGTCAGGCATCTAGAACATCTCGTGAGGCATTATTTGGCTAAAAATGCATCAAAATGGCATTTTAAATGCTAAATTATGATAAATTGACATAAAGGACAAAGTTGGAAAAAGTAAAAAATACATATTAAAACATATTGGGGTGACATGGCATTGTTTGTCCCCATGTTGGTGACATCATATTAAGAGGAAAACGTCACTTAAGGGAGTGATATCTTACCATATAAGTTACCCAAAGTATTTCTTCACTTCACCTCTCACGTGATCTCTTCATGGTCTAAGGTGTGGCCCACGCTTGTGTCTTGTAATTTGTGAACTTTGGATAAAATCTAAGGTAAATATCACATGCTATTTGGTATAAGTTAAGTGGTATGCTTATTATGGATAAGGTGTGGCCCACGCTTGTGTCTTGTAATTTGTGAACTTTGTATAAAATCTAAGGTAAATATCACATGCTATTTGGTATAAGTTAAGTGGTATGCTTATTATGGATTCCAAGATGGATGATGTCAATCTATTTAAAAATCGTGAGCTTGGTTGCGAATGGTAGGGAATGGACCCCCTCACATGTATATCCCATTTAATCTTTGGTTATATTGTAGGTTGTTATAGCATACGGTATAGAACCTAAGTTATCTCCTCACGTCATTCCATTTGCACATGATGCAGTATTGCGAGCATGGTAGGCGGTGTGATCACGCTAACCATTAGGGTGATATCGAATACCAAGAGGTGGACCCCTCTTTTACACAAAAGCAATGTAATACTTTGGTTATTCATCAAATGGATATACCATGTGACTATTTGAAGATCAAAATGTGTATTTTGTTGGTGAAGCTCACGTCATAGCAAAGCCGTACATTCGCGTGAGGTGGGCGAGGAATGAAAATTGGAATTCGTGAGTTGGATTGGTAGGTGAGTGAGGTTGCCTACCTCATCTGAGGTGGCACCTCCTCCATACCAGTACTTTAGTTAACTGGATAATCACCCCATCGATTCCTTAGATCACTCAAGCTCAACTGAGCTTGATCTTCAGTGTTGGTGAGGCCCCCTTGGGTCTCTCTTTTCCTATTTAAGAAGGTCCCTTCTCCATTGTTAAAGATCGGAAGGTTGAACCTCTGATTGCATACATTGTAATATTTTCTAAGTATTGTTAATAAAAGGCTTTGGAGGCAATTTACGTGTGGGATCCATAGATGTTTGGTTGATGTTGTCTTTATGTTAAATCATTGAGGTAATCTGTATCAATTCCTTTCATATTTTGCAATTGTTGGGATTACTTGTCTTCGTAAGGAAATTTACATTTCGGTAATAATAGGAAATGATTCTTGTTAGGTTACTTTTTATTTTGGAATATATAAGATTAGCAAGTTTTATATGATTTCTTGTATGGATCTATAATATTGCTTATCTTCTTATCATTTCACACAGGTGCTTTTAATCCCCTTTGCATTTTGTTGAAGGTATTTTACATGAAACCCGAGCTAGAGCATTTGATGAGCGAGTGGGCTCTCCCTCTTCTCCAGTAATTTTGAAAGAAGAAGCATCATCCCTCGGATCTCACCAACGGAGGCGTCACCATCCCTTTTCTACTTCTTGCTCCATCTGGTTCTATCCCTTCTTGATCCAAAAAAATTCCAAGTTTACTCTAGTTACTGTTTCTTGGCTTAGATCTACATTTTAAAGACATATCTAAAGTAGATTTAAACTGCTAAGTCTAGATCTCGTTGAGTGATTAAAAGTTTTTGTTCTTTAATTCTTTAGATCTAGCTCTCTTTTTGCAAGTTCAAAGTTAAAATCCAAAAGTACTTAGTTAAGAGGTTTAAAGAGCTTTCAATTTATTTATTTGGCATTTAGTGCTTGAGGCTTGCTTGCTATTCTCTTCAAGAGGCAAGCAAAGATCCTAAGAAGGCAAGCTTTAGTTTTTTTTAATTTTTTTTATTCGGTTGTTACTTAGAACTTTTTGGGCAAACTTTGGAAGTTTTCCAAAAGCACTCTACTTAGAATTCTTAAAAGTGCTTTTGGGCACATTCCACTAATATTTGTTGGCTTTTTTTTGCAGGTTTGCGATAAAAGAGATGGAAACTCTGGCATATTTTCACAAAATCGACAAAAAAGAAGACAAACGAATCTTCCCCACATAAAAATTATTCTTTTCACAAGTTGTAAGCCTTTGGATCCCAATTTGAGGACCAAAGTGCACTTTCTTTCACATCATTTTAAAAGCAAAAATAAAGTTTGAGTAGGCTCGTTAGAGCCCGGTCCCCATCTCCCCTGGGGGGATTTGTGTCGGTGGCCTTTTTTCTGTTTTCTTTATATGTTGTTAGCGTAGTTGTTTTTCTTTGTCATCTCATGCTTGATTTACGTTTTGCAAAAGTAATCTGAATACTTACCCACTGCGCTATACCAAAGTACCATAAGGGAAAAGATTTGAGCAGTGTAGTAATTAAAAAATTGTTGTTGTGCACTGCTGAGTTTAAACTAAACCCCCTTGCTTTCCCGAGTACATGTTCATGGATGAGGGCTTTCCTGAGTACTGAATCTGGAAAGAGACTCCTGGGTTTTACCTTTTTCTAAATAAAAAAACTTGTTCTAAAACATTTAAAAATTTACAAGGCCTTCATTCCCGTATGCTCTACTTCCACTGCAGCTTTGTCTGATCAATTGGTAGTATCAAAAAGGGATTTAGGTGACTAGCTTAATTAGTTTTCCACTTCAAAATAATTCTCCTAGGCGAAAATCCAATGCCGCGAATTAAGCCATTGCGGTGGCAAAATCCAAAAAGGAAGTGGGAGCAACTAGACAGTGACCTCGAGACACCGTTAGGCTACACCCTTGTTGGTGTAGTGTTGAAGAAGTCTCAGAGACTCCAATCAACCCACATATTCCTTGCGGAGAGCCGCATCGGTTAATGGTTTTGGACATACTCCCCGTACCTCCCATCCCCTAAGATAATCAAGATCATTACCACAAAAATAAAATAAACCAACAATTTACCCACTCCTTAATCCACTCATCTAACTAATCTTAAAACTTACCAACGAGACACTGCAATACTTATCTGAGACTATAGCAACAACCCTCGTACAGAAGCACTCCATTTCACTGGCACTGGTCTTCTTCGTTTTATATTGGTTCAATAAATTTCCGCATATTGTCATAAATGGTGTGAATGATAAATGTTGTTGTTGTTATACTTCAATTCATTTGCAGTAACTCATTGTTAAGGTTTTAATTCATTTCACGTAAACTCCTAGAATCAATTATGTCTTTCATAGAGTAAAAACCTTAGATTTTACTTTTCATTGTGGTCCACCCCCCTTGGCTTCGCTAGGAGTTGGCCTAGATGGAGGAGTTGAGTATCAGGTCATAACACTTGGCTCGAGCTTGCCCCCAAGGTCGCACCCAGTGGCTTGAAGATTTTTGCCACGTTACCCGAGGTGCAAATTAGGGGCCAACAGGCCTCCCACTCAATATCAGAGTTTCTAACATACAATTGGTGGCAGTTTGATGTGTCCTTGTTTTGGTTCATTCCCAGAGACAAGGGAAGATCTCACACCTTTGATGTAATGTCCTCTTCTAATTAAAGCACTAAAGACACCCATTAACCTATTTAATTCCCATAGGTTCGAGTGGGTATTGATAAAAAAGGGAATTGATTGGGGACTTAACAAAGTCCCCGGAACTGCGGGGACTTTACCCTTGATCAATAGGAGGGTTACCCACAATGACTTGACATGACTTGTTTACATTATAGAACCTCCCGATAGGAACATCGGGGCATGACATGACTCAAGTACATCCCGGAATAAACATCGGGTTACAATACATAAGAAATGCAAGTGAATACATTCTGAAGTTACAATTACATCAACACTCCCTCTTAACTAGGAAGGTATTCTATCGTCACAATTTTCATCACTGGTCTTCTTCTCTGGATCATCTCGTCATTTGCATCTTCAAGTCATCTTAATCTTCATCTTCAAGTCATCTTCATCTTCGGATCTGGATCATCATCACTGGATCTGGATCATCACTGGACATCATCACTGGATCTGGATCATCACTGGACATCATTAGTGGAGCATCATCTCTGGATCTAGATCATCACTCGATCTGGATCATTACTGCTGGATCATCATCATGGGTGCTATCTCGTGATTCTTCTCGTCACAGGAAGTTCTACAGAGCCAACCCTTTTTCATGCTGGTCGTGGCCTAGCCTCCATGTAGGTCTTCTTCAGCGCTTATATCTGACACCAAGTCAGAATGGCCCGCCCAGCACTTACATCTGACCATGGGAGGAACACATCCAATACCATGTCAGAAAGGCACGCCCAGCACTCACATCTGATCATGTAGGAACCAATCCTATAATCACATTAGAAAGGCCCAACACTCACATCCAATCATGCGGGAACACATCCCACAACCCTATCGGAAAGGCTCAACACTTATATTTAGCCATGCGGGAACACATCCTACAACCATACTAAAAAGGCTTTGCACTTACATCCAACCATGCAGGAACACATCCTGCAACCATGCTGGAAGGGCTCTGCACTTACATCCAACCATGCGGGAACACATCCTGCAACCATGCTGGAAAGGCTCTGCACTTACATCCAACCATGCAGGAACACATCCTGCAACCATGCTGGAAGGGCTTTGCACTTACATCCAACCATGCAGGAACACATCCTGCAACCATGCTGGAAAGGCTCTCAACCCCAGGTTGAGGGTTCCTGGTAACTGACCAGGTGCCTCCATTCTCCAAGAGAATGGCATCAACCCTTATATTTGATCAAGTGGGAACACATCCCTCAATCACATCAGAATGGCCATGCGCTCACATCTGATCATGTGAGAACACATCTCACAGTCATATCAGAATGGCCCTCAGTCCTAGACCAAGTATTTTTGGTAACTGACCAGGCACCTCCATTCCAAGAATGGCAATAGCCCTTATATCTGATCATGTAGGAACCAATCCTACAGTCATATCAGAATGGCTTAGCACTCATATCTGACATGGAAGGAACTAATCCTCTCACCATGACAGAATGGCTCAGCCCTTACATCTGACCATGGAAGGAACCAATCCTCTCACCATGTTAGAATGGCTCATGGACTCATCACTTCCCCTTGGAAGGAACCTCGATCTGGAGAACACCAAGCTTCTTCCTGAAGTACTCAAACTTAACTCTGGCTAATGGCTTCATCAACACATCAGCTATCTGTTCGTCCGTCGCAATATACTGGAGCTTCACTGCCCCCCTCTACATCATATCCCTAATATAGTGATACTTGATCTCGATATGCTTCGACTTGTCATGGAACACCAGGTTCTCCGACAACTTCACACAACTCTGGTTGTCGCAATATATACAAGTAGCATCTAACTGGAGATCAAATAAATCAGACAGTAGCTTCCTTAGGCATACTGCCTTACAACTAGCTGAACAAGCTGCGACATACTCTGCTTCAGATGTACTCAGTGCCACACAGGATTGCTTCCTGCTAAACCAAGAGATCACACCTGATCCCATACTGCAGCAACACCCTGAAGTTCTCTTCCTATCGATGGCATTGCTTGCCCAATCTGAATCAACATAACCCTCTAGGTTAATCTTCTGACTTGCCTCATACTTGAGCCCATAATCAACTGTACCCCTCAGGTACCTCAGAATATGCTTTGCAGCAATCAAGTGAACATATCTCGGATCTGTCAGGAACTGGCTCAAGGTGTTCATAGCAAAGCAAATATCTGGTCTCGTGTTCGTCAGGTACATCAAGGACCCAATCATCTGACGATACATCGTAGCATCAACCGCTTCTAATGAAGCATTACTCAATAGCTTTAGGTTTGATGCAATAGGTGTGGTCATGGCCTTGCAGTCCATCATTCCGAACTTCTTCAGGATCTCTACTGTATATTTCCCTTGTCCCAAGGAAATTCCATCTGCATTCTGCCACACCTCCATGCCTAGAAAATAATGCATCATACCCAAGTCCTTCATCTCGAACTCGACAGCAAGCTTTCTCTTCGTATCAGCAATCAACCCATCCATACCTGTTACAAACAGATCATCTACATACAGTAGGAGCATCACTGGGTTGCCATCTTCAACCTTGTAGTAACGGTTGGAATCTGCTTTACTCTTAGTAAAGCCCAAACTGGATAGAAAGCTATCAATTTTGCCGTAGCATGTCCTGGGTGCCTGTTTCAAACCGTATGTAATGTCCTCTTCCAATTAGGCCTTGAGGCCCAAAACCGCTAACCTATGTGATTCCTGTGGGTTCGAGCGGTTACTGACAGCTAGGGAATCGGCTAAGGACTGATGCCATCCATAGAAGATCTAGGGCATCATCATTAGGTCAGGAAGGGCCACTGGGGCCAAGGGCCACCTTCGTGCATGCCATCCAAGCATTATTTAATGATGCATGCACTCTTTAGGTCTCCATCCGCATGCATGCAAGTCAACGGCAAATTAGAAGATAAAGTGACCTAATTAGGTCAAAGATTAGGGTTTTCGCAGTTGAACATTATAAATAGAGGATAAAGCGAAAGGAGACTTCACTTTTTTATTATGATTATTTTGGGAGCTCTTGGATAGCAGCACAACAGTTGGGGTTGGAGACGGAGTCTTCAGCTAACGGGATTTCGGCAGTGAAACATTTGTCCTAGTCTTATTCAGGGTAAGCCATATAGGTTCACCACTTGTTCTTCACTCATTCATAAGTTATCTAGTATATGGTATAGATCGTTGCAGGGACACGGGTGCAGCCATAAGGAGGGGGTTTTCAGCTAGAAAGCCCTAATCAGTTGCTGGGCCTTCAGATCTCAGCTTTACTCCGAAACTCAGGCACCATTCTCATCATCAGCATCATACTCCGGTACTCGGTCATTATCAGATCCGTCCGTGCTCATCCAAAGCAGTTATCAACAGTTTCGTGATCCCAGGGGCGTGAGCAGCTGTCTCACCAGAGCAAGTCGCTATCCTTCCTAGAGGTCTCAGAAATCCCGCATGTATTAGGCATTCTCTCCGGCATGGGAAGGCTATCAGTCCTGCAAATTGGCAACTTCATCGGACACCTCCTTCACTGAAAGCGTCACCCTTTTCTGACTGGGGTTCTTGCTGCTGGGGGTTCACCGGAAGCAGAAGAGATCTGCCGATCTCCGATCCAGTTCTCGGTGCTTGCATACCTTCTCCGAAGTAGTCTAGCCGGCTTATCAGTGGTAAGTGTTCATTTTATCTCACAAACCCTAACCCTAATTTTTCCTATAAAATAGGGATTTTTGCATGCCCAGTTGTATCAGCATATTTGCTTAGAAATAGAAAATATCGGGATTTGGGATATTACAGTGGTATCAGAGCTATTTTCTTGGCCAACTGTAGGCTTAAGAAATGAAAAGTAGATGAATACAGAAGGGGATCCTTTTGTAACCTATAGGAGGAGGAAGAGTAGATACACGGAAAAGATATCCAACTAGAAGATACCAATTCAGACATGGAACAAACAGGTATACATTCAGATAGGGGAAAAGGAACGGGAGAAGAAGAGGATCGGATGGAGTTTCGCAGCTTGGTCTCTGCATTGCAAGACTTAGCCAAAGGACAAAAAGATGTACTCAATGCAATCAACAGATTATCAGCGAAACTAGAAACATGTATCAACAGTACATCTCCCTCACCGGTAGATCGAGGATCTACAAGCAGTAGTGGAAAGGTAGCATACACTAACATTCAGAATACCTCGCACATATACAGCAGACCTTCTATTAGGCCTACCATGCCTCACTTCTTGGCAGATACAGTAGGGGGCCCGGTCATGCAGGTAGAACCTAGCGAGCCTTTTGGGGCTTATCTACAGGAGTATAGAGACTTAGGGGATGAGTTTCATGCGGCCATGTCTTTTTCAAATTTCTGCAACATGAAGAGTAGGAACATGCCCAGGAATTTCAACAAGGGTTTCAATCACAACTATGAGTTGCAGAAGACCTTGGGTAGGTTGACCATCCCAAACTTTGATGGGACTCGCGGAGGATCAGCGAGGATATGGGTTCAAAAGTTGGATACCTATTTCCAACTCAACCCCATGACAAAGACAGACGCCATTAAATTGGCTACACTTCACTTAGACGGAGAAGCTCACGAGTGGTGGTACCATGGATTGGTGACATTGGGTCACAACACCATACATTCCTACGGTGAGTTCACTCAGAAGCTCATAGAGAGGTTTGACAGGAAAGATCCAGCGATACATTTCAGGGAGTTGGCTCAACTCAAACAGACCGGTAGTGCAGAAGCTTTCATTTCAGAATTTCAGAGGCTAGCCGTTATGGTAACAGATGTGTTAGAGAGCAGATTGACTATGTTATTCACTGAGGCCCTCACAGAGCCACTACGGGGATGGGTGAAAGCCTACAGACCCCTCACTCTGCAGGATGCCATTAGCAGAGCAAGAGATCTTCAGGATTCAGTCCCCAAAAACAAATTCCCACTGAAAACCAATTTTCCTGTTAGGGAGAAGGACAGGAAACCTTTCCAGCAAGATGTGGCCAAGAAAACTTGGTTAGACGAGGACACTAGGAAAGACTTGAGAAGGAAGAAGCTATGCTTCACCTGTCATGAACCATGGGTACCAGGACACAGGTGTGCAGGGAAGGTGAAGGCTCACTATATTGAGGTATATTCAGACAATGATGAGGACGACTATGAGCAGGAGGCCACAGAAGAGGAGTCACATCAGGGGGATACACCAGAGGGGGTCATTGCGACATTATCTGGAGTACCAAGATTCCATACTCTCAGGGTCATGGGAGTAGTACAGGGCCATAGAGTAGGAGTATTGATTGATGGGGGAGCCACCCACAATTTCATCGACTCCGCTTGGGTAGCCAAGAGAGGTATTTAGACCAAGAAGTTCGAAGGATTCACTGTAGCAGTAGCTGGGAACTCCAGCATGGAGTGCAACTACTGGATCCCAAAATTGAATGTCGCCTTAGGTAACTATCAGATGACGGACTCCTTTTATGTAGTGGATGTAGCGGATACTCATGTGGTATTGGGTGTTCAGTGGCTTTACTCTATAGGGAAATACACTACAGATTACAGGGCAATGGAAATGGAATTCCAGGGGCCAGACGGCAAACGAGTAGTTTTGAGGGGCATGAACACTTATCCCCCAAAACCGGTCTCGTCATAGAGGATGGAGGTAGTGCTCCGACAGGACGATATAGAATGGGCCACAGAATGTTTAGTCACCTTCAGGAAACCCCCAGAGACCAGCACACAACACCCAAGTGACATTCAAGCCTTGCTATAGAAACATGAAAATGTTTTTTGGGACCTTCCATCAGGTAGACCACCAGACCGAGGGTTTGAACACATCATCGAGCTAGAGGAGGGAACACAAGCAGTCATCACCACTCCTTACAGGCATCCCAAAAGGTACAAGGATGAGATTGAGAAGACAATCAAAGAACTACTGGAGCTTGGATATATTCGGCCCAGTTCTAGCCCCTTCACATCCTCAGTAGTACCAGTCAAAAAGAAGGATGGTACACTGCGAATGTGCATCGATTATCGAGTACTCAGCAAGAAGACCATTAAGAACAGGTATCCCATTCCCAGAATTGACGAACTCATGGATGAGCTTCGGGGAGCCCAATACTTCTCCAAGATCGATCTTCGCTCGGGGTACCATCAGATCAGGGTAAGGGACCAGGACATCTCCAAAACAACTTTTTGCTGTCACTATGGTCACTATGAGTTTTTGGTCATGCCCTTTGGACTTACCAATGCTTCGGCCACTCTTCAGTCATGCATGAACCACACCTTCAGAGCACAGCTATGTAAGTTTTTGCTCGTATTCTTTGATGACATCTTGATTTACAACAAAACATGGGAAGAGCATCTGAAACACTTGGACGAAGCATTGAGTATTTTAGAAGAACATTCGCTTTATGCGAAAATGTCCAAGTGTGAGTTTGGCATGAAGGAGATGATGTATTTAGGACACGTAATCAATGCAGAAGGAGTACAGGTTGACATGGAGAAAATTCGAGCTATCAGAGATTGGCCCGCGCCAAAAATAGTTACAGAATTGAGAGGTTTCTTAGGTCTGTGCACTTATTACCGACGGTACGTTAAGGGATTCTCCCAATTTGCAACTCCCCTCACAGACCTCACCAAGAAAGGAGCGTTCACTTGGACAGATTTAGCTTAGAAAACTTTTGAGGAGATGAAGGTTATTATGAGTTCTTGTCCAGTTCTAGCATTACCAGACTTCTCACAACCCTTTGTAGTGGAATGTGATGCCTCAGGGGAAGGGTTAGGAGCAGTATTGATGCAGAATAATCACCCTATTGCATTTGAGAGCCGTAAACTGAAGAACTACGAGCGCCATTACTCCATATATGACAAAGAGATGCTAGCCATCTTGCATGCTCTCACAAAATTCAGACAGTACCTGGTGGGCAGTAAGTTCAAAATCAAAACCGATCATAACAGCCTCAAGTATTTCCTCGAGTAGAAGGAACTGAATGAGCGACAGCAGAAATGGGTCAGCAAAGTACAAGCCTACGATTTCGAGATCGAGTATGTAAAAGGTAAGAATAATGTAGTAGCTGATGCATTATCCAGGCGTCCAGCCCCATTATCTCTCAGTAGTATATCCACGGATTGGAGGGCCCTTCTCTTAGTGGAATACTCCAAAAATAAATTCGCTTGAGAATTATTGGATGGGCAAATCCAGGATGACAGGTACAGGATTGTGGATGACATCATATATTACAAAAACAGGATATACCTCGTTCCAGAATCCACATTGAGGAAAAAGATCATTCAGGCAGCCCACAATTCTCCTTTATCAAGGCATCAAGGTTTCTTAAAGACCTACAGGCAGATCAGAGAGAGGTTCTCATGGAAGGGCCTCAAGGGGGAAATTATGCAGCATGTCCGGGAATGTAGCATCTGCCAGCAGAACAAGATTGAGAACACCCATCCAGCAGGGTTACTCCAGCCACTACCGATTCCAGAGCAGAAGTGGGAAAGCATCTCCATGGACTTTATTTCAGGCTTGCCCAAGGTCCAAGGGCGAGATTGTTGATATGTAGTAGTTGACAGACTGACCAAGTTTGCACATTTCTTCTCGATATCATTAGACTACTCGGCAGCTCAAGTGGCTGAGTTATTCTTCAGGGAGGTCTTCAGGTTACATGGGTTACCTAAGACCATTGTTAGTGATCGGGATAGCAGGTTCACGGGGGCCTTCTGGCAGGAACTGTTCAGATTGGTGGAGACCGAACTGGCTACTAGTAGCAGTTATCACCCCCAGAGTGACGGGCAAAAAGAAATAGTCAACAAGTGGATCGAAGGATATTTAAGGAACTATGTAGCAGGGAAGCAATGAACCTGGATCAAATGGCTACACCTAGGGGAGTATTGCTACAATACAACCTATCACATGTCTATTAGGATGACTCCTTTTAAGGCATTATATGGTTACGAGGCCTTGGACTATGCAGATTTGGCATTTGGAGATAGTAGGGCTCCTAAGGCTAAGGATTGGATACAGGACAGTCAGGACATTCCGAAAATATTAAAGGAGAATTTACAAACAGCCCAAAATCAACAGAAGTTGTATGCCGACAAACATAGGATTGAGCGGAGCTTTGAGGTAGGGGATTTAGTATACTTAAGGCTCCAGCCTTACAGACAGTCCTCACTTAAGAAGAAAGGAGCAGAGAAGTTAAAACCCCGCTTCTATGGACCATACAAAATAATCAGGAAAATGGGAGAGGTGGCATATGAGCTAGAACTTCCACAGGAAAGAAAAATTCATAATATGTTCCATGTATCTAATTTGAAGAAGACCCTTGGGCAACACATTGCTCCATCCACCGAATTGCCTCCTTTAGATGATGAAGGACTGCTGATACTGATTCCCGAACGGATCATACAGACTAGAGAGAGGAAGTTCAGGAACAGGATAATCAGAGAATATTTGGTTCAATGGAAGGAACTACCACTAGAAGATGCCACCTGGGAAGGTGAACAGGTATTGCAGCATCCCAGTTTGAAGTTGCTTGAGGACAAGCAATCTCAAGCGGGGAGGACTGTAATGTCCTCTTCCAATTAGGCCTTGAGGCCCAAAACTGCTAACCTATGTGATTCCTGTGGGTTCGAGCGGTTACTGACAGCTAGGGAATCAACTAAGGACTGATGCCATCCATATAAGATCTAGGGCATCATCATTAGGTCAAGAAGGGCCACCGGGGCCAAAGGCCACCTTCGTGCATGCCATCCAAGCATTATTTAATGATGCATGCACTCTTTAGGTCTCCATCCGCATGCATGCAAGTCAACGACAAATTAGAGGATAAAGTGACCTAATTAGGTCAAAGATTAGGGTTTTCGCAGTTGAACATTATAAATAGAGGATAAAGCGAAAGGAGACTTCACTTTTTTATTATGATTATTTTGGGAGCTCTTGGATAGCAGCACAGCGTGCCGCACAGCAGTTGGGGTTGGAGACGGAGTCTTCAGCTAACGGGATTTCGGCAGTGAAACATCTGTCCTAGTCTTATTCAGGGTAAGCCATACAGGTTCACCACTTGTTCTTCACTCATTCATAAGTTATCCAGTATATGGTATAGATTGTTGCAGGGACACGGGTGCAGCTGTAAGGAGGGGGTTTTCAGCCAGAAAGCCCTAATCAGTTGCTGGGCCTTCAGATCTCAGCTTTACTCCGAAACTCGGGCACCATTCTCATCATCAGCATCATACTCCGGTACCTGGTCATTATTAGATCCGTTCGTGCTCATCCGAAGCAGTTATCAGCAGTTTCGTGATCCCAGGGGCGTGAGCAGTTGTCTCACCAGAGCAAGGCGCTATCCTGCCTAGAGGTCTCAGAAATCCCGCATGTATCAGGCATTCTCTCTGGCACAGGAAGGCTATCAGTCCTGCAAATTGATAGCTTCATCGGACACCTCCTTCACTGAAAGTGTCACCCTTTTCTGACTGGGGTTCTTACTGCTGGGGGTTCACCGGAAGTAGAAGAGATCTGCCCATCTCCGATCCAGTTCTCGGTGCTTGCATACCTTCTCCGAAGCAGTCTAGCCGGCTTATTAGTGGTAAGTGTTCATTCTATCTCACAAACCCTAACCCTAATTTTTCCTATAAAATAGGGATTTTTGCATGGCAGTTTGCATGCCCACTTGTATCAGCATATTTGCTTAGAAATAGAAAATATCGGGATTTGGGATATTACACCGTATAGGGCTTTCTTCAATCTACATACATGAGACTCCTTGTCATGTGTCTCAAAACCGAGTGGCTGCTCCACATACACTTCCTCTTCTACTACACCATTCAAGAAAGCAGTCTTGACATCCATTTGGTGTATATTCCATTTCATCACTGCAGCATGAGAAAGTACTGATCTGATGGAAGTGTATCTGGCTACAGGTGCAAAAGTTTCTTCATAATCTATTCCTTCTTTCTGGGAGAAACCACGAGCAACAAATCTTGCTTTATATTTTTGAATGCTACCATCTGCAGCATGCTTGATCTTGTAGATCCATTTGGAAGTTACAACTGACTTCCCTTTTGGTCTTGGGACAACATCCCAAACATCATTCTTCATGATCGATTGATACTCTTCGATCATAGCATCCTTCCATTCTTTCTGTTCTGCCGCTTCTTCATAATTGGAAAGTTCTTCATCGATGAAATCACATAATAATGCTACATACCCGGAGCAGGATCTGGTCCTCTTTCTTTCTCTGTGATTTTCTTCTGGAGCCCCATATCTTTCCACACCTTGGATAGCTTCTGGTACCCAAGCAGGTTTCCTCTTGTGAGGATTTTTCTCCTGAGGTGGATCTACAGGTCTTTGTGGTTCTTCAAATTCTCGATCTTCTTCTTGGGTTTCTTCGTTCATGGTTGTATCATGAATTCTGGGTGCTTCTGCTTCTTCAGGTTCTTCAGTAGGTTTCTTTCTGGATTTGTTGTAAGCTGTGTCTTCATCAAATGTCACATCCTTGCTGATGTCGATCTTCTTGAATCCTGGAAAGTATATTCTGTAAGCCTTCGAGCTTTAAGAGTATCCCACAAATATGCCCTTCTTTCCTGAAGGATCTAATTTTGTTCTCTTCTCTTTTGGAATGTGAATGTATATAGGACAGCCGAATATTCTGAGATGGCTGACTTCTGGTTTCTTGCCGGAGAAGACTTCTTTAGGAGCCTTGTTCTTGAGTACTCTGTGTGGAGTACGGTTTTGTACATACACCGCTGTTCTGGTAGCCTCTGCCGATAGATGCATGGGAAGATCTTGGTCATGAAGCATTGCTCTTGCAGCTTCCATGATAGTTCTATTCTTCCTTTCTGCAATTCCATTCTGTTGTGGATTGTATGGAGTGGACAACTCCCTCTTAATCCCTGAGTCTTTGCATAACTCTTTGAATTCATTTGATGTGAATTCTCTGCCATTATCTGATCGAAAGGTCTTGATCTTCTTTTCAGTGTGGTTCTCGATCAAGGCTTTGAATTCCTTGAATTTGCTGAATGCTTCATCTTTGTTCTTCATAAAGTAAATCCATGTCTTCCTAGAAAAGTCATCAATAAAAGAAGCATAGTATACATACCCGTTTAGTGAACTTGATGACATTGGACCGCATACATCGGAGTGGATGATTTCGAAGATTCCTTTTGCTTTGCTCTCGCTACTTGGAAATGTCTTCTTTGTGTTCTTTCCTTTCGCACATCCTTTGCAGGCCCCATCATGTTTTGCTTGAATTTTTGGAAGACCTTCAACAGCTTTGCTTGCAAGTGGTAGTGCTCTGTAATGCACATGTGCAAGCCTTCTATGCCAAAGTTCATTTGGCTCTACTGTGTCATGGACCAAGGCTTGTTTTGGATGGCCCTTTAATTTGTACAATCCTCCTTCTTGTTCTCTAATCATTACTGTATCATCAATAGTCTTTCCTTTTAACCACATGATGACTTGGCCATCTATAAATGCAACCCTCATTCCTTTTGCATCTAATGCAGATATGGAGAGGAGGTTCTTTTTTAGTCCTGGTACAATCAATACTTCCTTCATTGTCATAGACTTTCCAGAGTCTAGCTTATAGGAGGATTCTCCACTACCTTTTATTGGATATTGGTAGTCATCTTTGAGCTTCACCTTGTGAGGTGATTCATGTTTTGAGAGTTTCACAAAGGATTCCTTGAATCCTGTCATATGCTTGGAAGCCCCATTGTCTATAAGCCAATCATTGCTTCCATGAGTAATGTTTCCCGTAAGAGCGGAAATCAAAACATATTCTTTCATCACTTGAAGAGTCTTCACTTTCATATCTGGTTCTCTTGGTGGAAGGTTCATCATCCTCTGCAGCATGAGCATGATGTCTTCTCTTGTTTCCCTTCTGATGAGAGTTAATCTTGTTTCTAGGACAGTCTTTTGCAAAGTGTCATCTTTCATCACATGTATAGCATCTTAATTTAGATAAGTCCTTTCTAATGTTATCTTTATGGTGAAAGGTCTTACCTCTGGAGTGATGAGAGTTTCTTCTGCCTTTCTTGGAGTGAACTGTGAGAGCTTGATCTTCACTTTCCATCTTCTCTTCTTGAGCTGCTATCCGAGCTTCTTCTTGAGAGCATTCTTCCATAGTCTGCTGAATTTGACTCACTTCTTTCTGGCATAGATTCCTTGAATGAAGGAGTCCCATGATCTAGGGAGACCGTTCAAGGTGGTCATTGCAATCTCTGCATTTTCCACTTCTTCATCTACTGCTTCCCACTGTTCCTTGATCTGAGAGACCCTTGTAAAGTAAGATTGGATGGTCTTTGCATTTTGGATCTTTACATTCTTCAGTTGGTTTCTCAGAGTCATCTTCCGGTTTATGTTCTTCCCTTTCAAACAATTTGATTAGGGCATCAAACATAGCTTTAGGTGTCTTTAGGGAGGACACCTATGGTATGAGGTGATCCTTGATTGAATCAACAATAATCCTCTTTGCCATAACCAACTTCTTCTTATGTAAGGCCTTAGCCTCATCTCCCTCTGGAACTGGAACCTGCTCACTGATATAGGAGTCCAACTCATTGTCTTCCAGGACCAGGGAGATCCTATACTTCCAGGCTCGAAAGTTATCAGCTCCCTCAAGCTTTTCATCAAGCTTGGTATAATGAGACATCTTAACTGAGAACCTCAAATGGAAATACAAAAGATTTAGATCTTACCAGGTCAAGATGTCGGATCTGGATTTGGAGCTGAAATTTTGCAGTGCTGGTTCATGAGCAGATTAGGGTTTTGCTTTTCCGGAGTTCTGTCCAACCAAATGCTTTGATTTTGATCCCTAACTTTGATTTTGAGGAGGAGATCAATCTAGTCTTGGGCTCACTGAAAAATTCGAATTCTGTGAAAAGCCCTAATTTCCGGCAGCAGTGTCGGGTCCAAAACTGAAAAACCTCAGAATTGGATTCTGCTTCGACAGAAAGATGCGCCCTAGGGAGGAGAGTTATTCCAACCTTCTTTTGCTGAAAATCTGTGGAGAGAGATCCACAAAGTAGGAAGCCCTAGTTTCCGCAACTGCACAGTGTCTTCTTCTCAGGTTAGCTCTGATACCATGTTAGATTTTTAACATTAAGCTAGCATAATATTAGGATTTTTAACTGAGAGAACAACACGCACAACAATCAAACACAAGAGACAATGAACACACTGTTTTTCCTCGAGGAAACCATAAATGGAGAAAACCCCGCAACTTCCTCAGAGATAGAATCGACACCAAAAGTAAAACCCAAAACAGTAAGATGATCTCCCGACAGCAGTGACCTCTTTCTTCCTTGCCCCACTGTCTTTCTCTTCCTCAGCTATACGCTACAACTGAGTGTGAGTGAGTGTGTGATAAATAGAGAGGCTAGCTCTGTATTTATACTAATTCCCGACTTGACTAAACCCAACTAGGGCCGACTTCACTAGGCAAGTCTAATAACCTTTGTGCCCCGGAACTGCAGGGACTTTAACCCTTAATCAATAGGAGGGTTACCCACAATGACTTGACATGACTTGTTTACATTATAAAACCTCCCAATAGGAACATCGGGGCATGACATGTCTCAAGTACATCCAAAAATAAACATCGGGTTACAATACATAAGAAATGCAAGTGAATACATTCCGAAGTTACAATTACATCAACATTTTGATATACATAAAAAAGACCAATTACGCAATCCACGTTGCTATTTGCAAAACATGATATAAATGATGACACAGATATTAGGGCATCCACGCATAAAATAACTTAAACAAATGGATAAATGGTCCAAACCAGATGATGCAAAAATAAACAGACCAATACCTAAAAAATGGAGTCAGGATGCTGAAAATCTAAGTCTCGAATGTTTGTGAGATCGTTTTGCAAATGTACTTGGTCAAATTTTAATGTACGTTTTATGAATGATCTTGTTAATTAGGCGAGGGGGATTTCCACTTGGAAATATAACCAAAAATACTCTAAGTGGCTCCGTTCAAGCACATGTTGGACAATCTGGTTTGCAGTTAGGCGTTCGATAACTTTCCAACTATTGCGAAACAAGGAGAGCTACCCAACGTACCCACTAAGAGATTGGCCACTCAGAATATTGCGCTAAATGCGTGGTGGTAAATTTTATTATGATGGCAGCTGGAATTATATCTGTGAATTAAATAGCTACAGTGCTTCTGGGTATCCCGTTCGGGTAGAGCATACACACTGTTAAAATAAGTAAATTCCAATTTTATGGGGGTGGTGAGTTGCAAATTTTATTAACAAACAAAGCTCTCCGATAGAGAGTGCTCTTGATCCACCTTATGGTGAGATTCAAGAGTCTTATCTAATCTATGATGCGAATGCAATGTAAGTGCTCTTCGACAGAGAGTGCTCTTGACTTGTCTTATGACAGGTTCAAGAGTCTTATCTAATTTAGAATGCAGGTGCAATGCATTAATGCTCTCCGATAGAGAGTGCCCTTGACTTGTCTTATGACAAGTTCAAGAGGCTTTGGGTGATCCGGTGGATTATTCATCTTTCAAATTACACTGATCCAATATGGTACAAGGTTCATTAATCTATGGTTTTAACTCATATGCTAACATTATATCGCATGTCGCGCAGTTATCGTAGGGGCGCGTAGCACAGTTATCGCACGTCGCGCAGCTATTGCATGGTGCGCAGCTTATCGCATGCCGCGCAGTTACCCCATGGTGCGCAGCTTATCGCATGCCGCGCAGTTGTGGCATGGGCTGCACAGTTCGCGCACCGTCAAGTTGAATATCGAATGGTTCGGCGAAGTCCTTATATACCACGACATTTATAGGCTGCGACAACGGATCGGGTATATGGCGAAGTCCTTATATACCGCGACATTTATAGGCTGCGACAGCGGATCGGGTATATGGCGAAGTCCTTATATGCTGCGACATTTTTTTATGCTGCGAAGTTGATGGTGACATCAAATGGTTACGTTACGTGGCATAGCCCAGTTGCAAGTCCTGGCAACGTGTTGTGAGTCGGCAGATGTGCGTGAAGTTGGTTGCAACGTTTCGGGGATCTGGAACGTCGTGGTAGCATAACGCTTGGGCCGTGACTTGGCGGAATGGCATGATTCGGTATAGCATATGGTTGTAACGATAATGAAGAAAATAGCAGCTGTAGTGGACGAATCAAACTCGTTACTTATCCTCTCGCTAAAACGCTTAAATAGAGGATGTTGGCCACCGTTCAGGGGAATAAGGGTTGGAGAGACGCAGCTTTCTTTAGAGCGTAGAGCATCGTTTCTCTGTTATGAGAAGCTTAGAGAGTTTTTTTTGTTGCGAAGTGTCCAGATGCGGTTACTGTAGAAGTCGACATTCTCTGTTATAGTTTAGCTTTCTTTGTTTTGAATGCTAATTGTAATTTCCAGAAGAGAGGTCTTCAAGACTTTGTACAACATTCTGTTTACAGTTGCTGAAGTTGTTTCCAGAACCATTTTGTACCATTTCAAAGAGATTAATTGGATCGGTACCCATTGGAGAGGGACCCGGAGACGTAGCCCAGTGGAGGGGGTGAACTCCGTTATCAACTTCTGTTTGCGACTCTCTGTTTCTGTGTTTTGCATCTGCTTACCTGTGTAGTTGTTCATTTCTGTTCTGTCCTGAGCATTTAATTTCTGTTAATGCTGTTCCATTAATTAACTTGTTGATCGCATTCTTTTACAACAAACTTTTAATGCACACAAGTTGAGGTCCGACAGATCATGTTATGGTATCAGAGCAGGTTGACTGCTTGTGCAAGTTTGTGAATGCTTACTAGGTTCAGGTTAAAGCGTGGTGAAGGAGAATTAATTGAAGGAGATCCTGAGATTGGCTCCAGGA
>LPNX011132991.1:138508-183544 GCA_001517045.1 Pseudotsuga menziesii
TCGGAATTCAATTGGCCATTTTGAGATTGAGTGGAATGGCTCTTACTTGGTGGGAGAGCAAGATTCAGCAAGATCTTCGAAAGAATGGTAAAATTATTTCAGTTTGGAATGAATTCATTGAAGTATTAAGGAAGCAATTTATCCTTTAGGTCACATGCAACAATTAACCATGAGTTGGTAAATGTTTAGACAAGCTAAGGGACAAAGCATTCAAGAATATACTCATGAATTTAGAAAAAGGGCTATTGCATTGAATGTTGCATTAGATACCCAGGAAACTCTTCTTAAGTACATTGGTGGTATGCATTCTTATTTACGACATACTTTGTTGATGTTTAACCCCAGTACCTTGGATGATGTATGTATTCAAGCTACACATTTAGAAGCTAGGGGTAAGCATGCTACTGATACTTTTGTGAAGAAGTCATTTAAATTTGACAGCAAATCAAAAGGTAAAGATAAGGGGAAAAAGAAGATGGCTACTGTTAAGAAAGAGGGTGAAAAGCCTACATGTTCGCATTGTCAGAAGGGACATGATGTCTCTAAGTGTTGGAAACTTCATCCAGAGTTAAGGCCAAAGAAGCACGGAGGAAACAAAGATAAAGGAAAAGCAAAAGCTACTGCAGCAGTTATTCAAGACTTGGGATCTGACTCAGGTGATGAAACAAAGGTTACAGCTGTCGGAATCCAGGGTAAGAATAAAAGTATCTCACTTCCCATTGATGCAAAATCTAGTTCCAGTGCAAGTACAAATCTGCCATCTACTTCTAATTCAAATGATAAAAATAGAAGTGCACTGTTTCATGTTCGTGTCATTGCAAATCACACAAAGATTGATACATTGTTTGATAGTGGTTCACAAGTAAATCTGATATCAGAAGAAGTGGTTAAGAAATTGCATTTAGTTACTGTGCCTCATGAAAAGCCCTATCCTCTAGGTTGGGTTACTAATGATACACGATTGCAAGTTACCAAGAAATGTGTATTGAAGTTTGCCATTACTGAAAAGTTTATGGATGAGGTAGAACTAGATGTAGTACCACTTGACATTTGTGGAATTGTACTTGGATGTCCATATTTGTATGACCGGAAAGCAGTCTTTTATAGAGAGCAGAATAAGTATCATCTTTTTAAAGATTGTGTAGAATATATTGTACGAGCACATAAGATAAAGACCAATCTGGCCATAGTCTCTGCAGGACAAATTAAGAGGTTGGTAAATGCTAGTAAGAATTTTGTGTTGATGATGGTTAAGGTGAACAATGATGAGGTCTCTAAATATTTTGAAGGGTGTGACCCTAAGCATAAATCTGAACTAATTGAAATCATTTTTGAGTATGATGATTTGTTTCAAGATCCGAAGGGGGTAGCACCAAAGAGAGAGATTCAGCATGAGATACATTTGCAGCAGGAAGTGCCACTCCCGAACATAGCCATGTACCGGATGTCTGTGATGCAGAATGAGGAAATCAAGAAGCAGGTTCAGGAGCTGATTGAGAAGGGGGTCATCCGGCCAAGCACTTCTCCTTGTGGCTCTCCTATAGTCTTGGTTCCAAAGAAGGATGGGTCGTGGAGAATGTGTATTGACTACAGGGCCCTTAACAAAATCACCATTAAAAACAGGTATCCTCTTCCTCGCATTGATGATTTGCTTGATCAGTTGAAACATGCAGCTTACTTTACAAAATTGGATCTGCGTAGTGGGTATCATCAAATCCGTGTTGCTGAAAATGATGCCTGGAAAACAGCGTTTAAAACAAAACAGTGTTTGTATGAATGGCTTGTTATGCCCTTCGGGCTTTGTAACGCACCTGCTACTTTCATGCGGGTCATGAATGATGTCTTTCGACCATTTATTGATGATTTTGTAATTGTATATTTGGATGATATCCTAGTGTTTAGCAAAACCTGGGGGGAACACATTGTACATTTGAAGAAAGTTTTAGATGTACTGAGGAAGGAAAAGCTCTATGTAAAAATGTCTAAATGTGAATTTGCTAAAACTTCTTTAGTATATCTGGGCCATATTATTGGTGGAGGCCACCTGCGAGTGGACCCAGCCAAGGTTGTTGTCATTGTAAACTGGCCACGGCCTAACACCGTTACTGAAATCAGAAGTTTTCTGGGTGCGGTTCAGTATTGGAGGAAATTTATTTCTGGGTTTTCTTCCATTGTTGCTCCATTACATGCGCTGGCAAGCATTAAAGAAATTTTCCAGTGGGGAGGCAAGCATCAGAGAGCCTTCGACACTTTAAAGGAAAAGATTAGCACAGCACCAGTTCTGACATTGCCAGATTTGCAGTAGCCATTTGAGATCAAAACCGATGCCAGCGGGTTTGCCATGGGAGCAGTTTTGATGCAAGGGAGAAAGCCAGTTTGTTACCATTCAGAAACATTCTCTACTGCAGTAAGTAACTATCCGACCTATGACAAAGAATTGTATGCTTTAATACAGAGTGTGAAGAAGTGGAAACATTATCTCATGGGAAAAGAGATAGTCATACATACTGATCATCAGCCACTTCAATATTTACAATCTCAAACTAAAATACAACAAAGTAGGCATTTAAGATGGATGGGATTCTTACAACAGTTTCATCTTGTGATCAAATACAAAAAGGGAATTCATAATAAGGTAGCAGACATGTTATCAAGGCCACCTACAAATGCTTCCATCATTCTTCAAAACAGTTCATTAACACATGAAAGTTATATTGAACAGTATGCAGAAGATAAAGATTTTAAGAAAGTATATGCATCATTAACCCATAGTAAACAGGAAGAGAACTATTATGTGCATAATCAGCTCTTGTATCATCTTGGTAAACTTTGTATTCCAGAGAAAGAGAGAGTGCATGTGATTCGAGAAGCACATAGTTCATTAATTGCAGGACATTTTGGAGTAAGTAAAACATTGTCTGTATTGCAGAATCATTGTTATTGGCCTCAGATGCAAGAAACTGTAGCTAAATACATAAGAGGCTGTGTTATGTGTGCAATGAGTAAGCCTTGCAATAGGAAATTGGGTTTGTACACACCTCTTCCAGTTTCTTCTCGTCCTTGGGAAAGCATTTCTATGGACTTTGTAGGAGGACTACCTATGTCTAGAAAAGGGCATGATTATCTATATGTTGTTGTGGATAGATTCAGCAAAATGTGTATCTTAATGCCATGTAACAAACAGATCACTACTGAACAAACCGCTCATCTATTCTTTCAGAATGTTTGGGTACATTTTGGGCTACTCATGTCTATTGTATCTGATCGGGATTCCCGGTTCTTGGGAGAATTCTGGTCGACTTTATGGGAGCTTATGGACACTAAACTGAAGAAAAGTACAGCTTTTCATCCACAGACCGATGGGCAAACAGAGGTAGTAAACAGGATAGTGGTTTAGTTGCTCAGAGGATATTGTAGTAAGCATCCTAAACTCTGGGATGAGCAGTTGCAGTATATACAGCATGCCTACAATCATGCAGTTCATTCTTTCACGAAAAAATCTCCTTTTGAAACTTGTTTTGGTTATCTGCCAAAAACACCGATGGACTTCTCTTTTGGCAAATATGCAGTGGATGGGTATCATGATGCAGATAAAGCGCTAAGGTTCATTCAGAGAATCCAAGCAGTACAGCAGGCAGTTCAAGAACAGTTGGAGAAGAGCCAGGCAAAGTACAAAGCCAGGCATGACAAGCATCGAGTTGATCATCAATTTCAGGTTGGTGACAGAGTTTGGTTACATATCACCAAAGAAAGGATGAAAGGTGAAGGTAAAAAGCTTAAACCTATCCGGTATGGTCCTTTTGAGATCTTTGGAAAGATCGGTACTAATGCTTTTCGCTTGAATTTACCTCCATACATGCAAATTTATTCAGTTATCAATGTCGAGAATCTTAAACTTTATGAGCCTCCTATGATCATGGATGAGGAAACTAGCATACAGATTCCTTCAGTTGATGATTTGGCTCCTGAATATATGAAAGAGTTGCAGGATGATGTTATTCTTGACAGAAATGTAAGGACTTCATGAAGGGGAAATGCTGAGTACCTTCGAGTGGGGCTTAAAGGCATGCATCCTAGCAAAGCAAGATGGATGGAGATTGGAAAAGTGAGGGAGCTGTACCCTCACTTACTTGTCGAGTAACTCAGGCTTTTGGTCGTCCAAAAGCTCTTCAATGGGGAGGAATGATCCGGTGGATTATTCATCTTTCAAATTACACTGATCTAATATGGTACAAGGTTCATTAATCTATGGTTTTAACTCATATGCTAACATTATATCGCATGTCGCGTAGTTATAGTATGGGGCGCAGTTATCGCAGGGGCATGCAGCACAGTTATCGCACGTCGCGCAGCTATTGCATGGTGCGCAGCTTATCGCATTCCGTGCAGTTACCCCATGGTGCACAGCTTATCGCATGCCGTGCAGTTGTGGCATGGGTTGCACAATTCGCGCACCGTCAAGTTGAATATCGAATGGTTCGGCGAAGTCCTTATATACCGCGACATTTATAGGCTGCGACAGCGGATCGGGTATATGGCGAAGTCCTTATATACCGCGACATTTATAGGCTGCGACAGCGGATCGGGTATATGGCGAAGTCCTTATATGTCGCGACATTTTTTTATGTTGCGAAGTTGATGGTGGCATCAACTGGTTACGTTACGTGGCATAGCCCAGTTGCAAGTCCTGGCAACGTGTTGTGAGTCGGCAGATGTGCGTGAAGTTGGTTGCAACGTTTCGGGGATCTGGAACGTCGTGGTAGCATAACGCTTGGGCCGTGACTTGGCGGAATGGCATGATTCAGTATAGCATATGGTTGTAACGATAATCAAGAAAATAACAGCTGTAGCGGACGAATCAAACCCGTTACTTATCCTCTTGTTAAAACGCTTAAATAGAGGATGCTGGCCACCGTTCAGGGGATTAAGGGGTGGAGAGACGCAGCTTGCTTTAGAGCGCAGAGCATCGTTTCTCTGTTATGAGAAGCTTAGAGAGTTTTTTTTGCTGTGAAGTGTCCAGATGTAGTTACTGTAGAAGTCGACATTCTCTGTTATAGTTTAGCTTTCTTTGTTTTGAATGCTAATTGTAATTTCCAAAAGAGAGGTCTTCAAGACTTTGTATAGCATTCTGTTTACAGTTGCTGAAGTTGTTTCCAGAACCATTTTGTACCATTTCAAAGAGATTAATTGGATCGGTACCCATTGGAGAGGGACCCGGAGACGTAGCCCAGTGGAGGGGGTGAACTCCGTTATCAACTTCTGTTTGCGATTCTCTGTTTCTGTGTTTTGCATCTGCTTACCTGTGTAGTTGTTCATTTCTGTTCTGTCCTGAGCATTTAATTTCTGTTAATGCTGTTCCATTAATTAACTTGTTGATCGCATTCTTTTACAACAAACTTTTAATGCACACAAGTTGAGGTCCGACGGATCATTGGGTTCCTTTTAAGACGTTATTAATCAAAGAGCGAGAAATATAAGGAAATAAATGGCATGCATGTGATGAAATTAAACTAGCAATTAGTGAAAATAAAACTAAGTGTAAAACAATCTAAGCTAAGCAAAGATAGAAAATCACACAAGACACACTTCCCTCAAATACGGGAAGTAAGAAAAATGTGGGAGGCTTGACCCCACTAGTCCTTTTTATTAATAAATTACAACTTTGCGAATTTAACCCTTTTGAAAAGAACTTGGAAAACTAGAAGATTGAAACAAGCTTTAATAGCTTTTACAAAGGATGTATTTTTCATTTATGCTTGTCTTCTTAGTTTTTTGAGTTTTTTCTTCAATTTCCTCAAGTCTTGTTTTCTTGGTTCACTTCTTTGGTACCTACACAAGAAGCCAAACACTCATGCACACATTATTGTTAACAAACAAAACTAATCTAGATGCAAAAATATTGAAATTAATCTAAGTACGAAATCACTCTTTTTAAATGCACTTTTCGGTCTTTTTTGAAGTAAAACTAGTGAAAAAATACATGCAAAAAAGAGGGAAAAAATACTTGAAAAGACGAAGAAACAGGGCAGCCAACAAAGAAGTTAGATGGCTGCAAAAATGAAGTAATGGACAACCAACCAAGAAGTGAAAGATGGCTGCAAAAGGAAGGAAAACAAGCTTAAAAAAAGTGTCAAAAAGTGGCCACAAAAGATGCCCGAAAAGGCTGTAAAATTGAGGTGAAAGGGGGCAGCCAACTAAGAGAGAAGTTGGCTGCAAAATAATGAGGAATAGGTCAACCAAACAAACGGAAGAATGGCTGCAAATAAAAAGAACAAAGAGGGCAGCCAACAAGTGAAAGATGGCTGGAAAAATTGAAGGAAAGAGGGTCAAAAAGAGGAGCAAAAAAGGCAAAAAAGAAGAGCAAAAAGAGAGCAAGAAAACTAGAGAAGCAAGAATGGTAAGGAGTGAAAACAAGAAGCAAAGTAAAAAGAGGCAATAAGAAGCAAGAAGAAGAAGGATAGATGGATTTGATAACTAAGGAAAAGATTTTAAGTTTTCAAAGGATAGGAAAAAGCCCCTTTTGGCTGTGTTTCTTGATTGGAAAATAAGTGCTTTGCATGCCCTGCACGGTGAAAGTGTTAGATAAAAAAATCCTGCTTCGTGAAGAGGTGGTTGAGCTTCAACCCCTTCTCCACCTTCGGTGATCCCTAAAACATAATTCTCAATCAACAAACCACAAGATCAAATGCCAGAATGTTTAATCAAGAAAATATTTGAAAAACAATGGTATACCTACTACTTCCTGTTCAATTCAAACATTCAATAGATTTTACATAGATAATCAAATTATAATGCTAAATGATTACCCTACTATGCTAGGTTTATAGCCTTCCTAAGCTAACAATGATCATGTACTTTGCAAAAAGAAAAGAATAAGTTTAAGAAAGATGTCACCTCCCACAAGATGAAAATCAAGCACCAAGAACCCACGCATGGACCTCCAAAGTCACTTTATTCCATTCATTAAACAAATAAAACTGTTACAATTTGAGCAAAGGTCTCTTGCAAATTCTCCATATGCAAATGGGAAGAAGAGCCTCTTATTTATACAAAAAGAAAAGACAGATAGGGCTCAAAACCCTAAATCCGGACTAAGAGTAACACCGGAGCAAATCTCCTTGATTTGATGAAGCTCTGGCAATTGATTCGGAGTTGAACTGAGTTGTAACTGAGTGCTGGAGTAATGAGGGGGGTGAGGTGGCTGATCCTCCCTTGTAATGATCACCCAACCAATAGATAACCCACACTTCAACCAAAAACGAATTTAGCCAAAGAGGGTGAATTTCTGACTGATAGTTCAACTGCTACACTCCGATACTTGATTTGAAACTGATCGAGATTGATTGGATTCATCATAAATGCTCAGTGCCGAGCTAATTAGCTCTTTACTTTATTCAATTTGGCCTTTTTTGGAGATATTTTGATTTTCTCCAATTTATTATTTTTTATTATTTTAATTAATATTTCTCATTTTTTGGTTTTTTGAGAAAACATTAATTATAAGGCCAAATAATAGTCCGAAACTTAGGATAAGTGTGTCTAGGGGCTAAATGAATGTTTTGGCTTAGAAATAAGTGTTTATTTGCCAAAAACACCCCCCAGACCACTTAATTATTACAAATTGAAAATTTTCAACTAAACCATGGTCAAAATGGTTTAATTAATTGAAAAATTTAATTAATTCCCTACAGTCAAAAAATAAAAAATAAAAAATCACCATGCGTCTAGGAAATTTTTTTTCGGAGATTGTTTTAATGTATCTTGGGGCCTAGGAAATGACCATAGAACATATCAATAGTGTCTAGTAGGTTCATTTTTACTAGTTGGACTCTAATAACTCCCCAAGGCCCAAAATTCAAAATCGAGCATTCCAGCTTTGGAGGAAGCGGGAGAAAACCTCGTCGATTATACTTGGCTATAGGCAAAGCATAATTGACAAGGGAAAAAACTCCCTGGAATACCTTAGTTGAAAATTACGTCTTAGGAGACCGAGCTGCTCAAAGCCCCTACTAGAACATTTTATTACAAAAACCCCATGGGGCATGGTCATTTCAGCATAAAAAATAAAAATGACTTAGCCAAAATTGGCTAGGCAAAACATTCTGAACTTCTGCTGTACTGGATATGAACATTGACCATGTTCATCAAATGGCGACTGAACAGGAGGTTCAACTATGGCACAAAATAGTTGATAACGCAGGGTAGGAGGAATAAGAGTGATGTCCATAAGCAATAGATTTCACTTTTGCTATTTTGTGTTCTCTTTGATATTGTTGGCTTGTACCTTATTTATATAGTCCCTTGAGGATGGGTACTTAGGAGTAAACATTCTCAAGTATTTTATAATAAATTGACATTAAAAACAATGTGTATTTGGTGACAAGGATGTGATGTTTTTGATCCATTCCCCCTCGGATTGCCAACATTTCTTTTCAGTTTGTAGGTACACCATGCATGGAGACATGACTTGGAGATTTTGGAGTTCTGTTGCAAGCCACAAGGGAGTGAAGTCCCAATATGGAGTTGGTTGTTATTACTTGCAAATACATGGTTCATTTTTAGGTTCCAAGTTAGTCTTTAGTCATTTGTTTCACTCTTGAGAGGTTCCTAAGAGAAACATGTAGCTCATAGATAGGTGAACCCTTGCATGTAGATTGAAGAATAGTTGTAGTGGCAGGATATTAGTAGTGGCTTAGGGGACATTGTGGAACTGATCTCAACACGACCATGCTTATATTTATCACTCATGGTTAGATCAGGATGGTGAAATGCCAAAGGAATGCTAGGGTTGGGTTCCAAGATGGATGACACTTCACACTTTCCTAGGCCTTGTGTACACTAGGAAGGTTCAATATGGGTGTTCAATGCCATGGATTGAAGGGTTAACTTCCATATTGATGTGGAATGCCCAATCGTGTGGGTTCTAGTCATCATTCAAATGCACATTTAATGAAGAGCACTAGCCTAGGAAGCTTACCATGTGTAACACTAATACCATGTGAAGCGCTAACCCTATTCACATGGCAAATTAGGGCAATTCTATATATTTGGAGGCATATATCACTGTTGAGAGAAATGGGGGCACTTTATGGATAGAAGAGGATTAGGAATTCTACACATATTCATGCATGAAACGGGTTAGGAATTTGATATATTTTTATGCATAAAACAGGGTTAAGACCATGTTTTTGCGGGGCATCTTATTTTGAAGTACCAACAAGAATTCAAAACCTATTCATACCCTAAAACAAGAGTAGTTGCACACCCTAATAGGGTTTCCTTCCTTAGAGAAGATTCTATGGCTATTTTTATAATATTTTATGACTGTGTGACCTTTAATTATGGAGGAAAAAGTGGAGAAAGATCTTCTAGGTCTTTCTTAATGATATTATATTGAAAATAACTACTTAACTTCTCATTGAATGATATGTGAAATGATGATGATCAAGCTACCACCAACACACATAATGATGTATCCTTGTTGCAAAGAGTTGCATGTTAAATGGCTTCCAATCATTATAAAGTTGAATAAAGATGGCATCGCAAATGCTTGGGTTAGATTTTTGTCTCAAGAGTTTGACAATGATGTTTAACAATGTCCAAATGACACGAATGCAGATGGTTAATTTTAATTTTAGTGTAGTTTCAATAGTTGCATATGTTTAATGTATTAAGCAAAACTAGAGATTGTGAATGCATTTGTAGCCTATAGAATTTATAGGGCCAACATCCCACTAATGCTAAAGAGTTTGAGTTTTTTTCTTATTAATGGCCGAATTAACTGGGAACGTGAAGGTGTTGACTTTATTTTGAAAGACAAATAAAGAAAGATACATATGTGGAGAGTGTCTTGAAATATATTTGAGTGCTTTTGAATAGAGAGCGATACTAGTTTGAAAGAAAGGATCACACTCTCATTAATGTTTCTGGGTCCTGTTACCACCTAAGTTGTACTTGGTGGAGTTTTCAAGCGACTCGACAAAGTAGAACAAGTATACTTGTTCATTCTTCAGAGTCTAGAAGTCCGCCAGGCATTTTCTGTGAAATTATTAATTTTTTTTTTGTAACACATGTTCATACCCCCTTCGGGAAATTGTAAAAAATGTGCTAGCATGGTCAATTTTATAAAAGACTCGACGTCCTAGACTTAGACATCAAGCCGACTAGCACAGAGTGTTTTTTCCCTTGGTAACTATTGGATGTGCTAGGCCCCCCTAGGTTTCTGTTCAATTCCGAGAAATTTTTTTTTCCCGCAAAATTAGGCCATTTTTTAATGGTTTAATTAAGAAATTTGTAAAAGGCATAAACGCTTGATCCAGAGTCCGTTTTTGGTCTGGGGATGCTCGTTTTTACACTCAGAGCATCCTCTTCACCCTAGTGCCCACTTTTCATATGTTTCGGGCAGCTAAATCATCCCGTAAATCATTTTCGCTTAAGAAGGCGACGAAATGGTCAAAACATGTTGAAAATGCGACAAAATGAGAAAGTCAAAAGTCATGTGGGGACATGTCAAACTTAGTTTTAAAAGTCAAATAAGGTGGCCAAGTTTGTCTCATATGGAAGGCGACTTGTTTTAAGAGATGAAACATATAATAAATCGTGTGTTTTAAATCTTTTTGAGTATGGCGAGTTTATCCAAAGTGAAAGATGTGCCCACCATGACTTAAGTGGCAAACATGTCTTGACATGTTGGAAAGTAAACCCAAGGTGTGGGCGTGTTATTCCACATGGGGAGCGTCTTCATTGGAGTAAGATTCACATGGATACGATTTGACTGTTTTGAAGGATGCACCTTTACTCAAGGGTTGACACATTTTATTAGTTTTTCTCAAAGGTCACCACTCGCTCTGAGAAGTTAGGATAATCAATCTGGAAACAATATTCACTAAACCAATATGAACTATAATTCAAATATATTTAGAACTTGTAGCACATGAAGATCCTTACTCAAACAGGCAATTACATAAGACACAGAATTTTACCCTGGAAACCCCAATGGGGAAAACCAACAAACTGTGGGGCTTTCTACTTTCTCGAGCCCAGAGCAAACAAACAAATATAGAAGAGGTACATAATGAGTTTACATCCAAGTGGATGAACCTGAAGGGCCAAATCCCTAGATCTATAGCAGTTGCAACTGCTGCCCTTGGAACATGCGCCCTCAACAGCACCCCCTCACGCTGGATTTCTCAACTCAAACTTTGTCAGTCACTAAACACTGTACTCTCTATCTAGCTCTCTGAAGAACGCTCTCTCATCTATCTGCTTTGCTCTGCCCGAATCTGAAAGTAGAAAAACGTCCTCCAACACTAAAAACGTGTTGCAGCTGTACAACTGCGTCCTCACAGCTTGACATGCTTGATGTTTTGAAACAGTGGGAGCAGCATGAAGGTAGTGTTTTCGGGGAAATGATAGAGACAACTTGATGACATAGATAGTACTATGATGTATATGCTGATTTATATATGAATTGGTGAACATGCTGAGAATGTTGAAGATGCTGAACAGAATAATGATTAGGGCAGCAGAAAGATAGTACTGATGACATGAATGAAGATGTGCTTAGAAGATTGTGAATTGCTGATATTCTTTCTGACAGAATGCTATTGGACAGAATGAAGAGGACAGAGACAAGTTGCTGAAGAGTTAATGTGATTGTATGAAGAAGTGCTGATGAATGCTTCTTGAAGAGGTGCTGAAGTGGACTAGAGACAAGTGCTGGTATGATATGACAGTGACATGTATGAAAGTGTGTTGAGACAGTAAGCTTTAATTCTAAATGCAAGCTTGTCTTGCATCTGAGGTTAGGATACCTCAAACCCTTCTTAGCAGGGTCTAAGAAAACTAGGTAGGGTCCTGGATGAAGAGTAGGTGCTCTTTGTGTCAGTAGGTGCTGATTTTACCTCACGGTTGAAGCCGTTCCAAATCAAATACAAAAAGATTACAAAATCATATGGTGTTGTGTTCTCTTGTGCTATGGTTCTTGTTATGACTCCATGATTCAGATCCTTATGATTTATAAATGATGAAGTGATAGATGTTTATGAAATGATTATGCAAATGGTAAAATAATGCATTGATGAATTAGTTGCTGATTGTTAAAATTGAAACAATAATAAAGACTGCACACACAGATTCACCCCCTCCTCTGTGTGTGCTTGGTGTGTCTAACAATGACTTTGATTGATCACTGTAGGTCTTTCCTCAGTTATTGAAGAAAACTCACAACACAATGGACCCTCTCTGCCTCCTCAACATATGTGCAGTAGCTCCCTCACGTCCCACACGTGTGACGTGTTGCTGCTCACGTCATCCTCCAGCTGCTCACTCTGATGCTGCTGCTGCTTGAAGAAATTTGATAAAAAAATCACACTATCTCATATAGGACTTTTATTAAGCACTTGAATGCAAATCTGATTTATAACTTGTCTGAACTTAAAAATTCATGAGATGAATTTATCTCAAAGTATTAAGTATAAACACCAATGCATTCAACCTCAAACTGAATAAAAATGATAACATAGAAATTTAGGGCCAAGCCCAGGGCAAAACCTCACTAGAGGAAAACCCAGAGAAAGAATTTTATTTATGAGAGAAATTAGAAATTCAACAACTCAGAATTTCTATAGCACCAAAATAATTTCAGAAACCCTTATCTGAAAAACTGCATTGAAAAACGTGCCAGAATACTCACATCCAACCCACACGTGCGAACTGTACATCCGATTTCTCGAAATTCGTGCCAAGTACGGATTCTGCCAGCATTAAATGCAAAATTTTTTGTCTCGTAATTCGTGCTTGCCAATCTGCCTCGATTTCTGTGCATGTATGGTCATCATTGATGGCTGTATGGTCAATGAATTTCAGATGTCTTGGGAATGCCTTCAGATTGATGATCAGTCTCTCTCTCTCATAAATCAGAAATTTCCTTCTTGAAATTTCTTTCTTTCTCTCTCTCTCTTGTCTTCTTCTTCTTCTGATGTGATGTCTCTGATTTTCCTAGACATTCTTTTATACTTTATCTCACCCAAAACTACCCTAACTAACTCAACCAATGTAATCAATGGATGAGATTAACTTTATCTGAGGGCTCTCATTTAATGCACATATTCACTTTATTAAATACATTAATTGAACTTTTTGGGTCCCACAACTTAAACTCACTTTAAGTTTATAAAGTACAAAGTCACTTTAATAATATAAAAGCACACTTTACATTAAAAAGATCACTAGGAAAATACAACTTATGTCCCCCTATGTGACATCAAAATCATGGGGAAGGACCCACTGAGTTATAAAAACTAACACTCCCTCTTAACGAGGGACGTCCTTCCGACAATGCCTGTATCTCCACCACCTCGGTCTCGGTGCTCCGAAGAAGCTCCCTCTTGCTCTGGAATGTGACCTAGAGATCCATGTCGAAAAACAACTCTAATCTGAGAATTGTCTTGCCTCTGCTCACATCCTTCATACTGGATGAGTCTCCTGCCAGTATAGCTCTCCTCATCTGAAGGTATCATCTGTGCATCTGCTTCCTCATCTTCCAATTCAGTCTCAGATAACCATCCCCTTGACCCTGGAAACATCACTTCTCCTTGCAGAAAATAAAGTCTGTCTCTTCTATTCCCAAGTAAAATTGTGGTACCAACTGGGTTCTCTACCTGATATAGAAACATTTTTCCTGACTTGACAAAGAGTCCATACCCATCATCCTCCAATGATGACATAGAAAGTCTGCTAACTTTCATGCCTGGAACAAACAATACCTTGTTTACTTCAAGAACATTTCCTAGATCTAGTTGGAATTTCACAGTTCCAACTCCTCTTATTTTTGCCTGAGGATTTCCAATATTTGTTTCAGCAAAGTGTCCTGGAGTAATTTCTTCTATCCTCTGAAAAACTCCATACTTTTCGGTCATATGGCTAGTTGACCCACTGCCAACTATCCATGTATCATGGTAATCTACTGAACTATCTATACTAGTCTCAACTGATGACAAAGAAAATTCTTTCTCAAATTTGGCAGTAAAATCTAGTACTTCTGCTGATGCTGCTCCCTCTTTGTCTTCATCCTTCTTCTTAGGACATTTACTTGCATAATGACCAAACTTGTTGCAATTATAGCACCGAACCTTACTGAGGTCTTTCTCCCTTTTCTTCCCCCCTTTACCTTTTCCTTTGATAAGAAGGGCTACATTTTCTTCATTGCTCTCAGTGCCATTCTGGAAAGTCCCCTCTCGAGTCTCTTCTTGAACAAAGTCATCCCATAACCTTGTCCAATCAGGAAGCTTCTCTTTGGCAACTACTCCTTGCACAAGTGTGTGCCATTTTGTAGTGAACCCATTAAGAGCATTTCTAACAAGTTCTTTATCTTCCACTTTCTCACCAGCAGCACCAAGTTCATCTCTAACTTGAGAAATTTTTGTGAGATAAGTGGTTACTGTATCAGCATCAATCATCTTGGTATTCCTTAGTTTTTCTCTGAGAACCATCTTTCTATTTTGGTTCTTACTTTGATAAAGAGTACACAAAACTTTCCAAATATCAAAAGCATGTGACTTGACATGAGGTATCACATGATCTTTTATAGAGTCAAAGAAAATTCTCTGTGCTTTGATATCTTTCTTTTCAAAAGCAGTCTTCAAAGTAGCATCTATGGGAACTATGATGGTGTCTGAAGCACCAACAATATCCCATAGCTCCAACTCTTTGAACAATATGGTTATGCGCTCTTACCAAGGGCTGAAATTATCAGACCCATCCAGTCTATCTTCATTTCTCAATCCTGTTGAGGTCATGACTTCAACTGATAAAATTTAACTGACCCTAACTTGAATTGCTTCTGTTCTGTGTCACACAGCTTAATATACTTTCTTTAGCAACCTCGCTCTGATACCATGAAGAAATTTGATAAAAAAATCACACTATCTCATATAGGACTTTTATCAAGCACTTGAATGCAAATTTGATTTATAACTTGTCTGAACTTAAAAATTCATGAGATGAATTTATCTGAAAGTATTAAGTATAAACACCAATGCATTCAACTTCAAACTGAATAAAAATGATAACACAAAAATTTAAGGCCAAGCCCAGGGCAAGACCTTACCATAGGAAAACCCAGAGAAAGAATTTTATTTATGAGAGAAATTAGAAATTCAACAACTCAAAATTTCTACAGCACCAAAATAATATCAGAAACCCTTATCTGAAAAATTGCATCGAAAAACGTGCTAGAATACTCACAGCCAACCCACATGTGCGAACTGTACAACATATTTCTCTAAATTTGTGCCAAGTACGGATTGTATGGATTCTGCGAGCATTAAATGCAAAAATTTCTATCTCGTAATTTGTGCTTGCCAATCTGCCTTGATTTCTGTGCATGTATGGTCAACATTAATGGCTGTACGGATTTGGCTGTATGGTCAATGAATTTCAGATGTCTTGGGAATCGTGCCTTCAGATTGATGATTAGTCTCTCTCTCTCATAAATCAGAAATTTCTTTCTTTCTCTCTCTCTCTCTTGTCTTCTTCGTCTAATGTTATGTCTTTGATTTTCCTAGACATTCTTTTATACTTTATCTCACCCAAAACTACCCTAACTAACTCAACCAACTTAATCAATGGATGAGATTTAACTTTATCTGAGGGCTCTCATTTAATGCACATATTCACTTTATTAAATATATTAAATGAACTTTTTGGGTCCCACAACTTAAACTCACTTTAAGTTTATAAATTACAAAGTCACTTTAATAATATAAAAGCACACTTTACATTAAAAAGCTCATTAGGAAAATACAACTTATGTCCTCCCATGTGACATCAAAATCATGGGGAAGGACCAACTGAGTTATAAAAACTAACACTGCTGCTCTTCAGTCTCTGAAGATGCACAGTGGAGACTCTCTTTCACTGCCCTGATGATGGATCTCATCACTCTCTGAGAATCTGATCTCTCACTGCCCTCAGGATTGCGCCCCCAGCTATCTCAGATGGTACACCCTCCTTTGGTAAACTGCTACTCACAACTGCTCTGATCTCCTTATGCACACAAAAGATGATGACTTATGCACCCTTAGTGCCTTTTTATAAGTCAACTTGAAATGAGGTCACCAAACCCTAATTAGGGTTCCAAAACTCTAATTTCACTTTTGGTGCCAAAAATCAAATTTCATGCAAAATTGCATGCATGCACTTTTGCATGTAACTGACAAAAGTGACTAGACACACTGCATGTCTCCACTGCTGGATCCATGAAACATGGCAGAGTGCATCTCACACTCTACCCTCCATGCCAGGCAGTCTGCATGGAGGACATCCTGAGTTACACCATAATTCAACACTCCCTCTGAACGAGGGATGTCTAACCACAACTAATGCTCGGATCCAACAAGTCCTCTGCTGTAGTAAATGCTACATATGTCTTGACTACCTCTGCTGCCCTTTGACCTATAGTACTCTGATCCTCCTCGATCCTTGTTGTCTCAGAAGGAACCTCTTTCTCCCTCTTAGACCAAATCATTGATCTTGGGCTCAGACTTCCTCTGAGTCTTTGCTGCAGCCAACCTCTGAAGCTCTCATCAAGCGGATTAACTGACTGGTACCTGAGCTCCCTGCCTTGAGATGATTCAACTCGCTCTTGAGCTCAGTCCATCTCAGTCATCTCATACCAACTCAATCTCTGGCTGGTATTTGAATGAGCATCTTGCTCATATCTCTTCCCAGTGGGCTGACTCTCCAAAGGCTCATCCAAACTAGGAGATTCTTGCTCCAACTCCATCTTAGAGTCTGACAAGGACTTTGACAACCACTCAACTGCTCCTGAGGTAGGTCTCCCTCACACCACATAGTCACCATCAATTTGGTAACCCATCCACACTAGATTAGCTCCCTCCGGATAGGTGAATATCAACAGTCTCTAAAACACTACAGAGAACCCAACATCATCTAATGGTGACACTAAGAGTATGCTCAGTCTCAGTCTTGATATGAAGAGGAATCCTGATACCTCCTCCATCAATGTCATCTTGAGAGACGCCTCATGCTCTCCCTCAGTTTCTGACACTGATCCATGTTCCAGACTCCCTCTAAAACTCTGCTCCAAAATCTCTCTGAAGTTGACCACTGGTTGACACAACAACCTGTACAATGTGCCTTGTCTGATGCTAAGCCTCACTGCTGCATCCAAGGTCACTCCCTCTGAATATAGAAGACTCTGTCCATCTCGAAACACCATACTATATTACTCATCCACCAAAGTTGATACTAAGGGTAAATCTCTCAGCTTTGGTCCATGCATCCTTCTTGCCTCCTTCAAAGAACTTCTCGGCTCAAGTTAGATTTCAACTCATCTAACTCCCTCTTTTGTATGCATGAGCCCTTCTCAGAAACCCTAGGGAACACTTCTGGTATTCCCATCATCTGTTTAGATGCAAGAACCCTTTCTTTCACATATATAGGGTTCACTCTCACAGATTTGATGTCTGACTCTCATAGATCTGATATGGCCTTTCTATAATCTGAGTCAGAGAAATTGTGAAATGATCACAATCAACTTTATCATGTAAACAGAAGAAGCTGGTGCCTTGGAAAGCATGCAAGATCTATGGGAGAAACCCTCAGAACTCAACTACAACTATCTCTGAAGGAATGCGCCCCTTTGGCATGTATGACCAATCTGACAACTGCGCCCTCTACTCTGCTCTGACCTCTGATGGAATCAAGTCAAGATCTCTGTCTAGGGAAGTGCACCCCTCTAACTGTCCTTTGTCTGCTCAAAAGAAATGCCCTATGAGTCTCACTCAATCTCTGAATGATCAAGGCACCCTCTCAAACTCTGAGGAATATGCCTGAATGAACAAGGAACACCCCGGTCTGTCATAGATCTAGTGCCTACTTGCACAGATCTGATAGATCTATCAAGATCTAGTCACCAATCTCACAGATCAGATAGATTTGATGTGACTCCACACAGATCTGGTACCTGCTCTCCAAATCTAATCCTTGATCTCATAGATCTGACCTCTACCCTGACAGATCTGAACCCTACCCTTCAGATCTAGTAGCTTTAGTCTCTATCTTCACAGATCTGGCCCTTACCTGCTCAGATCTGACAGATCTCTCTTCCAAACTCTTAAATCTAATATATCTGACCTCTACAATCACAGCTTTGAATGTTGTTCTTCAAATATGAGTAGATTTGGTCTCTATCCTGCTGATGTCAGCTAGATCTATCTCAGATCTAGACTCCAACACTTCAGAACTGATGGATTTGACCTCCACCAACCTAGATCTGACACCTGCACTGTAGATCTAGGTAGATCTGGTCTCTATCTTGCTGATACCATCTAGATCTATCTTAGATCTAGACTCCAATAATCAGATCTGATAGATCTGACCTCCACCAACTCAGTTTTGACACCTGCATTGTAGACTTGGGTAGACCTGGTCTCTATCCTGCTGATACCTGCTAGATCTATCTCAGATCTAGACTCCAATAATCAGATATGATAGATCTGACCTCCACCAACTCAGATCTGACTCCTGCACTGTAGATCTGGGTAGATCAGGTCTCTATCCTGTTGATACTGGCTAGATCTGTCTTAGATCTAAACCCCAATAATCAGATCTGACACCTGCACTGACTCCTCACACAGATTTGTTAAGATGCATGCATATCTAAGTGTGATTGCCCTATTCTGACCTCTAACGAGGCTTTGATACCATATTAGTTTTTCTCAGAGGTCTCCACTTGCTCTTAGAAGTTAGGATAATCAATCTAGCAACAATATTCACTAAACCAATATGAACTATACTTCAAATATATTTAGAACTTGTAGCACATGAAGATCCTTACTCAAACAAGCAATCACATAAGACAGAGATTTTTACCCTGGAAACCCTAACGGGGAAAACCAACAAGCTGTGGGGATTTCTACTTTCTTGAGCCCAGAGAAAACAAATAAATATAGAAGAGGTACATATTGAGTTTAGATCCAAGTGGATGAACCTGAAGGGCCAAAGCCCTAGATCTGCAACTGCTGCCCTTGGAAAATGCTCCCCCAGCAACACACCCTCACGCTGGATTTCTCAACTCAAACTTTGTTAGTCACTGAACATTGTACTCTCTATCTAGCTCTCTGAAGAATTCTCTCTCAACTATCTGCTCTGCCCTGCCCGGATCTGAAAGTAGAAAAACGTCCTCTAGCACTAAAAATGTGCCCCACCTGTACAACTGCGTCCTCACTCCTCGGAGGCACAACTCATTTGATCTGCTATCAGTCTGACTCTGACTGATCACTGTAGGTCTTTCCTCAGTCACTGAAGAAAACCCACAACACTCTGGACCCACTCTGCCCCCTTAACAGATGTGCAAGAACTCTCTCACGTCCCACACGTGTGACGTGTTGCTGCTCACGTGCTCCTCCAGCTGCTCACTCTGATGCTGCTGCTGTTGCTCTTCAGTCTCTGAAGATGCACAGTGGAGACTCTCTCTCTCACTGCCCTAATGATGGATCTCCTCACTCTCTGAGAATCTGATCTCTCACTGCCCTCAGGAATGCGCCCCCAGCTATCTCAGATGGTATGCCCTCCTTTGGTCAATTGCTAATCACCGCTGCTCTGATCTCCTTATGCACACAAAAGATGATGACTTATCCACCCTTAGTGCCTTTTTATAAGTCAACTTGAAATTAGGTCACCAAACCCTAATTAGGATTCCAAAACCCTAATTTCACTTTTAGTGCCAAAAATCAAATTGCATGCATGCACTTTTGCATGTAACTGAAAAAAAATGACTAGATACATTGCATGTCTCCACTGCTGGACCCATGAAACATGGCAGAGTGCATCTCACACTCTACCCTCCTGCCTGAGCTGATAAGTGCCTCCATGCCAGCCAGTCTGCATGGAAGACATCTTGAGTTACACCATAACTCAAGACATTTGTATACGTGGCATATGTTTCGTTGGAATGGAGATCTCTCCAAAGTATATCGCATCAATTTTAGAGAGCTGGCGTTTTCAAATTGAAGGTGTTCTACCAAACTCCAATCAAGATCCACAATCATCTCCTCGAACTCAACTTCATCTCAAGTGTTGGATCCCCCCCATTCTCTCATTTGGTTATTTAAGTAGGTATTTAGTTCCTTGTTTCTCATGGTCAGAGGACCGAATGCCTGCTCTCGTTGTATTGCATTGCATTATTGTTTGGAATAATAAAAAGCTTTGGAGGTCTCATGTGGTGCATGGCTCAAGTGTTGGATGATCATTGTCTCATGTTGTTGCTGAGGTAATCTGTAGAAATTCTTTTATGCATTTGCTATACCTTGTCAAAGCTAGTCTCATCGAAGGATTAGTACTAATTAGTAGGAGTGAGTAAAGTAGTTTCTTTGCTCTCTTAATTAGTTTATGTTCAAGATTTAGAATTTGGCATGCTGATTTGCTTATGGGTAATGGGTATCCTCTTCTTGTCTTCAACATGAATTTTTACTAGATTTGACAAGTCTCTTGGCAAGTGTTAAAGTGTTTTACAGGTGCTTCTCTTGGATTTGTGTGAGATCTTGCTTGCTTCTCTCACTTTGCAAGAAGTCATTGGTTAAGAGGCATAGTCCCTTCTCTCTCCACCAATGGACTCCATAGCCCAAGCATTCCCAAGCTTGAGCTCTTTCCTTCTGTAATGTCCTCTTCTAATTAAGCACCAAAACACCCGCTAACCTACTTAATTCCCATAGGTTCAAGCGGGTACTGCATAAAAGGGAATTGACTGAGGACATTTGGTACTTAGAACAGATCGGGACACTCATTCAGTATTAAAGTCATCAGTTTGATAAAGAAAGCCTTATTTCCTTAGGCTTAAAGTCAACATGAAATTAGAATTGTATGCATGCAAAAGTGAAGCGTAAACCCTAAAGTGTCATGCAAACCCTAAAAGTACCTTCTATTCTATTTAAGAAGGGTTATTGTACCAAAGAGGGCATCTATTATTATTATTGTTGGTTTGGAGTTTTTGAGTAGCAGTAGCAAGTGCAGCCGCAACAGTTGGGGTTGAACACGACGTCTTCAGCTAACGAGGGTTTGACAGTGAAATTTATCTGCCCTAGTCTCTTTCAGGGTAGGCCATCCAGGTCTACTATTAGCATTCATTGTACACTTTCGTATTCAGTGTTTCCACACTAGTAGAACTAGAACATCTTTTGCAGGTTCATGTTTTACAGGTGGGATTTAGCTGGAGAACCTAGAAGGATTCATTAGGGTCCTTCAGCTCAACCATTTCTCTGCATATTTCACCATTCCCCTCAACAGGCTCAGTACATCACACTGAGGGATTATCAGCCCCTTATCAACACACTCAGGGCATCCATCAACAACTTTTCAAGGGAAGAGGAGACGTCACCCTCTCCAGCAAAACAATTCGCTAGGGGTCTTGGAGGAGTCAAATCCTCTGCATGCTCCAACCAATCTCTTTGGGGAGGAGATATTACCATCTCCACAAAATCTCAGCAGCAACAACCTCCTCCTTCATAAAAAACGTCAAGCTTCATCTGGAAGACGATCTCCTTGTAGTTGGGCGTCAATAGCAGGAAGGGAGCACCATTATATTCCCTATTCAGCACCACATGCATGCAGTATATCTCTTGAGTTTTATTAGCCTTTTTTTCAGTGGTAAGTGTACAACTTCTTTCTGAAACTTTCCACCCTATAATTTCTCCAGATCTGCTATATTTATTTGGGCACGACAATGTTGCATGCATTTTTTATTCAGTCTTTTGCACATCATTGAGTGTATGAACAACAACTTAGTAGTAAAGAACCGTAGAATATCAGTTAAGATATTACAGTGGTATCAGAGCATATTCCTTACCAGCTGTGGGCTTGAACATGAGAAGTAAATGAATACAGAAGAAGATACTTTTGTAACCTGTAGAAGGAAGAGTAGGTACATTGAGGAGCAGGAATTTGGGGATATCCAGTTAGAAGATACCAACTCAGACATGGAACCAACAGGTATACACTCTAACAGAGGGAAAGGAACAGGAGAAGAGGAAGATAGGTTGGAATTTCGTAGCTTGGTGAATGCATTGAATGACCTAGCTAAGGGACAAAAGGAAGTATTGCATGCAATAACCATATTGGCTTTGAAGCCAGAACTGTGTCATAGCAATATACCTCTTTCACACGTAGATAGAGGGTCCACTAGTAGTAGTGGGAAGCATGCTTATACTAATATGCAAAACACACCCCATATATATAACAAACCTTCCAGCAGACCTACTATGCCTCATTTCTTGGCAAATGTAGTAGCAGGACTAGTCATGCCGGTAGAACCTAGTGAACCATTTGAAGCTTACTTACAGGAGTACAGGGATTTGGGAGATGAGTTCCATGCAACAATGCCATTCTCAGATTTCTGCAATATGAAAAGTAGGAACCGACCAAGAAACTTTAACAAAGGATTTACCCAAAATTATGAGTTGCAGAAAACCTTGGGCAGATTGACCATCCCTAACTTTGACGGGACTCACGGAGGTTCAGCGAGGATATGGGTCCAGAAGTTGGATACTTGCTTCCAACTCAACCCTATGACGGAGACGGATGCCATTAAATTGGCTACCTTACATCTACACGGAGAGGCTCATGAGTGGTGGTACCATGGGCTAGTGACATTGGGTCACAACACCATCAGTTCCTACAGTGAATTCACACAGAGGCTCATGGAGCGGTTTGACAGAAAAGACTCGGAGATACACTTTAGAGAGTTAGCTCAACTCAAAAAGACAGGAAGTGTCGAGGCTTTCATCTCAGAGTTTCAGAGAATCGATGTTAAGGTAATAGATGTGTCAGAGCAGATTGATTATGTTGTTTTCAGAGGCCTTGACAGAACCTTTGTGGGGGTGGGTAAAAGCCTACAAACCATCCACTCTACAGGATGCGATCAACAGAGCCAGAGATCTACAAGATTGAGTTCCGAAGAACAGGTTTCCACCTAAAACAAACTTCCCAGTAAAAGACAAAGACAAAAAACCTTTTCAACAGGAATGGCCAAAGAAAACTTGGTTGGACGATGACACGAGTAAAGATTTGAGAAGAAAAAAATTGTATTTCACTTGTCAGCAACAATGGGTTCCAGGCCACAGGTGCTCAAGGAAGGCTAAGGCCCACTATATAGAGGTCTATTCAGACAATGAAGTGGAGGAATCCGAACAGGAAACAACAAAGGAATTGAGGGCTGTAGAGGAGTCACTTCAGCGAGAAGCACCAAAGGGAGTTATTACTACATTATCTGGAGTACGCAGGTTTTCATACTTTAAGGGTTAGAGGAGTAGTACAGGACCACAGGGTAGGTGTGTTGATTGATGGGGGAGCAACCCACAACTTCATTGATGCAGCATGGGTGACTAAGTGAGGTATTCAAACAGAGAAATTTGAGGGATTCACTGTAGCCATAGCAGGTAATAATAGCATGAAGTGCAACTATTGGATTCCCAAACTGAATGTCACATTAGGGAACTACAATATGACAGACTCATTTTATGTGGTGAATGTGGCTGATACAAATGTAGTATTGGGTGTTCAATGGATCTACTCAATAGGAAAGTATACTACGGATTACAGGGCAATGGAAATGGAATCCCAGGGGCAGGATGGAAAACAGATAGTTTTGAGGGGCATGAACACTTATCCCCCCAAACAGTATCATCACAAATAATGGAGGCCATACTCAGACATGGAGACATAAAATGGTCAGCGGAGTGCCTTGTCACTTTTAGAAAACCTCCCGATAAAAACACCCAACATCTAGTAGATATTCAGGCACTATTGCAGAAACATGAGAGGGTATTTAGGGATCTTCCAGCAAGTCGACCACCAGATAGGGGATTCGAGCATATTATTGAGTTGGAGGAGGGGACACATACAGTCATCACCACTCCATACAGACATCCCAAAAGATACAAGGATGAGATCAAGAAGACGATTAAGGAATTACTGGAACTAGGATATATTCGGCTGAGTTCTAGTCCATTTGCATCGTCAGTGGTCTTAGTTAAAAAGAAAGATGGCACCTTACAGATGTGTATTGATTATAGAACAAAACAGGTATCCCATCCCCAGGATTGATGAATTAATGGATGAGCTACGGGGCAAAAATACTTTTCAAAGATTGATCTTCGATCAGGGTACCATCAGATCCGAGTAAGGGATCATGACATTTCCAAGACAACTTTCTGTTGCCACTATGGACACTATGAGTTCCCAGTCATGCCTTTTGGACTCACCAACGCCCCAACAACTTTCCAATCTTGCATGAACCACACCTTCAGGGCTCAGTTACGGAAATATTTACTGGTATTCTTTGATGATATCTTGATTTACAATAAAACTTGGGAGCAACATTTGAAACACTTGAATGAGGTACTAAAAATTCTAGAAGAACAATTGCTTTACGCGAAAATGTAAGTGTGACTTTGGTATGAAAGAGATGTTGTATCTAGGGCATATAATCAGCGCAAAGGGGGTACAGGATCACATGGAAAAGAATCGAGCTATCTTGGATTCGCCCACACCAAAGACAGTGACAGAACTGAAGGGATTCTTACGTCTTTGCACATATTACAGGATATATGTAAAAGGGTTCTCTCAATTTGCCGCACCGCTCATTGATCTTACAAAGGGGCATTTACATGGATAGAAGTGGCACAACAAATCTTTGAGAAGATGAAAAAAATCATGAGTTCTTGTCCAGTTTTGGCACTACCAGATTTCTCTCAGGCGTTCATAATGGATTATGATGCTTCGGGAGAGAGACTAGGGGCGGTATTGATGCAAAACCATCACCCGATTGCATTCGAAAGCCAGAAACTTAAAGACTACGAGCGCCACTACTCTATATATGATAAGGAGATGCTAGCCATCCTACATGCCTCAACAAAATTCAGACAGTATTTGGTGGGAAGCAGGTTTAAAATCAAGACAGATCACAATAGCCTCAAATACTTTTTGGAGTGGAAAGAATTAAATGAGCGCCAACAGAAATGAGTCAGCAAGGTATAGGCATATTACTTTGAAATAAAGTATGTTAAGGGTAAAAACAATGTAGTAGCTGATGCTTTATCTAGATGACCAACCTCATTATCACTCATGAGTATATCCACGGATTGGAGGTCTCTTCTCTTAATAGAATATTCCAAAACAAATTTTCTTGTGAGTTACTAGATGGATAGATCAGGGATGACATGTACAGGATAATTGACGACATCATTTATTACAAGAGTAGGATATACCTTGTCCCAGAATCAACTTTAAAGAGGAAGATCATACAGGTATCACATGACTCACAATTATCAGGGCATCAGGGGTTCTTGAAGTCTTACAGACAGATCAGAGAGAGGTTCTCATGGAAAGGCCTCAAGGGGGTGGTAATACAACACGTTCGGGAATGCAGTATTTGTCAGCAGAATAAAATCGAACACACTCATCCTGCAGGGTTACTTCAGCCATTATTGATATTGGAGTAGAAATGGGAAAGCATCTCGATGGACTTCATTACAAGGTTACCCAAGGTACAGGGACGGGATTGCTTATGTATAGTAGTAGATTGGTTGACCAAATTTGCTCACTTATTTGCTATCTCTTCCGACTATTCAGCATCACAGGTAGCCGACTTATTTTTCAGAGAGGTTTTCAGACCCCATGGGCTACCCAAAACCATTGTCAGTGATCGTGACAGTAAATTCACCAGTGCTTTCTGGTAGGAGTTGTTCATATAAATAGGGACAGAACTTGCTACAGGCACAAGTTATCATCCTCAGAGCGATGGGTGTTATCCAGTAATTTTTCACTTAGTTGGATTAGTTGAGGAGCTGCCATTTTACAAACATGATAAATGTTTGTTTCCAGTGTATCAGGTGATCCGCCTTTATGCCTAGCCAATTTTGGCTAGTCAGTTTTTGTTTTGAATAATTATGACCATGGCCCCGCGGGGTTTGTAATAAAATGTGCTAGTAGGGTGTTTTGAGTGGTTCGGTCTCCTAAGACGTAAAATTTCAACTAAGGTATTCTAGGGAGTTTTCTACCCTTGACAATTATGCTTTGCCTATAGCTGAGTATAATTGACGAGGTTTTCTCCCTCTTCCTCCAAAGCTGGAATGCCCGATTTTGAATTCTGGGCCTTGGGGGGTTATTAGAGCCCAACTAAGTATATATAAACCTACTAGACATTGTTAGAATAAACTATGGTCATGTTCTAAGTCACTAGTACCCTCAGAGAAAATTTTGAAATTTTTTTACCAGACGCGTCAAAAATTATTTTTTAATTTTTCCCTAAGTATAATTAAATTTTTCCATAATTTAAATGAAAAAATTCAATTTGTAATAAGTTAGTCATCTGGGACCCGAATTCAGTGATTGAAGGTTCTAACCTTAAGCCAAAAATCATTCTTGATCGGTCAGCCAGTCAGATCCAACTTTCAGATCATCAATCGGACATATAACACGCACATTTTCTCAAAAAAATCATTTTTGGGGAAAAAATTGATTATTTATTAAAAAATGATTATTTTGGAGAAAATCCAAAACTCTCCAAATTAATCCAAATTCAGCGAAATAAAAGGCTAAATGACATGGCACGGAGCATTTATGATGATTCCAATCAATATCGGTCAGTTTTAGATCAAGTATCGGAGTGTAGCAGTTGAACTATCAGTCAGAAATTTGCCCTCTTTGGTCAAATCCGTTTTTGGTTGAAGTGTGGGTTATCTATTGGTTGGGTGATCATTACGAGGGAGGATGAGCCACCTCACCCCCTCTCATTACTCCAGCACTCAGTTACAACTCAGTTGTAGCTCAGTTCAACTCCAAATGATCATGCCAAGCTCATTCAATTACTCCGGTGTTACTCTTAGTTTTGTTTTAGGGTTTTAGCCTTCTTTCTTTGTATAAATAGAGGCTCTTTGAGCTCTATTAGTGTGGAACTTTTGTGGCAGAGTTACTCTGTAGAAATTGTATCAGGCTTTGCTTTGAATTTTTAATAAGAATTTCGACTTTGGAGGTCTATGAGCTCTTGCATGTGACATACATTTCATGGTTGAGGTGACATTGCTTCTAACCCTTTGCTTTTAAATACTTTGAATGAGATCAATACTATTTTGTTAAAGCTCAAGAGGGCCATTGTTGGCACGGTAGAGTAGTCATTTGATGTTTCAAGTTGATTATTTATGCAAAGTAAATTAAATTCTTGATGAACATGAGTAGTCAGTAATACGTAGTGTTGATCTTGATTTAATTCTCTTAGCATACTTTCATATGATTTGTTCTCACTTTGTGTTTGAAGTTTTGGTGTTATTAGGTTTCACAGGTTGAAGAAGGGTGTGAGTTCAGCTACGTCTAGCCCAAGCTTCAAGCAACCCCTTTGTTAACACTTTGTGATTGCAGGACCTACACAGATCGTATTCTTCTCTTACAAAAGAAAGCTGGAAACTTTTCTTCCGCTCTTGTGTTCCATCCACAAGAAACCCTTCTTCTTTACCCTTTCCTTTTCTTGTTTTGCATTGCTTAAGAAGTAGATCCACTCTTTCATTATTTATATTTAGATCTATCTTCTTTAGGCTTTGTTAGATCTAATATTATTCATTAGATCTAGGAAGAAGCTTGTACTTTCCATGCAAAATTTCCAAAAATTTTCTAAGTACAAATTTTTTTTTCCAAATTTTTCTATTTTTGCATTGTCTTTCCCATCACTTTTTAGTATTGTTAGCTTGCTGATTTTATTACTTTTGTGACAGGTACAGTGGAAGTGCTGTCGAAAAATTGAAGATTCAAAGCTTAAAAAAGACTCATAATCCCCCTTTCTTCATTCCCCTTTCTCAGCTCGATCCAAAAGCCTTCCAAAGAAGCAAAAAATCAAGAAAGCATCAAAAGAAAGGCATTGTAAAGAATTAATAAAAGAGGAAGTGGGATTAAGGCTCCCACACCCCACTTCCCCCATTTGGGGGAAGCCTGTATCGCCATTGTCCATATTTCATTTTCTTTCAATTTGCTTTATACCTGCAAGATAAATAAATGGTGAAAATAGAATAGGGTAGTCAGTTTCAATTGGTTAAAAGGATTAGTTAGATTTGATTTCATTAGTATATTCTTGTTAGTTTCCTCTTATGCAATCTGTTCTCATGCTAGATTAGGCTTGGTTTCATTTTTGCTTGCTTAAAAGTTATCAGAAAAGAAAAATCTGTTTGATTAATTGTTGATTAGTTTATCATCCATGAAAAGTGAAGTAAAATGTCTCTCTGATTATTTACTTGGTTAATGCATTGTTTCTTTACTTTCTTGATAGAGTTTTGCTTACCCCCTTGCTTTCCCGATTAGGGCCCTAAAAAGCCTGAAAGAGACTCTTGGGTGGTTTAGATCTTCATGTTTCTATTTCCTTTAAGTTTAACGAGTTAATTAAGTCTCTTGAACTTGCAGTAACACAAGTCAAGAGCACTCTCTATCGGAGAGCATACTTAGAATTGCACATCCTTGCATTAGGCATTCTAGATTAGCTAAGTCTCTTGAACCACTGTCATAAGACGGGGTCAAGAGCGCTCTCTGTCGGAGAGTTTTAATCAATTAACTTAATAAAATTTGCAACGCACATCCCTTAATTAATTAACTTCATTTTCTCCTTGCCGGAGTATGCTCTAACCGACCTCAAAATCGGAGTACCCAGAAACGACATTGGATTTTTAATCTTGCAAGAAAAACTTAATAAAATTTAAACCCTATAACCAACGCACCGGCATTGTAGAGAATTTTCTAAAGTACTTCTTAGTAGAGGCACCGGAACCCCCGCTGTCTAAGCTTCTCAGCTTGTTGGTCAATCTCTGCAATACCAGCATGGGATACTGGGTGGGCCCGTCATGTCTTCAACGGATTGAACTTGGAACATTCTCTCGGCTTTTTGACAAACCTTCATTGACACCCTAATCAAGAGCATTTAAAATTCTTAAAATCTACCAAGAGCACTCATACAACCTAAGATTCACTAGTTCGACTTCTAGACTTGTTATTTAATTCTTTGCGCATTTCAGTACTTTGACTCCATAAGGCACTGGTCCTTTTTAATCTGCATAATTATTTTATTTTGATCAATTGTCTGTGGCCCGTTTTAATTTCTATCTGTGAATGCATAATTAACGAAGTCTAGAATCATTACTTATCTTTCAATCTCTTGCTAGCAACGTGGATTGCTTTGATTTATGTGTCATACTCATAATAAATAAACACCTTTAATCATAATAACTCCTAAACAACACCCATCCGCATCCATAACCAATTAAAACACTTTAACCACATTGAGCCATAGAAAACTCTTTGTTAGGAACTACCCCCCTTGGCTTCGTTAGGAGTTAGCCTAAACGGAGGAGCTAGGAGTAGGTGACAGTACCTAGCTCTGTGCTTTCCCCCAAGGTCATACCTCTCCCACTTTCCTAAGTTAGGAGATAGCTTTTGGAAAGTTTCTGCTGCTGGTGTGCAATCGGCGGACAACAACGAGCAGACGAAGATTGTCAACAAATGGATTGAGGGGTATCCGAGAAACTATGTAGGAGGACAACAAAGGACATGGATTAAATGGCTACACCTAGGAGAGTACTGCTACAATACTACCCACCACATGTCTATTAAAATGACACCTTTCAAGGCTCTATATGGCTATGAGGCATTGAACTTTGCAGACTTGGATTTTGGAGACAGTAGGGAACCAAAGGCAAAAGATTGGGTACATGGCAGTCAAGATATTCTCAAGGTCCTGAAAGAGAATCTATAGGGAGCTCAAAATCAGCAGAAGCTATATGTAGACAAGATTGAAAGGAGTTTTGAGGTAGGAGATCTGGTATATTTACGGCTACAACCTTACAGGAAATCCTCACTCAAGAAAAAAGGAGCAGAAAAGATAAAACCTCACTTCTATGGTCCTTACAAGATAGTGAGGAAGGTTGGAGAGGTGGCTTATGAACTAGAACTGCCAGAGGAAAACAAAATTCACAATGCATTTCATGTATCCAACCTCAAGAAAACAGTAGGGAAACACATTGCTCCATCCACTGAGTTGCCTCCGTTAGATGATGAAGGGATTTTGTTACTGATTCCAGAGAGAATCCTACATGTGCAAGAAAGGAAACTCCGAAACAGGGTGATTTGAGAGTACTTGGTAAAATGGAAAGAATTACTTATGGAGGATGCCACATGGGAGGGAGAGCAGGTATTGCAGCATCCTAGTTTGCAACTGCTTGAGGAAAAGCGATTTCAAGCGGGGAGGACTGTAATGTCCTCTTCTAATTAAGCACCAAAACACCCGCTAACCTACTTAATTCCCATAGGTTCTGGCGGGTACTGCATAAAAGGAAATTGACTGAGGACATTTGATACTTAGAACAGATCGGGACACTCATTCAGTATTAAAGTCATCAGTTTGATAAAGAAAGCCTTATTTCCTTAGGTTTAAAGTCAACATGAAATTAGAATTGCATGCATGCAAAAGTGAAGTGTATAACCTAAAGTGTCATGCAAACCCTAAAATTACATGCAATTCTATTTAAGAAAGGTTATTGGACCAAAGAGGGCATCTATTATTATTATTGTTGATTTGGAGTTTTTGAGTAGCAGCAACAAGTGTAGCTGCAACAGTTGGGGTTGAAGACGACATCTTCAGCTAATGAGTGTTCGACAGTGAAATTTATATGCCCTAGTCTCTTTCAAGGTATGCCATCCAGGTCTACTATCAACATTCACCATACACTTCCGTATTCAGTGTTTCCACACCAACAAAAACATCTTTTGCAGGTTCACATTTTACAGCTGGGATTTAGCTGGAAAACCCAGAAGGATTCGCTAGGGTCTTTCAACTCAGCCGTTTCTCTGCATATTTCACCATTCCCCTCAGTAGGCTTAGTACATCACACTAAGGGATTATCAGCCCCTTATCAACACACTCAGGGCATCCAACAACAACTTTTCAAGGGAAGAGAAGACTTACCCTCTCTAGCAAAACAATTTTCCAGGGGTCTTGGAGGAGTCAGATCCTCTGCATGCTCCAACGAATCTCTACGGGGAGGAGGGATTACCATCTCCACAAAAGCTCAGCAGCAACAGTCTCCTCCTTCATAAAAAACGTCAACCTTCATCTGGAAGAGGATCTCCTTGGAGCTGGACGTCAACAGTAGGAAGGGAGCACCATTATATTCCCTATTCAGTACCACATGCATGCAATATATCTCTGGAGCATTATCAACCTATTTATCAGTGGTAACTGGTAAGTGTACAACTTCTTTCTGAAACTTTCCACCCTATAATTTCTCTAGATTTGCTATATTTTACGACATTTGGGCACGGCAATGTTGCATGCATTTTTTATTTAGTCTTTTGGACATCATTGAGTGTATGAACACCAACTTAGTAGTAAAGAATCGTAGAATATCAGTTTGGGATATTACACCTTCTCTCTCTCTCTCCTTCAAATTTAAATCTAACTTTCCCCTTTGGTTACAATTACTCACATGCTTAAGTAGTTTAGTTTCTCTTTCAAAGAATATCTAAAGGCTGATCTTTTCAAGCATGTTTCTAGATGTAGAATTGTAAAGCATCATTCTTAGAATAGATCTAGTATTGTTAAGTACTTGTGCATATTTTTCGATCATTCAGTACTTAAATATTTTATGCTTTTAGCGTTATATTTAGCACATCTGGTGCAGGATAGGTGGCTGGTTTTTGTCTTGTTGACAGGACGAGGAGAAGTGTTGTTGGAAAATTGAAGATTTGGGCCATCCAGTGCCTTCCAGAGCAACAATCATTTTTCTTGCTTCATTCCTAAAACCTGTAACCCTCAGGATCCATATCTATAAGAACCATTGGCATCCATCTCAAGCATTGTAAATACCGTAGTAAAATATTTTGAGTAGGCTCCTTTAGAGCCCACTCCCCATCCCCCCGGGGGGTTTTGTGTCAGTGCACTTTTTTCATGGTTTTGCTTTTGTTAGACTAGTTTTGCTTTATAGATCAGTATACTTTGCTATTTCAAGTTTTAGACTCATTGCAAAGTAATACAAATACTAACCCCACGACTTCCCGAGTTACCCGAAAGGGGAAAGAGATGCATGGTAGGATTAATTAGAAAACCTTGTGTTTGTACTGCTTTTATTTTTTATTCTTTTAGTAATTTACTCCCCTTGCTCTCCCGATTAGGGTTTATAACCTGAAAGAGACTCTTGGGGATTTAATAAACAAGCAAACACTGTTAAAAAATCTTTAAAATTAACAAGGCCTTTGTTGTGTATGCTCTGCACCGCTGTGGTTTGACCGACCAGTTGGATGCATCAAAAGCAACGTAGGTGACTAGTTTAAATTAGTCTCATTTTCAATTAACCTCCCAATAACGAAAATCTAGCATTGCGTTTTGCTTCATGTGGGCAAATTGTACAGAGGAAGTGGAAACAACTGATAAGTGACCGCGGGGCTCGTTCATGCTACATCCTTGTTGGTGTAGTATAGGATATCCCCCTGTGACTCCATTCAGCCCACATTTCTTTGTGTGCTACCACACTTAGTGAGTCTAGACATTCCCTGTACCTTCGTGGTATAGCGAGAATCCCCCTCCCTCATAATCCATTCATTAATTTATAAACTTGAAATTGACCAAGAACAATTGCAATACATTCATCACTCCAACAACACTCCATTTTAGACTCCATTTTCAGCACTGGTCTACATCATATAATCATTTTGCTTAAAGTGAATCTTATGTGGATGGATTAATTTGTATTTCATGCTGTTATCTTAATCACTATTGCAAGCTCTTGCGTCACCTTCATAAAAACTCCTAAACAACTTACTCAATCATAAACTACCATCTAAAGTTTAATCAACCTTAGTAACTCATAGGGTCTACCCCTCTTGGCTTCGTTAGGAGTTTAACTAAACAAAGGTGTCAAGATCAAGTGATAGTACTTGACTCGAGACTTGTCCCCAAGGACGCACTTAGTGGCTTGAAGATTTCTGCCACACCAGCCTAACCCCTCCAGGTGCGTGAAAGGCGGCAACAGGTCCATGGAAACTTTTTTGATTTTTCTAATGTTTGTAATCTAGGGCATTGGTTTTACAAGGATCACTCAACAGTATGTATTAGGCTTTAAGATGTAGCAAATTAGAAGCAAAAGTCTAGACATTGAGCCCCTCATTGCAATTTGTCTTGTTAAATATTTTTCATTTGGCCAATAAAGTCGTGTTTCCTTAGTCACTGAGTAAAAATGGTCTCCACATCTTATTGTGAAAAAAGAAAAGGATATTTTTGAAGTTGGTGAAGAGAATGATGCTTATAAGTTATTTGCAACTATTTATAACTGGATCTCAAATTCCTAAGAAAGGTTGCAACATGATTTGACCCTAAAGCACCTTGGAAGGAGTTCAATTTGCACTTTACCTTTAGTTGAGTGGCATTATGATAGTGTAGATATTGAATTTGAGTAGTTTCTAGTAGGATGAATAGCCCCTAACACAAAGCAATGGATTATAAGTTTGGTAAGACGATTAATTTTGGATATTTAGAAGTAATTAAGGATACTTTAGAAACCTAGAAAGGGCATAAGGAAAGGTCATTGGCATTCATAACCCTCTCAAGGGGTTGGTAGAGGCAAACCCTACAATGTTTTGTAGATCACAAATGTACCACTTGAGAAGCTTGTAATCGGGCAAACACACAAGGATAGGAAGGGTAACAAGGAGAGGTTAGAGAAGGAGTTGGAGTATAAGTTCATAGGTTCTCCTTTTAGATTCCGTCCTCTCTAACAACTACTATCCAACAAACATTCCATACATCTTCTTTGACAGCTATACACTCCATTAAGACATTACCAATGTCACACATTTGTTTAGCTTCCACTAGTTCATAACTGTAAATCCAACACTATAAGGAGCATCCAAATCAGTAAATTATACTCATAAATTTTATGATGTCCTTTCACATAATTCAACGACGTTGAAATCAACAAGGTTCAATAATTTGAAAAGGGGATTCAAGAGTGCAATATGGGTATCTATCCAACCAACGTCAAAAATTCCTAATTCGATGTTAGGTAATTATCTTCATTCTTCTGGGCAAATCATTTACTTCTGTGGTTTCCTTTCCACCATTTCCTGCTCCTTTATTTTAGGGGGTTGGAAATTTTTTACAACCAGGCCTTAGTATGATCAAATTCCTAATTCTTCTGTTTCTTTATACATCCGTTTTAATTCTTTAAATTCAACTATTCTTGGGATTGTTTCATCCATTCTAATCAGTGTAAGTAGTTTGGTTGAAAGTTCGACATTGGATCCAATAAAAAATGTCCCTACAATCTTCACTAATGCATGTCCACCTATAGGCCCTTTCGACAGTGGTCACTTCTGGGCACCTTTGCACTGTGGTTTCTCCATATCCATATCCATTGCAATTGCAATCACATATGACATAAGGGACAACATCTATTCCAAAAACGTTTAAGGCCCTAAGGGGGCTAGAACTCCTTTATCATCCTCATAAACAAGGAAAGAGAAAGCTCTGGTGGAACATTTGTAGTGACATTTAGCATTGTCAAATAGGGTAAATGACAGATCAAGTAAACTGAAGATGCAATGCTCAAATAAAGTGATTTCCCTAGAGGTAAAAGAACTATAAAAAATGAGGATAGAACAATGAGCATTACAAAGTTATCTAGGTTTGAAGACGATATGCATTGGGTGGATAAGCCACATGTTATGTTCGAGACAATTTTTTTGTAGATGGATAAAGAAAATGATCTGATCCGAGATACATATTTCTTTTGATAATAATGCCTACATATTTCATTTTTGTTGCTAGCAATACATGAATATGCCAATATTTGTATATGTGCATATGCTTTTATCCTCCCCTTTTCTTTCCCTGCCATTCTAGACCTCATCAGTCAAAACAACACATAAAGATTCTTGATTGTTGTGCTTGTATATGTTGAATTCATGTGCAATACAAGATGGATTTCATGGCAGAAGTTTGGTTTGTATATATCAAATGGGGAGTCTATTTATTCATTCTTTAAAAAAATAATCAAACACAATAATAAGATTAATTGATAATTGTAGTTCTTTTAATAGTGTAATTTTCTATGAAACAAATTGAAACTGCCATTAATCATGAATGTATTTGACTTGTTACTTTATTCAGATCTCTTCGCGAAATTCATTAGTTAAATTGTTTTAATCTTGGATCTGTTGTAGTGATTTTATATGTGCTTAATTGATTTGTAAATTGATGCGTGCTATATTAGTTCTTGACATTCATATGGCAAAATATGCTGTGTAAAGTTACTTTCTAATTTTTGATATTTAGTTAATTGACTATTGATGGTGAAATTTTCTGTTTATATCATCACATATATTAAATAGTAGAAATTTCTTTCTTGGCAGGGATGGGAGAAAATGGTCTTCTAAATCATGTGAAGCTTCAAAATATGGGAATCAAAGCTTACAAAGGCCTGTTAATCGCGAGTATATGCCAGCTGTTTGGCAGGTCAATTTTTCATGCTTTGGAATAATAAAATTGAAATAAAAAAGAGAAGACCTTGAAATTTCCTTTTTCATTCAAAGCAAATAACAATGTTGGTGGCAGTAGAGATAATGCAAAGCCAAAGTTTTCAACTAGAGCCTGGCCAAAGAATTGGCCAATAGCTAGAAGAATGTTATGAACAAACGTAGAGGTGCATTAATACAACTATTACTAGCATCCAGGTCATGAGAAAATAAGAGCTATGGTGGGTACTAGACATGAAATAAACAAGTAGGGAAGTTCTATAACTGAAAACTTTAGGACAACTAGCTGATGTAGAAGATAAATGAATGAGATGGGTTTTTTAGTTCTTTTATTACTAAAAAACAAGAGGGGATTTTTTTTTTAATCGATGGGGATTTATCCTTTAAACATTTTTGAAAAATAGGGTATATCCACACATTTCAAACATTTTAAGACAAACGCTCATACACAGATCAAATATCAATACATTAGTGTTTACATGGTTAAAATCCTCAAAGAAGAAAGCAACTCACAATGGATTACATGAACTTCTCTCACAATCAATTATTGACAAATGACCCCCATGCTCTTTAAATAGAGATCATGGACTAATGGGGTGCTAAGCCACAAATTGACTATCATTAATATTGAGAAGAAGTTTGAACCTTTGGATCGCTCGTGTAAGACATGCTTATGACAGCCGGATTAGTAAAGTACGAAGGCATACTAAGGAAACACATGAAAGCATGCTTTAAACTAGCATTATATTAGATCAAGTTGACCTTAACTAACTCTCAGTGTCGAAATATCTTACAGAGCATTGAAAAACATGGCGTGGGACTTGTTATCTCTAAACTAGCATGTGTGATTAAAGTCCCAAAGATCCACGCTAGTCGAGGGGAACAAAGGGAAAATCCAATGTCACCACACCTATCCCATCTCACTTTAGGTTGGCTCTTCTCCAACTCAAGGGGGAGTCTTCCCTAAGAGAGGCTTACTAGATCAAATACAATAACTACCAAGGAAAATCTGAAGAGGTTGCCCTAGCAAAACTTTGTTTTTGTAGTATAGGATTTTTTTAATGGTGATGGGAGGATAAGGAAACCACTCCAAGGACTAGTGCCAATCCAATCTAGGGAAATGGGGTCAAAGCATCACTTACTTAGAGGGCCCTGCTTCAAAGATCATCCCGGAAATAAAAATGATCTAGGCTACCCTTACCTCAATGGATCTATTATAGTATTAGAAGGTTCTATTGCAATTACAAAGGGAATGAGAAGACCACTCTACTTCCTTCCTTGGGTTTCCCCTAGACCAAGGGTGGGTTAGAATTGCACCATCCAAAATAAAGAACAATGTAAAGAAAAACCTCCCTTTCTTGCAAGATAACAAAAGAATCTAAGATAGATGAAACTTACCCTAGGTCCATTCCAACAAGACAATGCTATCTCTTTAATGGCCCAAGATAAATATTATGGACAATGCTATCAGTATGATCTCCAATATATAAGCACAATAGAAAGAATTATGCCACACATTAACAAGAGAGAAACCCCTAAGAAAAAATTTGCTCCAAGAAAAATGTATGTCAATTAGGCTCAAAATAGAGCAAGCTCCAAAGATCCAACCATGAGTTCAAATGAGGAAGAGGATCTCTTATATAGCAGAGTAGCTCAACCTTCTTTGCGGTAAAATAATAATTTATTCCTAGATCTATCCTACGGTGGAGTGTGTTGAAATTTTACTTAGGAAGTGTTTGCCCATTGACTGGTGCCTTGGGGTGGACAATGACACTTTAAATGTGGTCCCTAGCATTTTTATAAAGTGAGATTGACTTTATGATTATAAAGTCACTTTATCAAATGAAATTGAGTTATAAAAGTTTAAATGTGACATTAATGGGAATTAAAAGTGGGTGAGCATTAAATGTCTCATTTATTATTTAAAAGGTAATTAAATGCTCTTTAATGAGAAAAGTGAGATTTAATCTTGGCCCTAGATCTCATCTAGTTATGTTTTAATTTAGGCCATTGATTTTCAAATAGTGGTTACTCAAACAAAAATGCTAGGGAAAGGCATGAGAGAATTCATTGTTCATATTCCAAAAAGAGTTTTTAGAGAGAAGAAGAACAAGAGAGAAGAGAGAGTAAAACCCTTGCACAATGTCCAAGGAGGAAGAGAAAGTTTTTGGCGCATTTCCCAAGGCAATTGCGTACTTCAAGACCATACAAGAAGTTTCATACAACAAACACATAATTCGAGAAGTCCGTACTGTACCTGTCCGTACAATAGCATGAAAATTGAGATAGGTTTGCATGATTTTCGAGGAGAAAGTACAACATATAATGTTGTCCATACAACATGAATTTTGAGAAGCTGAGCACGATTTTCGAGGCAGAAAACAGTCAGTCAGTACAACACAGAAATCGAGGCCGTACAATAGTTCATACAGTCGTATGTGTGAGGCCGTACAACATGTTTTCCAAAGAAATTAATGCAGCAGTTTTGTCAGTGAGATATTGGCACGAATTCCCAACACCCTAGATCTGAAACAATGGTACCTCATCAACAACAATAAGCACAAACAAGAGATTTGAGTGATCTCTTCGTTGAGAATAGCTAGGGTGGATAGTTTCATCACCGAAACTATTTTCCTCTCCCTTAGGGTTTCGTCCAAGAGAAAGCAAGCTCAAGAGCTCTCCAAGATTTCTAAAATGCAAAATACATGAGTGAATGAGAAAATGGTCGGTTTTCTTTTTTAATCTCATTTTACCTTTTTGGGTCACTTTTAAACTCTAATTAAGTTTGGGCCACTTTATAAAGACATTGTCACTTTATTAATTTATTAAGCTTTTTTACTCAGAAAAGTGATTTATTTCATTTTAAAACGTTTTCGGGAACTGGAAGTCACTTTTTATCCTCACAACATTTAAAACTCTTCATCTCGGTTCCGATGAGCTATTACACCAAGGTGTTCACTCAAATAATATGATTGAGATGACACCCTTAGTGAATTTAATTAAATTATGCCCAATAATCCTCCTAGTTTACGGGAATTGTTGGAATGCAACGAAACCAAGAACGAACTGTGCGGAAGTGATCTGATGATGAATGATGGTAAATGGACTAGGTTGGGCCCCATAAAACTCTTTCGAACCCTCTGAACTCAATAGTGACATAACCTCACCTCTCTGTCTTGGTTGACACAAGCCTCAGAAGTCATCTCCAACTGTATAACAGAGAAGCCCAAAAATAGGGACATGACACAATGTAAGAAGATACAAACAAGAAAAAGCTCAAGAGAAGAAGTATGCAAGTATGAGAGGATATTGCTGGAGATGTACACATTTTGTATTATATGTATACAAAATTGTGGGGAAAGTGATCAAAGTTGACCAAGTCTCCAATAAAAATACAATAAAGTGGGTGAGTGATCAGTTTAAACTTTATAATAAGTCATCCAAATGAGATAAGGATAAAGTACAAAGTGTACTGAGGTACAAGATAGAAAAGTACAAATATAATACATGTTCCCATGTTCGCTATACTAAGTATCATCATTTTTCCATCTAAACTATGGTTTCCATGCCAGAACTTTCTGAGTTGAGGTTTTCGTTTGTGTATCTAATGACCAACAATTTGATATCGTGGTCTGAATTGTGTTTCATATGCACAAAAACTCTGTTTTAGGGACCTATGCAGCATATTTAGTGACCAAGGATCTGATTTTGAAGGTCCAACCTGGATATTTCATGCCCATCTAGTTGATATAGAGTCTATTTTGCATCTTACATCTTGTAGCCATTTATATATCCAGGTTAGTGCCAAGATATACATTACATAGGCCTACAAAATTCCCTCATCTTCATATTTTCCACAATTTGGTGGCTTTCCCTTGAGTTTGGCATGGCCATATTGAAGTACACAACATTGATAAATGCAACAGAGTTTAATTTAGAGTTTATAACATAGAGACAAAGTTCAGAGTTCTAAGCTAAGTGATAGGTGCAAAGTTGAGATTTTTAGGGCTCAGGGATAGTCTTCATTAGTGGACTGAGTAATGGAAATGGAAGAGAAGATTGGGAAGCAAATAAATCATTGTTCCTAGCTACCTGTTGCCCACCTATTTCGACTCGGTGGCAACTCCATGTACAGGAAGATGTACATAATTGTACAAGTTGTACCTTGGAAAATCTGAGGATTTTTCACTCCTGCAGGGCTATTGCCCCTTTGTAAAACGAAATGTCCGCTCCCCTGCGTGGGAAAATTAATGTAATTTTGTATGCTAGTGTGGGTCATATGGTACGGATGCCACACCATGGAACTGGTTGTTAGGGAAGTCCCCTCATCGAGTGTTTTTCCCTTTCCAATTGATCTTGTTGCGTAAACGAGTTTAATCGGTTTGGTTTTCACTCAAAATCCTCCAAAGTGGTGACGGGCGTTCTAACAGTCAAGTCCATGGGGTGGCTAAGGGTTCAAAATGTTATTCGTGACCATGCTAGACACTTGTATAGAGTCTTGCGGAGTTTCGTTGTATTGTTGTATTTTATTTTATTTATTGTCTGGTTAATTAATTTCACCCCTTGGTGATTAATTAACTCAGTTTTTGATGTAATAATGTAATGGCTCAAGCATGGCATTTTGTAATAGGGGCTATGAATGCAAAGAGAAATTGCTATGAAACCCCCTAGGCCACTGCTTCGAGTCCCATGTCATTCTGATGAGTGGTTGATGAGATAGACCAATTTTGTCTAAGCAAGGTCTATTTTCCTAGGGAATTAATTAATTTCCCTAAGTCAAAATTCACATTTCTTGATTTTGAAGTAAAAATTCAAGAAATGCCATGGTAAGTTGGTATGGGTGTTCTTAAGCCTAGGAGAACTTACTCCAAAGTTTTTTACCCCCCCATGGCCTAGATATTAAATTTTCAAGTTATTTTTAATTTTTCCTAAGGTCAATTCTAGGAAAATTTAAAAATTTAATTGAAATATTTTTATCTAAGGTGAATTTAAATTTAACCTATGTCTAAAGGATAAATAATTTATTATTGGAGCTAAAGGCTAAAGTTTAAGCCTAAAGTTATGTAAGTGGCTAAAGGATAAAAGCCTAAAAGCCTAGCTAAGGGATTCCTAAGGTTTATTAAGTGATGGTCAACACCCTCAATAAAAGGGGAGGCGTCAACCTAAAGGGAAGCCTCCAATGTTAAAGATGAAGACTATACCAAATATGGAGGGGCGCTATACATTAAAAGGCCCACGTTTTAAAATGGTGAAGGCGCTATGTAATGGGGGCACTATACTATAGTGGAGGGCGCACTAATAAAAAGGGACCCACGCACACATAAAGTCAATGCCATTTTAGTGGGGTGCTAACCATGTAAAGGAGGATGCCCATGTATTAAAAGTGCCCACACTATTATTTGGAGAGGCGCTAACTACCAAATGGAAGCGCCAAAGGAGAGAGGGCCCACGTTTAATATGGAGGCGCCACCAAAAATTTAGAGGTGGGCGCTAAAATAAGAGGGGACCCACGTTTTACCACAAAAGTCAATGCTAAATGTGGGCGCTATTTTGTGGAGGAGCGCTAACCATTATTTAGTGGAGCGCTAGTATAAGGAAGGCCCACGCTAGTTTAAGGGGCGCCACCATGTTTAATAGTGGGGCGCTACATAAAGGAATACGCCCCCATTTTTGGAGGAGGGCGCTATAATAAGAGGGCGCCACCCATATTGGAATGTCGCCACATGAAAATAGAGGTCGCCACACTATTTTGGAGGAATCACCAGATTTAGAGGAGCGCTACATTATAAAAGACGTCCAACCAGATTTAGAGGAGGGCGAATGCCTTTTTGGCCTACGTTTTGCCATTTTTTGGAAATTTCCGCCAGATCTAGAGGAGGGCGTCCACCTTGGCCCACTCTACTTTTTTGATTTTTCCATTTTTTCCAAAGGCTCATCTAAAGGTTGAAATTAAATCAAATAACTTGATCCAAAGGCCAGTATTATTTGAGACATGGATTAAGTCTCTTAGCCTTTGATTAAAATTTATCTAATGGTGGAGATTAATTGAGAGAAATAGAAAGCCAAAGACCTAGATCTAGTGGTGTGAATTAAAACCTAGATCTAGATCTAATCTCAACCATTGAGCTTCAAGGGGTTGGGGGTTTGCCTCAACTATATAATGAGGGTATCACTCCCTCATTAAAATCCATCTCTTATGCTATTGTTATGCTGTCGGAAAATTCTTCTTCTCTCATATTCTTGCTACATTGTATTGAAGTTTTGCCCAAGCTGGACTGTTTTAATAAAATTCTTTGGAGGAATACTATGCTTCAACTTTTATGATCTACATGTATTGAGGTAACCTTGTATTTATTTTGTTTGCATTTGTTGTGTTTTTCTAGTTAGCTCTCCACAAAGTGTTTTGTGGAGAGATTAAAGAATAGAAGTATTTTTATTATTTTTTGTGAATGATCTGATATTTCTTACAAAATGTTTTGCAGGAAGTATTAGGTGTTCATCTCTAGAAGTACAATATTTTGCAGGCATAGTTTGTATTGCAGGTTATCCAAGCAAGGAAATTCCTTCAAGAAACTTCATTCCGGCAACAATTTAATTTCGGCCATCTACTTTCAGCCTGTTTTAAACAGGGTTTTATTCACTGTTTAGTGAATATAACCTCTGTTTAGAAGCCCTAACCTCATATATATTAATTTAACTTGTTATTTCTGCTGTTTTAGTATTATTTAGGTGGCTAGAAACTCAGTTTCCAGTCAGTCTGTGAGCTCTATGCAAAAATAGCTCTGTCTCGAATACTTGTGGTATCAATTGATCCGCATCTGAGGTGAATGAAGTCGGTCTGAATTGGTTTATCCAATCTCTCGAGCCGAACGCAAGTTCCTTCGTGATTAACTTATTGCATACCTCTTTGATAAATATTATCAATAATTCTGTCATACTTTCGCTCAGATTTTTATGTAAAAAATTGTAAATTTTGTACTAATATTGTAACAGCAGATTTTTTTTAGTATTTCATGTGATTTGCAGCGAAGAATAGTTCGCTGGTTTTTTGACAGGTTATTCATCTTTAAAGAAGGATTGCTGCCCCAAAAGACATAAAATCTCCTCAAGCTTCAACCGGCATAAAAGGGGTTCCATTCCTCAACTTTCCCTCTCAAAATTTCCTGTTATTGTAAACCCCAAAGAGAGTCTGTCACGTCCCCAAGCCTCCGACCGGCAAAGAGGACGCGATCAAGGTCTCTGTCAGACCGGGCTAAGCGCCCATGAACATGTACAGGCTTAACTACAATGCCTAAATTGCTAAAACAGAATGCTGAGAAGAATGCATGACAGTATAACATGCACAAATTCAATTGTTCATCATACACAGCCTAATTAATTCATTTTGCACAGCGGAAACAACATGCATTTAAACGAGCATTCTTCAATATGTTCATTTCCTTTTAATTAACAGTAAATAAAATTGCAGAAGTAAAAATGGATAAGGGCACTTATCTTATGCTGAACTCAAGCCGCAACCAGCTACGTCGCTGCAACGTTCCACCCAACCATAGGCCAGCGTGCTCATCAATCTCTCAGCAACGCTGCCACCCCCGAGCTGGGCATGATTCTCCAAGGAATAAGGGAACTAGCAGGCTTACACATAGCCAGGATACACAAAAACACACAGCCAAGCCAACAGAGTTGGGTTTATCAGGCCATTAAGGAGTGGAGAAGGAAAATTGCTAAGCTGGTGAGCTCATTACAGATCCAAGAACACCTACACCAAAACTAGCCCGACCTCTAAGACACCCATCCACACCCAACACAAGGAATCAGTCCCTTCTCTGCTACACAGTCCCTCAGGCCCTGCATTCCCTTCCAGTGCTATTCAGGGGTGATGGAGAAGAAGGCCAGCCCTCTAGTTCTGTCTGTGTGGTTTCTAACACCAGGTTTATCAAGCAGCCAAGTCAAAATCCTCACTCCTCACATAGTCCAAAGACCAACTATTGCACTCAGGCAACCAATTTAGCTAACACAGCTTGAACAGTAAAAACGAATTACACAGCCCCATACGTAACAGCAAAAACGGCTCACAACATGGGGGAAAACACACAGTCCTGAAGCTTATCAGGGAAACCAACTGACAGCAAGGAAAAACGTCCCAAATAGCCAGTGCGTGAGACCCAAAAGTCAGTGAGACAGCCAAAAACGTGAATGGCTCTTCACAGCCATGGTAAAAAAACACATGAAATCACAAAAACGTGAATGGAAAATGCACTAGCAGCTCCAAAAATGTGAGGAAGACAACCCAGGCCCTGGCATTACAAAAACGACCTCCAATCCATGGGAAAAATGAAGCCAACAGCCAAAACGTGGGATCCAAACACACAGGAAAAACTCCAGCTGCTCCCAAAACGTGAGAAAACTGAAAAACGTGAATGCATAGCAGAATGGCATACGTTTTTTGGGCATTTTTCTTGCCAAGGAAGTCAGAACACGTTTTTCAAAAATGGGTCTCTGCCCAATTCGAATTTTGGTTGCCCATACTCTTCCCATTCCATGCAATAACTAACTCAACCACATTCTGGCAGAAATAAATGATTGGGGAAAAAAAACAAGAAAGGCAGTTGACATTTTGATGGGTCCTCTCATAGACATTTGGCTTTTCCCCATTGGCCCATAGGTTAAATATTTCACTCTCCCCTTATCCTTAGAAAATCATGCCCCATTCGATTTGGTTGCCGCGGCCGTAGCTGGTTGTGTCCATTAATTAATTATGATGCATATCTACATAATGGCCAACATAATATGTGCCGCATGCCCCGATATTCAATCGGTGACAATTTTAAATCCCAAAACATAGCATTACTGATCAATGGCGGGGTCTTGGCCTTTAACTCCACACCATGATCATTACAATATATACATCATATACATCTAATGTAACGGGGTCAAGACCGGGATGTGACAGAGTCTCTTGGGGTATTCTTCAAAGTCTTGTAATCATTTATAATTTATGAGTAAGTAGATTAGGAAGAAGTAGATAGTTAGTTTTACTTCCAGCTACCCACCTATCTTTGTGATAGACCATCATCTCTGTCTCAAAGATTGTCGTGAGGTGAGTTTACTATAGTTTAGTTGCTTTCAAGTTTCTGCTTATGCAAGTTTTGTTTTTTGTTAAAGAAGTAACCATACAACCCATCCAACCTGTGTATCCTCTATCCACTTGTCATCTCCCTTTAGGGAATTCAAGCTGGATATGAAAAACAAGGTAAGTGGGGGCTTAGGTAATTAGATTAACTTTCCTTTTCTTGTACTACAATCTACAATCAATCTCTTTACTTCCCAAATTCTTTTGATTATTTTAAAATAAATCTTGCATATTAAACATCAAGATTAAAATAAATCTTTAAAATTTACCAACCAAGCTTCTCTATCTCCTGCTCCTCTACTCGGTTATCACCCTCCGGGGTACTC
>LPNX011132991.1:183729-237336 GCA_001517045.1 Pseudotsuga menziesii
GGATAACTCGCAAATTGGTTTCATTTGTTTATCATATTGTTTTATTTCATTACTGTTCATAATCATATTGTTTATACATTGTATCTTTTGACTCCATTTAATATAGGCACTGGTCTTATAATTTTGTAATCTTAATAAAAAGATCCCTTTAATTAATCTTCAATTAATTAATAAACCTGGAACATAGTCTTTCCATAGGGACTACCCCCCTTGGCTCTGTTGGGATCTTGCCTAAACGGAGGAGCTGTAGACTGTGGTGACAGTGGTCCCCAACTCTCGCTTGCCCCCAAGGACACACATAGCAGGTTGTGACTTTCCTGCGTCTTAAAGTGTGAATTAGGCGGCAACACTACCAAAGGAGCTCGTGGAAGTGGATTCCCAATGTCCTATTTTTTGTTGAATGACTAATGGTAGGGCTTCAAACCTACTCATGAACATAGAGTTATAGAGTGTCAAGGTGACTGGGTGGATTGGTCAACTAGAAGGACAAGGTGGCCACATATTCCAAGAGGTGTGAACAACCATAAACCAAGCAATCTATATTCTAGACTTTGAACTCAATGGATGAGCATAGACAAAGCAGTAGCTGTAGTGGATGTGTATACCTTGAGCTAGTAGTGAGTAGGGGAAATGTCTCTGTAACCTTGCATTGAAGTCATGGGGCTGCAATTGGAAGGGAAGCATCTTGGGGAGATTTGTTTTTTCCAGTTGGAAGGCTCTTCTTTGGGGGCAGTTGTGTTCAAAGCTACGTCCCTTGGAATAGGGAAACAAGTAAGGGTTTTGAAAATGGTATGAGTTTCTGAAACAAACTCAAAATCATGTGAAATGGGGAAATGACACACATATATGTATGTTTTTAGTTTAAAAAAAATAAAACTCTAAAAAACAATCAATTCACTTTCATGACTTTAAGTACATTACAATATATCACTTATAATGTGGTAATTGTAATATAATAAATTAATAATCATAAACAGTTTTGTATGATATTTGTATTATATTAACTATATATCAAATTTCAATGATTCGAATAATGTATTATTGAGAGTGTTCATGTCATTTCTATTATAAGCTATGTTCTTTTGCTCCCTAATAAAAACAAATTCTTGTCTTTAATCTAAGTGTATTTTTCTGATTCCCTAGTTGTAATCTCGATGATTCTCTTTACCTTGTATATATGGTTAAAATCTTGTGATGTTTTTGTTGTGAAATCACAAAAGTCAAGATGAAGGGGCTTGATTGTCTGCATGTTGTTGAATAATTGATAATGACTTGTCACCTATCATATTTTCTCATCTATAAAATATGGATTTGAATTTAATGTATTGACCTCAATGGCTATGCTTTCATAACCTATTGTTGGGGATGCATCTTCTTACATGGGAATTGTGCCCCGAGTATGTATAATTTTTTTGTCAATTAACACAATCTCCTCTGGAGAAGTTCGTACTAGTAAGCTGTGGCTCTGTTTTGCTAATTTGGAAAGGAGATAAATTTTGATATTGAAGTGCCTTGACTATTTTCCCTTCACATTGAAGACTTTCAAGGTTGTTAGCAGCCAATAATCTATTAGATTATAGTATCTTAGTTCACATGGCATTTTGAGTTTATGGAATTTAATTATTATAGGTTGTTTGGTATTTGTGGTAGTTGTATGATGTATCTTTTCTAAGATGACTTGTCACAGAAACGTATGAAGGTTGACATCTACACTTGCAGGCATTTGTGACACACAGGGTACTGTTGGGAAAATCAGGTATTTGTATCAAATTTATAAAGCATAACCATTCATAACTCATATGTAACTAGCGCTTTTGTCTCAAGTTTTGTGCATGGTAGTATGTTATTTATTCTCAAGTTTTGTGCATGGTAACATGTTATTTATTCTTAAGTGTAATGCAAAGAATTTTCTTGGAATTTTTGGATTCAGAAGAAATAATGGACTGTGGAAGCAAAAAAGTCCCTGTTTATACATCAGAATGGGAAACACCAGCTTTGAGATATCTGGACAGATTCATTGTGGAAGATGTAAGGGGCCAGTAGATCAGTAACTTATGCCAAAGTCTTTTTCTTTTTTCTTATGCTATGTTCTGTAAAGGTTTAAAAGATAACTTCTGATTCGTGAGCATTATTTTTGTGCTTACCAGGGTGTTATATCACTTGCTACATGACACAGTTTCCAGTTTAAAGGAGTCTGACTCTCTGGATTTCAGGTTGGATTTCATGAATATTTCCATTGCACGTGGCCTTGGTACTGTCTACTCTCATTCTCTAGCAAAATGTCTGATCATTTATATTGCCTTTATGTAAATACGTCAAACTTGAAAACTTTCAAGTTTGGTGCAATCTTGAAGACCAATAAGCTTCACATGTTAAATAGTCATCTCCATAGTAGTATAATATGATATCCTTCAGTATTCTAGTATCCTCCATGCTTAGATTGCTTTAATTATTTGTACACCAATAAAGCAGTCCTTTGGAATTATACATATCTACAGCATGCTACAGAGTTTGAAAATTTTATGGAGTGAGGTATGTAGATTTTTCTTAAGAAAAATTATCTGCAAAGTGTGCACATGATGGTACGTTTTTCTATTGGGGTTCTATCACCTATGTTGAAATTTGAAAAGAAAAAGGGAACTATAATGCGTGATCCTTATTTGTAAGGCCAAAATCTAAATCAGTTGTAAAGGCCCTCTTTGGGGCAAGGGCATCTATCTAATATTAATCTTTTGAAGACTGCAGGGCTTCATCCTTTACGAGGGAATGCAACATACAAATCCTCTTATTTTTCTTTTAAAAGACCTAGGCTCAGTGGATACCCTTGTGTTTTCTATGATTCACTCTTAATTTCAAAATTCAGTTAAAGAAACATACAAGATGGCTTAGATTTTGTACTTGTAGAATTATGATATATGCATTCTATCTACATTGTTTCAGAGGCTTCCATAAAAATTGCCTTCAGAATGTAGTCTTGTTAATAATTGATTCTTAATTATCATTGGTAGCACTGATGTGTCTAATTGTTTGCTTACCAGATTACAACTCAGTTTGCAAATTGGTTGTTGTGCAATGTGTTGTTGCCACCTAATATGACTTCAGGTAATGCAGCAAAAATCTTCAAGCCACTAGGTGTGTCCTTGGGGGCAAGTCACGAGTCAAGTACTGTCACTTGAAACTTGACTCCTCTGTTTAAGCTAAGAAAGTATAATCTAGGAGTTAAAAGATTTAAACACCAGAGCAATATTATTATCAAAGTAACAACTTTAATAACATGTACATCATATCATTGGTATTGAGAGCAAATAACTTTAAAGCAAAATGATGAACAGTAAATGACCAGTGCCGAAAGGTAAGTGCAATGTTGATAAAGTAAGATGTTGAATTGCTCTTGATAAATTATAAGTTATTATTTGGTGAGTTGTTTAGGAGTGGGTTTATCCTTGGTTTGGCCCACTTAGCCTTTTATCCTCACTAGTAAGTGCAGAGCAACAGTAACAGGTGTCCAACGGGGTGAGATAATCTGCTTAAAGTAACCCCCTGACTCTGTAGTATGTTCAATGCGAATTTCTTACTATGAGAATAAAAACTTGAGTGAATTCCCTATTAACTAGCCACTCTAATCGCTTTCTGATTGTTGACCACTGAATCAGGAAAGCCCACAGTTACAAGAACATACGGGGATCGAGTCAATGTTTGTTACTCTTGAAAAAAATATAAAAATGTTGCAAGTAAACTAATTTAGTGCAATGCGTGTAAGATGTGATTTAATCTATTTTAAGAAATTAATCGATTTGTTAGCGACTAAAATAAAACCAACGAAAAATTAGGAAACAACACTTAAGAGGGTATTTTTTTATTTTATTTTATTTTTTAAATAAAAAAGTTGGTTGAGTGGGGAAGGTTCTAGTGAAATATGTGCAGTATGGCACATAACAAGAGCCATTTTTGTAAATTCGTGTATAATGGTGTGGATTCACATGGTTGCACATGAATACATATATAAGTTTTCAAAATTTAAGTATTTTTTGTATTTTTGGTGGACCGGTTTTGAGATCTGCTTTTTTTTCCCAGTTTCAGGCTGGTTCGACCATCGGTTTGGTTTTTGTAACCTTGCTTTGGACAAGGTTAGAAAAATACAACAATTAAACTAAGTTAAAACTATGTTAAAAGAACCAAAGTAACTAAGGGAAGCAAGCCAAAAAGCAAGCTCCCTTAGGATCTTTGTTTTCCCTTTTGGGGAAGCCAATCAAAGACACAATACTTTGCCAAATACAACTTTAAAACCCACAAAACAACTTTTTTCTTCAAGCCTTTGAATATACAATAAATTGACTTGCAAAAATGAAAGTCACTTATTCTAGATCTAGGTAGAAAATGAGATCTTGCTAACAACTAAGATCCAAGCACGCGCAACTACAAATAAGATCTACTTATGATTTTACTTTTAGAGATTGATATGAAATTTGTAATTGAAAATGCTAACCAAAAAGATTTAGATATTTAAGAGAGAAAGATAGAGGACAAGGTTTAATGTCGAAATGATTAACCATCTAGTCCTTTTGGTGGTGTTGCCGCCCAAAACACACTCAACCTCAAAAAAGTCTTCCAAGCACTAGGCATGTTCCCGACGACAACTATTGGTTTAGAACTTGATTTCTAACTCCTTCGTTTAGACCCAACTCCTAAAAGGTCAAGGGGGGTAGTCCCTATTTACTATGTTTCAAAGGTTATGTTTTAGGAGTTAAAAGATGATTATATTAATTTAAGCTTTATGGCAATCAATCATGTAAAAATGCAATAATTTCGAATGACAGGAAACTCTTTCTTTATTTGTAAACCACATATAATTTCAAAAGAAATATAGTATTACTAAACCAGTTGCTTCCTGAGTCGGGCTATGGAGTCACAAGCAAAGATTACAATGAAATTGCCAAAATGCACAAATTGCTCTAAATCATTCGTTCACCGTAATGATCAAAAGACCACATTCATTAAATGTAAAATACTAAAGTGTATGAGATGGGATTGAAGTAGAACTGAACCATATGAAGGAAGACTGCAATAGTAAATAAAATGAAAGATCATGATGTTGTGCAAGTGGTCCAATAGATTTTAATTTATTTTAAGGTCTTTCTTCAACTTAGGGGATTAACGTCTTTGCATGAGAAAATAAACCAACTAACTAATGTGTCTACCTCAAACCCTTATCCCTCAACTAAGAGAAACTGTTGGGTTCTCAACACAAGAGCACAAGGCTCTCTCGTAGCTCCACAAGTCATTCCTGAGAATTAGTCGGGTGCTCAACAGGAGGACACAAAGTGCCATGAGGCCCCCCACGACCTCTACCCCTCTAGCTTTACACACTAATCCTCTTTTCTCAATCTTGTAATTATGAATTGAAATGCACATTATTTTAGCCAACTCGAATCTTCTCCCTTTCTTGTCACCCAGGGTCGGACCAACCAACAAGGGGAGTGAATACGGGGTGAAGATTGAGGCAAGATTTATTTTAAACGAAATGAAGAATTTAACAATTATTGACAATGCAAGCCAACACGATATTGCAAGGATGACATAGCTAAATCACTTGCAAGGTGTGGGCAAATAAAAATAAAATAAATAAATATACAAGCCAACACGATTTCGCAAGGATGACAAAGTCGAATCACTTGCAAGGTGTGGGCAAATGAAAATAACAAAAATAAAACGCTAGCTGGCACGATTTTGCAAGGATGACATAGCCAAATCACTTGCAAGGTGTAGGAAAAAAATAATGAAGAACATAAAAACAAAATGAAACTCTAATTAATTTAAACCCACGCCAATCAACAATTGTTTATGCAAAGGTGGGAAAACCTAACTTCTTTTTCTAGCAATAGATGGAAAATAAATGAGACTTAATTTAACTGAAAATGCAAAGCAAGAAATCAAGTCTAGGAGACTCTCTTGGACTTGTTACAAAGACTGAAATTTCAGCGTAAAGAAAGAGGTAAAAAGAGAGAAAAACCACGTTTTTTCCCTTTTCTGAGATGGCCTTGGAGCTCTTTCTTGGGGTGGCCTTAAAACTCTTCTATGGCTGAAAATATGCAGAGTTTCGCCATGTTTTGTCACCAACCTGCTAAAAACCAGCGAACAGAAAATGATGTAATATGCCCCAAATCACTTTGGGGAGGTTCGTATGTTAGTGCAATATGGATACAAAATTATACAAAGTTGCCAAGAGAAAAATGCTGAGATAACTTGAGTAAATATGATTAGAAACTAGACCCGAGGAACCCAACCAAGATTAAAATGTAAAAAATTATGTGTAGAGAAAAAAGAATTTTTGTCCTTGGCTCTTCAAGAAGTCAAGCAATGGAGCATCCAAGCTTGGAATCCCACTCCTCAATTCGTATAACCTGCAACTAATAAGATTTTTACTACCAAACTACAAAGATGTGAGAACCAAATGATGAGCAAATAAATCATAAATTCAAACTAGAAAGGATATGAACTTCTTTAGCTACAAGATAAAGAACTCACAAAATCTATGGAATACAAATACCATAAATCTTACCAAATCAAATTACTATGCTTTTGTGGCCTCCCTAGCCTATGTAGTTACTTGAGCATAGAAACAAACTATCAATGAGCACAAAGGCCACTGGATTCCTCCAAATATATTTGATTAACAAAGCCAAATGGTTGAAAATTATAATGGCCAAAGCAAGAGCTATGGAATGAGAGCAAGAGAAAGAATGGGAGCTTCCTTAAACAGAAAATGAGTGAGGAGAGAGCCCAAGTACATCCAAGCCACTTGTCAAAATGAGAGAGTGGGAGCTCAAAGAGGGGAACCACTTTTCTTGGGGACACCTCCGAGGGTGAGAAATCAAATAGAAAATGGCGAGGAGACCCCCCTCTAATATTTTTAATCTTCATTCTAGGCCCAAAGGGGGGGACCACCAAAGTGGGACCCCTTATTTTGGTGTATTTTTAATTATCTCAATTTCCATGGTAGAGAGGGCGCCCCCTATTTGGCGACATCTTCATTCTTGTGAAACACTTGCATGGGGGGGCCCTTTTTTCTTCTAAAGTCACCTTAGGAGCATAACCTAACACTTAGAAACTTAATTTTCCTCTTCTAAGTGACTTTAGACACTTTTCCAAAATTTGGCTTGCTAGTTAATTGTCAATTTCCCTGATTTCCTTGACCGACTTTGACAAATATGACCAAAACCTTAGCAATACTTGTTTGAATGACTTCAAACTTTGGTCAAGGGTGTAGGGGGACTCATGCCATTGATTTTGAGTACCCATACCCTAATCTGTAGGCATTAGATGCCGTTTCACCCTTTTTTTATTACAACATTTTTATGCCGAGGGACATTTTTTAATCACCAAAAATTAAAAAATCATAGGTTAAACCTAATGAAATTCCGCAAGACTCTGGATAGTGTCTAGCATGGTTACATAGAACATTCCTAGGCCTTAGTCACCTCGTGGAATCGATCTTTAGAACGCCTTTCACCACTTTGGAGGTATTTTTGAGTGAAAAACTCATATAATTAAAATCACCCAAAATGAATTTTAGTTATCTAAGAAAAAAAACCTATGTTGCACAAGTTTCCAGAACGTGGGAAATTTGGGAATGTGGGAATGAGTGTTGGATACGGCTAGAGGTTTCAGCCAAATTTGCAGGAAACGACAGATTGAGAACAATAATAAAATATATTAAAAATATAAAAATAAAATATTTAAAAAACTAGAACTAAGTCTTACATATAATGATATTTATGATATAAATATTCGTATAAGTATTGACATGTAAGTTAATTTGAGCCTTCCTAAAACTAAGCCTTACATATATATTTTTATTGAAGTTTAGAAAATAAAAATACAATTTTGAAGGATCAACAACTAGCTATGATGCTTCTAGGTATTGATATGGTATTGGTTCTACTTAATTCGCAATTGTAGGAACATAATTTTTCTTTGGCGCATACTTAACGGTTTGCTTCAATGGTGCAGAAAAGATAAATATGGTGAAGAAAAAAATCATGCTATTTTTTTGTTGAATATCTGAATATCGAGGTGCATGGCACCAATATTATAGATAAAAGGTTGAGAATTTACAAAATTTACACTTCATTGTCAAAATTGCAATTTTCCATGACAGATAAAAATGACTAATTCATTTTCTTTTAATTAGTCATTTTTTATGTCGTGACTAATTTTGTCGTTTATGTTAGTCATTTTTAACAGTCATATTTGTTAACTGGTGATTAAATTAGTCGTTAATTTTAGTCGTTTATAGTTGGGTCAATCAAAATCGTTCATATTTAGTATTAAATCACTTGAAAAACCCGTGGTGACTACAATTTTTAGTCATGTAGTCACTAATTCCTCATTTTGTACTACTGTGTCTAAAGAGTCTCCAGAGTCTATACCTCAATCACATGCATCATCCAATTAACATGGGGTGCTACAAAATGGCTAGGTAAGTCAAGTGTTAAATCACCTCCACCAAATATCATCCAAGACTAAGCTATGAAACGTAATGTCATCCACCCATGTTCTATCTAAAGAGGCCATTAGATTACCTGAAAGTTCTTTGATCATGGAGGAATTTAGAGGGGTGAATGTAATACCTCAATTTTGACTCTTGGCATGTAATTAAATCAAATTATGTAAATGATGTAAGTATGCTAGTAAGGATTCCTAGTGTAATTAAATTAAATTATGTAAATAGTGCTAGTAAGAAAAGTTCAATGTCTTCTTCTCATAGGAGGAGGAAGACAGTGTATTCCAAATATTATGTGCGTGGAGAATTTAGAAAAGTAAAACCACCTACTTTTGATGGTGAGGTGAAATTTGGTTAAGAACAAGAGACTTGGTTTATTTGGATACATAAATACTTTGAAGTGCATGATTACTCTGGAAATATGAAGGATGGAGTGGCTATCTTTAATCTCAATGGAAGAGCATCTATTGGGTGGGACCACTTAGATAGGTGAAGAAAATCAATAAGAGGAAAATTACTTGGAAGCGGTTCAAAAGATATTGTCAACAAAAATATATTTCAAATAAGTATTATGATAACAAGGTGTTATCACTCTAGGATACTCCTCTAGTTTGCAGCTCGAGGATGCTTGGTAACTTAACTGTTTTTAATGGATTTTCTAAATCGATCAAGTCAGATGACCTACAAGACTTAATTCACTCAAGACATGCATATAACCCAATCACATAGATAAGGCTTCTAACTACCAATGTTCAGAGGTTTGATAATAAGGTGGATAAATGGAGAACTTACTATGTTGGCAGATTCATATATAAAGCAATCACATATGAATGGCTAATCATAACAAGGAAAAGTACTTGTAATTCAACTCACATGCAGATAGGATGATAGCTATCATATATTAGATAAAATGAATAAACCTAAATTAGACATTCAAGCACAAGTACAGAACATAAAAGATATGGAAGTTGAACATATAATAGCAAAATAGCTTATATTAAATGATGAATAACATGAGAAGCTTGATAATAATAAGGGTCTAAAGGTCTCTGAAGTCGAATCCTTGCTTCAAAATAAGTCTTAGGCTTTATAGCCTTTACAAAATATTCAGATCCTGAAAAGTTGGATCTGATTTACTAAAAATAGATAAAATAAATGCTTTTGCAAAATTAGGTCAAAAACCCTAATTTAAGTACTAGTCTATCTAACTCTAACACTTGTTCACTCATTGAACTCTTTGATTACTGCAGTGAGTACTGAAGTAGAGCTGTAACTTGTCATCTGATAGATAAGCCACTGTTGGTAAAAAACAGGTAGGGTTTGTGCCCCTTTTCTCCTTGATTGTATCCTCAAAACTGGAACAAACCTCCTCCAATGGTGCTTTTCAGCAAATTTCAGCTTTATATTTCATCCGTGAAATAGTTGTATTCGCCAAAACTGGTTATGTGTGCCAAAATATCTTTCTGCACCCCTTTTTGTTTTCGGTGGTTAAGGAAGCATAATCCTGGGTCTGTTAGTTGCCGAAAGCTCTGCTTTCAGTGGCTAATGAATAGTTGTTGCGTTCGCCTAAGCCACCGAAAGCTCTGTTTTCTGCAAAATTTTTTATTAGCCTTTAATCAACCTTTTACACTTCATTCCTGATTTTCTGGTACTCCTTCACCCTGCATGGGGTTTGGCAAAACAACAACATCATGAGTTGCCTTAGGATCTTGCAAGCTTGCTGCTGCCTCTGTTAGGGTTTCTAGTGCAAGATGAGCTTGAGGGCTAGGGTTTGAGTTTTTCTTCTGCAACCTCATCAGCATGATCATTCTGTAAAGTCTAGTGTTGTCCCTCATTAGCCTCAGATTCCTTCTTTTCAGTAGGACATACATCCCTCTCATTTCTAGCAAAGAATTGTGTAACTTAGCATTATTCTTGGTTAATATTGCATTATTTCTTTTTACCTCTCTGTCTAAGATCTCCATTTCATGTATTTTCCCTAATAGCTGGTTGATCCTCTGAGACCTAGGTTTGCTTGAGGAAGTATCTATTATTGGTTCATCTTGACCTTCCCTTGGTGTTGGTGAGGGAAACTCTTCATATTCTGTTGCCACCTCCTTTGTTAGGTCATCTTTCACCCTAAAAATTTGGCCAAACTGCTAAAACCTGGGGCCCAGAGATGGATTTGGTCCTTCAAATCTGTGACATCTGTGTATAAACCGAAAGAGGTTTTTGTAGATTGGTTTGTTGTGAGCAAAAACCTCTCTCGGTTTTTTGAAAATCGTTTTCATTTTTCCAAGATCTGTATTTCAAAAACATGTGCATAACAAGGAAATTCTGAGATCCGAAAATTCGGGCTCAAAGATGGATTCGATTCTTCCAATCTGCAATACCTGTAGAAAAAATGAGAGAGGTTATTGTTCTTTAACATGTTAGCAACAAAAACCTTCGAGCGTTTTGCAAAATGATTCTCCAGTCGCTCAGAATAATTATTTTAAAAATATGACTTTTCGTAGTAAAATTCCAATTTCGATGGCTTGGAGCGCCCTGAAATTTTGGTCTTAGTTGCCGAAAGTTTGCTTTCGATGGCTTAGAGACCGTTTTGAAACCATGCTTAGCCATTGAAACCTGTGTTTTGAGTTTTTTGAGCGGGTTCTCCTCCTCTCTACGCCTGCAAAATTGAAATTCAAACCCTAGGGAAGGATACTACAATGTTGGATCCAAAGAGGGCTAGGCTCAGTGAGAATGCATGCAGATAAATGTGGAGTGTACTGAGGATATGGTGCTGATTTGGAGGGGTTAATCAGTCCATTGGTAGTTGAGAAAAATGATGGTAAGCTCTGGTGAGAACCACGAGATAGCCAGCACAACAATTATTTTTAACTAGGACTTGATGTTTCGTGGTGGTTCAACTGCAGTCGTGGGACAGATGGAGGGAAAGATAGGGTTTTGATTTATTATTAGTCAGTTCAAATCAATAACGACCTTTTATCTACCAACTTATGATTTACTGCAGTCCCCCAGTCTTTTCGGCAGTTAAGTGCTAGATCATGATGTGCCCCATGCTAACAGTGTTTGATTTTGATGGATAGCTAACCATTTTTCCTTTTTTGGCCTTTTCGGTGGTTAAGGGAATCTAGGGTTTAATTCGCAAGTTGCTGAAAGTGGGGCCTTTCAGTAGCTAATGAACCGTTGGTCCGTTCGCCCAAGCCACTGAAAGCTTCCTTTCCAAAAACGTATTTAATTAGCTTTCGGTGGTTAATGTCTTCCTGGACCCACTTGCTAAGCTACTGAAACCTGGGCCTTTCGGTGGCTAATGCATTGTTGGTAAGTTCGCCCAAGCCACTGAAAGCCCCCTTTCCAATTTTTTTATAAAAACGATGTCATCAGGCTTTCAGTGGTTAACGCGGTCCTGAGTCGAAACTGTTAGCTGCCGAAAGCTGGGATTTTTGGTGGCTAATGAACTGTGGAAAAGTTCTCCTAAGCCATTGAAAGCTAAAACTTTCAATTTTTTTGAAAAACAGAACACCAGATATTCGAATTTTGTTAATCATTAAAAAATCTTTCATAATATACCCTGAAATCTTCACTACAACGAAAAATAAATTGTCTAAGTTTGACCTATTGAAAATTAATTTATTTAGGAGATAACACAAGGAAAAAGAATTGCATGACTTAAAGTTAGGACAAATGATTATGGATGAGTGTGTGAACAAGTTGATGGATCTATTACAAAATTGCAAGTATCCCAGTGATGAGAAGGTAAAGATCAATCGTTTCTTAAGCAATGTTGTATCAATCTTACGAGAATATGATTAAATTTGACTAGTATAAAAATATTTACGGAGAAATAAAAAAGGTTAAACATTGTTATGAAAAGTACAAGAATAAGATACAAATCAACAAGGCATGGAAGGAATTGAACAAACAAAATATTTAATAAAGATAGAAAGGATTCTGACCTTTGCCATACAGAAGTCAACAAAGGAGTTTCTAACAAAGTTGCCCACCACATTTGGAAATAAACTTGTTGAATTAGTGGGGAAGAGACCAAGAGAACCTATGAAATGTTGGGGATGTGGAGGAGATAATTTACTTAGAATTTTTCCCCATAGACATTAGGACAATAGGGTTGTTCACAACATTCAATAGGCTACAACAATCAATGATATAGCAAGGATCATTCATGAAACTCATGCTACCTTAGAGGATTGACAAGCTTACCAGCAAGCATCAATGGTAGAACTTGAAAGTAAGATTGGTAAGAAATATTAATGTTTCTATTTTGATTGATCTAGGATCTAATAACAACTATGATCCACCTAAATTTGTTTACTTATATTTTCTTAAAAAGTCTAAGCATAAGAAATTATGGTTAGTTCAATCAACGACATTAGGAAAATGGGTTTTAAGGCCCCTCTCCAGGATATAGATTATCTTCAGCAAGCAATCAATCGCATGAATTAGACAATGGAAGCGTAGTTGGAGTCTTAAATGGAACGAATTGCAGCTCTTGAAATGCATGACAATTGGACTTTTTGGGGGGCAACTTTAAAACAATTGCCCCCAAAAGTCCAATTCTCATGACTTTTAAGGTTTTTTTTTTAAACCGCCTTGCAAAAGACCTTTCAACCCCCCCCAAAAAAAAGCATGACAATTGGACTTTTGACGACAACTTTATAACCACCGCCCCGACAAGTCCAAATTCTCATGACTATTAAGGTTTTTTTTAAACCACTTTGAAAATGACCTTTAGGAGGGGTCTTTTGACACCCCCCGACACCCCCCCCCCCCCCCCCCCCCAAAAAAAAATTCATGACAATTGGACTTTTGAGAGTGACTTTATAACCATCACCCCTAGATGTCCAAGTTCTCATTACCTTGAAGGTTTTTTTTTAAATTTCCTTAAAAAACACCTTTAGGGGGGCTTCAAGTCAACCTCCTAAAAAAGGTCATGAAAATTGGAATTTTAAGGGAAACTTTATCACAACCGCCCCCACAATTCCAAATTCCCATAACTTTTGGGGGTGGCTTTTAAACAACCGCCCGCAAAAGTCCAATTATTATGACTTTTGGGGGTGACTTTAAAACAATTGCCCCCAATAGTTCATCTATCATTACTTTTTGGGGGGGGGGAGGGTGTTTAAAAGTTGCCTAGAAAATAATCTTTAAGGGGGGTCTTTCCACCCCCCTTAAAAGTCCTGAGAATTGGACTTTTTTTTTGCAGGGGGGGTTAAGAACCATTCCGAATGGCCTAAAAAAACTTTTTTTTTGGGGGGAAGGGGGGTTTAACAAAACCGTTGCAAGGTAAAACCACCCCTAAAAGGGTAATTTGTTGTAGTGAGACCTATACAAACAATGAATGATCAACCTCCAGAGAAATTCAAATCCCCTTTTCCCAATTCAAATTGCCTCCAAGAGTTTGACTCCAAATCATTGAGGAAGGACTCCCAATCACTAGGGATTCTTAACAAACATTCATTGACTCGTTCAACTTCTTCACTGAGCAATTTGATTCGCTGATATTGACCCTAGAACACTGTCAAAGACACTCCCAGTCTTTAACTAATTAGAATTTCTCAAATTTGTCTTAATCCCACCCTAGCGAGCAGTAAATTATCCATAATTTACTCCCTATGCATTGGAGACAACTTGAATTCACAAGGACTGACTCCAATTCTCCCAAGATCACTCTCATTCATTCAGGATAACTCGAATTGATACATAATAACTCAATTTAGGTGAGCATGACTTAGTTCCATCTAATTCACTGAAGACAATTGACCTTTAAACCACAATTTCACTAATTAACATATGATAACTTACTCTAACTTATTGATGCTCAATTCTGTTAATTGAAAATGACTCAAATTAACCAAATTAACTCTAACTAACTGATAGTACTCCAGTTCACTAGTGTAACTAGAGTTTAACTTAATATTAACTGACACTAACTCAATTAAACTCAATTTAATTGGCATTGACTTAATATTAACTAAAACTAAGTAAAATTAATTGTCAGTAACTTAAGTTAACTTAATAAACACTCCATATAGAGTGGATTTATAAGAATTAGGTGCATGATTGACTCCAGATAGTCAATTAGGAGTATAAGACACGAGTGAAGTGATAGTGGGTCCCATTAACAACCATATGAGGAATATTCTCACCAGTGAGAGCACAATTACTACATGCATCTGCATGCAAGACTAGAGTAATGTTAGGGGGAGTTGCTACTCCTAACCCCAATCCCTTCTCATATGAAATTCCAAGACCCTCGAGCAACATTATTGTCATGTTGTGCCATTAACAACAACAACAACATAATTTCAACAATAAACATCATAATATGCATGGTTCATGGTCTAGGCACCTAGTGCCACCATAAAAGAAAATAACGAAATAACAGGTGTCCATGACTTACCCTCGAGATACTATATCCCACCCCCCTTAAAACAATGCATTGCCCTTGATGCATACTTACTGTTACATGTCATCATTCATGCCTTTATCATTGCAACCCTTGAAACTCCTCTTCTGAGATACCACAATAGTTCCCAATACCACCTGCTTTTATGTTTGTCTCCATAGTCTATGGGATGTGACTTACTTCTCCCTACCATTCCCTTGGAATATCATGATCCCGCTTCTGGGCTTCTCGTGCGAGAACCTAGACTAACAGAGTGGTTCCCAGTGTAGAAGCAAGGGTCAATCTTCCATCCCTATCACAGGGTCTTCAAAACCTCCTTTCAAGGTCTTCAATCTTTCAACAAAATAGAATCATATTTCAATCAATCATATGATTAACCATCAGGTATAAAGATACATGATACATAAAATACATCTTGATGATACATGAAATAAACTCCAATTAGGGACACAAATTTCATCAGTACATATAAAGTTACATAAAATATAGATACTTTTTTCAACAATCTATTCATATCACAAATATACTTTTCTATGAAGGATAAAAAATATAATTTTCTTAAAATAGATCACAAAGATATTTATGTCACAAAGATACTTTTCTTAAAAAAGATCACAAAGATATTCGTGTCACAAAAGTATTTATTTGCTTGCATATTTCTTTCATATTCGCAGGTATCTCTCTTTGACTCAAAGAACTATAGCACCCACAGACCTGCCCCACCCAACACAAGGATGGTACCTCTTCTCTGCTATACAGTCCCTCAAGTGTACCCATCCATTTCAGTGATCTTCAGGGTGTGCATCAAAAGGTAACCATGTTTATGAGAAAGCACAATACATTTCCATCACATGAAGTTCATACCCACTAGTTTTTCCCTTCTGGTGCTCACCTCAGTCACATCCAATCAATAGAACACAATATTAGTTCCCAAGTACATATATATACATATATTTGAACAAGCTACAAGAGTATACTGAAATCAATTTACCATTTGCATCACATTCTAATCATTTACAGGATTAGTAAATACTTTTCACAGAGATGCTTTTATCATCAATACCTTGTTTCACCTTTTTACTTTGTTCATGAAATATCACTAATATACTACTAGGATACCTTTCAATAAAGACACAAGAAATGTCGCCAAGACCATACCACAACACCTTTCAATAAGATTACAAATATCACATCCACACTTTATACACTTTAATGCTAATGGGCCAAAGCAACTTATCCGACAACTCAAATCTAACAGAGAAAATCAAAATGCCATAAGAACTAGTAGTTAAACATGATCTCCAACATTCAAGTCTTCCCAAATTAAGAATTAGATCCAACATAACTCTTCTCTCTCTCTCATAAAATTAATAGACATTTATAGAAACCATCACATAACTTCTCTCTCTCTCTCAAATCTAACTGAGAAAATAAAAATGCCATAACAACTAGTAGTTAAACATGATCTCCAACATTCAAGTCTTCCCAAATTAAGAATTAAATCCAACATAACTTCTCTCTCTCTCATAAAATTAATAGACATTTATAGAAACCATCACATAACCTCTGAAACAAAATATTCCATTCTCGGATTTTCTTTACAAATATCAACCTTATATAACATCTTTCTTTGAAATTAACATTATAACACACAATCAAACATACTTTAACAACTTTATATTATTATTATTAATATTTGTTATTATTTACACAAATAATTAATATTAAATATATACTTGTCTCTACTTCTTATTTAATTAAAAAGAAGATACATATTATTATAACATAACTTCAATTATAACTTTTTGTAATTATGATTAGAAATAAAATTTATAACACTTATATAATATATGTGAGGTTTGTTTAATAAGTAAATTATATCTCAATGTAATAATTAATTCTCAAGGTGTCTCCATTTGATTTAACACAAATATATATGATCATATTACCCTTATCATTGATACCCATCTTATGTAGATTTTTAAAAGCTCAATCATATCTTATTTTTAAATTTGATGATCATATATAACTTGTATAATATATAAAGCTTATTTTTGAGTTGACAATGATTTTTAAGGTCTATATTATATTAATTTATCTAAACAATCTATTGTAGTTATTACACTTATTTATAAATTACAACTATTATAATAAAAGCGATTTTATTTCTAAAATTTTTATGACACCTAAACCATCATAATTGGTCACATATATATTATATATTACTTAGATATACAACACTCTACCCTACATATAACACAATCATATATATGTACTTGTAGATGCTTTTATATTATATCACTCCTATATAACCATACATACACAACTTGCCACTTTGGTTACATATTCTTACATCAATTTTAAATACCTTATAATATGCTTATACTACATATATATTTTTCATGTGGTTTACAACCTCGAGAATAGAGGTCAGGGCTCTCTACATCCACAATAATAATTCTAGGGGGGGCACCTAAATGAGCCTTGTACTATCCGCTTCAATTTTGGGAGCCTAACCTCGAAGGACCCAGAGAGTTGGATTCATGAGAATTGAACCTCCAACCTCATTAACAAATAGTCTTTGTATTAAGATTCCAACCAACTGAGCTACCCATCGGGGTTTTATGCTACATATATATACCAAAACACATTTTTGAATACTATGTAACATTTATGACACCCACACACTTACTATATTACATATGTGGACACTTATACATATAGTATATACACGTAATACTAATAATTATTGCATATAATAAATTGCACATTACGTTCTATCCCACCCTACCCCCATCGATACACACACCGTAATGCATAATCATAATACACCCTATATACTTTGTATATACATATATTGTTGACATATACATTGATATTTTATAACATATAATTATATATACACCTATATATTATTACACATGATAATTATCACACTATTCCAAACACTCTAATTCATGTAACCATACCATATCTTATAATTATACATTTTATAACGCATATACATGGACATTTAAACAAAAAGTGGCAAGGTTGGGGATGCGCCCTTTTTAGGAGAAACACCATACCAATTAATTAATTATATTAAAACAATTTGAATGGGAGTTGCGATCTCTTCAGGGATACACAATTTCCAAACACCGTATCAATTGATTAATATATATTAAAATAATTTGAATGGGGGTTGTGTTCCCTCTAGGGAGATGGCCTTTTCCAAACTGGAAAACTGAATCACCAAAATACATGGAATTTTCACAAAAGGAGACATCGTTCTCCAAAGCTCTACATATACACCAATAAAGTTAAATAAATTATTCATCAATCATCCATAATCCATTTTCTATATATTTCATCGAGTAGAGGGGATACTATTGGCATCCACATAATTCGAAAATAATGGCTTTCCTTATCTTATTAACAAGTTCTAAATTATTTCATTTAATATCTACATAGATATATATACCTTGCCATCGAATTCTAATATGTCCTTCAATATATGATATTTTGAAAATAACCCACCTAATAACCTATTAGCTATGTCCTATCCCCTATTGACCCATTAAACATCTATTCACAACCCCTTAGATTGATTCAAAACCTAAAATGTATTTACTAATCAATATAATTGTTCTCACTTAGTAAGCACAAATTTCATAACTCAACTTCAGTATTTAACTAACTAAAACCTCAAGTTAAATTCAACATTTAACTAATTTAAAACTTGTCTTAAATTCCATGCTTAACTAAACTACAACTTCTAGTTAGATTCAATACTTTACTAAGACTAAAACTTAGAGTTAAGTTGAACATAACTAGACTAAGGCCTTAAGTTAACTTCTCCTTTTTTTTCTTTTAGTTAAATTCATTACTAAGACCTTATGGATTTAATTATTATAAGACTTGACCATTAACTCATCTTGACCTAATTGGTGATGTTGTAGAGTTTTGTTATGGAAACTTGACAGAAATGAATGTACACAGATTCGTTATTAAATTATAATTTAATTTCAATAGTTTTAAAATTATACACCAATACAATTATATCCCCTTTAGCGTTATTTATTTGGATGTCGAAACTTAAACAAATAATTCAGTGGATGTAATAATCACAATATATCTAATACATGCAATCTCATGTGCAATCATATCAAAGGGTACATATCTAATATTTAGAAAATATTTTATTTTAAATTCATGAGTGGCCTAGTTAACACCTCATAGGATTTGAGACATTAGAGTTAATAATAAGTACTAGAGGTCAGTTTAGGGTTCACACTATGGATTTAACAAGTATGGGGATGTGATGTGTTGGTAAAAAAAACACAATTAGGACATCACTAATCTCTTTCAACATTATATAAAACATAATAAATCACATAAATACAGAGTAACAATTGCATAGAATTCCTAAACAGCCGTAGGGTTGCAACCTAGAGATTTGATACCACTTGTAACACACCCAACCTAGGCAATGGGTAAAGAAAGGTGCATGGTATCTCTTAAGGTAGAGAATATTGATTTCTTATCTTAGCACAATGGATATATTTATTCTAATGGGATTAGTCATCAGGCCAGTAACTTAAAACTTCTAGGTCAACTAGTAAAACTGACACTGCTTTATCTTAATTTTTTCATACATTTTCATGGCCTAGATTTTAAAAGTAAATAACATCCATAAACCCCATTGGGTGATCTGATATGGGGCTGCCATATACACCCATATGGAAGTCCATATCAGTCCCATAATCACATGTAAAAACTTAAAAAAAACAACCTACTAACTTTATCAATTTGATACTAACTTTATCAATTTGATCAACAATTTTTGCACTACAAGCTTATTCACATGAAAAATAAATTTGGTCAATTATTTACTCATAAACCAAGCATAACAACCAGGGGAAAATATGATATGTTATAGTTGTATATGGCTGTATGGTTGTCCATTCTCAGATTTCCTAAATCGGCACAAAGTAGACATCAAAATTACAAATACTAGTCATTAGAGCAAATTTGGGGTCTAGAATGGGCCTTATAAGAAAATGAGCCATCTCAGAAGCAAAAGATCCATGAATTCAAGAACCAATAGAATTTAAAGAAAAGAGTCATCCATATTGGTTGACTTGGCATATTTGACATTTAAAAAACTAATTTTTTTAATTCGTATTTTCAACGTATCTCCCTGTTGTGTCACTCAAATTTCGAGGGGGTGCACTCGTTGGATGCATAATTATCCACCCACATTGAATACTTTTGAGGGATCCCACGGCATGAAAATTGAGAAATACATCAAACAAATGTTACATTCAAGTAACACCTTTTTTTTATGTATTTTTCATTTTTCGTGCAATGGGCTCCCTCAAAGTATACAGTGTGGGTGGATAATTATGCATCCAACGAGTGCCCCCGCTCAAAATTTGAGTAAAACGACAAGGATATATGCTAAAAAGACGAAGAAGAAATAGTTTTTTTCTCTTTCCCTCCAAAATCTATAAACATACCTTCCTGGAGGCTGTAAGACCAACACCAAAGTTAATAACATCATAAACATATCATTTAATTAAGTAATAAGAACATAAAATAATCCTCCATGACACATCTTAGTAATCATACATAAGATAATAAAATATCATAATACTTATATTGATAGGATCAATTGGAAGCAACACGACATTTTTTCTCCTAGTCGTAGGTCTCTACTTAACATATGTTCTCTCCGTTGAAAGGACACCCCCGAGCCGAGGTCCTAGAATATCACACGATAAGGTCTCTTATAAGATGAATACTAATGAATGACACAGGAGATATATCCTCCTCAAAGATGAATGACTTCTAACCCTTCTTCTTGAGGATTGTCCCCATCTCACAGAAAACAAGATCAGAGCCAACGCACTTCCACTCCCGGGATTGTATCCCTCTCTTAGAAAGGAAATAAGAGGTTGGTGTTGTATCCTTCTCGAGATTTCCCCCCTCTCCTGGAGTACCACTTACCACTAAAATTAGCTCACTTGTCAGAATTGTCCCCCTCTCCTACAAGATTAGCGCAAGGCCTACACACTTTCCTGGGATTGTCCCCCTCTCACTCAAGTTATAACCATGTGAGATATCTGCATAGAATTATCCCCCTCTCCTATTGTATAATCTATATGAAGCTACTCCTCCATCCTTTACAACAATTTCGACCTCTCAGGTCAAATCACAAACTTGAATCTCTACTAGATCATTCGAAACAAAAAATCCTAGAAACTTGTCCGAGATTGTCCCCCTCTCCCTAAAATTCTAGCACATTAAGATGAGATATCCACATAGAATTTCCCCCCTCTTCCGTTGCATAATATCGGTATAATTACAACACTTTTGACCTCCCAGGTCAAATCACAACTCAAATCTCTACTAGAGCGTTAGAAACAAAGAGAACAACAAGGAATAGATACTTGTCCAGGATTTTCCCCCTCTCCCTCAAGTTCTAGTGCCTTCAAACATATATACACATATAATTTCCCCCCTCTCATGTTGGATAATCTCGGTAAATCTTCTCCTTCACCCTTCATAACACTTCCAACCTCCCATGCCAAAATAATGAAATCAAATATTTACTATAGCATTCGAAACCCTGGAAAATAGCTCTCCCAACACCACAATTCAACCCCCTACTATGGAATTCGAATCACATGGAAAATACTACCACAAAACACCCTCCATATCCCTACTAGGACATCCAAATCAGCTGAAGAATTGATCTCCAAGGCCAACACAATTGCTCAATAGGTCCTCCTAGATCGACAAGCAAGAAACAATGCAAAAATGTGCAAGAAAAATGGCCAAAACTCCCTTTGCAATTCACAACCTAGCCAAATCTCTACTATGCTATGCTCCTAGACCTGCATAAACAATGAATGACCAACCTCCAGAGCAATTCAAATCCCTTTTTCCTAATTTGAATTGCCTCCAAGATTCTAACTCCATATCACTTAGGAAGGACTCCCAATCATTGGGGCTTCCTAACAAACACTCACTGACTCATTCAAGTTCTTCACTGAGAAAATTGAATTCATTGATAATGACTCTAGAACACTATTAAAGACACTCCCAATCCTTGACTAATTCGAACTCCTCAAATTTGGCTTAATCCCACCCTAACTGACAATAAATCATCCATAATTTACTCCCCATGCATTGGAGAGAACTTGAATTCACAAGGGCTGACTCCAAGTCTCCCAAGATCATGCTCATGCATTTATGATAACTTGAATTTACACATTATAACTCAATTTAACTAAATATGACTCAGTTCCATCTAATTAACTGAAGACAACTAATCTTTAAACCATAATTTCACTAATTAACATAGGATAACTTACTCTAACTGACTGATGGTCACTTCTGTTAAATGAAAATGACTCAAATTAACCAAACTAACTGGAACTAACTGGTAATACTCTAGTTCAGTGGCATAGCTAGATATTAACTCAATATTAACTGACATTAACTCAATTTAATTGAAATTAACTGACATTGACTCAATATTAGCTCAAATTAATTGGAATTAACTGACAGTAACTCAATCTAATTGAATAAACACTCTAATTAGAGTGGATTTACAATAATTAGGTGCATTATTGACTCCAAACAATCAATTAGAAGAATAAGACATGAGTGAAGTGATAGTGGGCCTCATCAACAACCATATGAGGAATATTCTCACTAGTGAGGGTGCAATTACTGCATCCAAGACATTAATTAGGTAATTTAGGGCCCCATGGTCCAAAATTATTAAAATTAGGATGGCTAGAGTAATGTTAGGGGAATTGCAACTCCTAACCCCAACCCCTTCTCATATGAAATTCCAAGACCCCCCTGCAACATTATTGTCATCTTGTGCCATTAATAATTATAATAACAACAACATAATTTCAACAATAAACATCATAATATATCCATGGTTCATGGTCCAGGAACCTATTGCCACCATAAAAGCAAATAACCAAAATCATAGGTGTCTAGGACTTACCCTCATGTTATTACACTATGTATGAGAGAAGTGGATTAACTGCACAAGTTTATGATATTTCTTAGTGCTTTCTTCACAGGATTATGTTTTTTAGGTGCTTTATATAAGATGTATATATACATGTGCTAAGCATCATTACTAATCCTCACATTATGGTGGTTCTTATTACTTGCTATTATTATTTTTGGAACAGATCATGGAATAATGGGAGAAACAAAATGAGAGTTCCTTAGTAGTAATTTCTAAAGGTAAGAAACTAATATAGGTGTTCCATGTCAAAGTATTACATTTTATGGTGGGTATACTGACTATTAAGATTTTGTGTATTCTAGGCACAAAGTACACACAACAGTCTTACAAGGTCAACAAATCTTTTCCATTTAAATGAATAAATAAAATGTGTAAAGAGAGATTCTATGTACTTCTATGGATTCTATAGGAAGTAGATTTGGGTGTTGTTATGTCTCTAACATCAATTTTTACATATCAAGTATATAATGAAACTATGTAGAGAATGCATATAGTTTTGTTTTCCTTTTTCGATTCATGTAGCTAATTTTAGTAATGTATTTTATTTTCACCATAGGTTGTTGAACTTGGGTTTCTACTTCATAGTGAGGGCATCCATTGGAGGTGGAATAATGAGTATCATATCACTGCAATTGCAACAGCACTGACCATACAACTTTTGGAGGTGGAATAATGAGTATCATATCACTGCAATTGCAACAGCACTGACCATACAACTTTTGGAGGTGGAATAATGAGTATCATATCACTGCAATTGCAACAACATGGACCATACAACTTTTTATTTGAGTGTTCTTAGATGAAATCCTACAAATGAAAAACAAGAGATTAATCGTACTTTTACATTTTTAAGTACTCATGTTAAGGTGAAGTAAAGTTTTTTATTAAAAATACCTTCACTTTTTTCCATCTTGCATCCTACAAGGAATCTAAATTTTGTTCTCCTTTGAGGAAAAGTGTGCTAAGAATCTATATATTGTTGAATTTTTCTTACGCAAGTCTTGATGCTTCTACCTTGTGCATACAACTAATTCCTTCTGACATATCTCATGTATGTTGCAAGTTCATAAAATTCAAAAATATCTTCAGTTTGTGTCATCTCATATTATTATTGCTCAATAAAAATATGAAGTCAAAATTACAATAGATAAATGTGTATGCTATAAACCTTTACATTACTAGACAATTTTTATAAAATCCAGCTCTTGAGATCTTTACATCTTTATTATTGGATTTGAAATTATGAAAAATGTTATGTTGTTTTAGTAAAATTTGTGATCCAAAATGGATCAATATATTATTTTTCATCTATTTTGGTGCTTTCTGCGTGGAAAGATTGGATGAATTGACTTGTAGGGCCCATTTTAGGGGTAGGTCTTACTTTATAGATTTGGAATAGAACCTTCCAAGGCCCGTTTGAGGGATTAAATGATATTTTTGGGGGGTCATAAGTTTTAAAACATAGTTTTACCTCCTTGACGTTGTTCTATACTCTGATAGATTTCCAACGACACAAGGATCACCTCAATCAGAGTTCGTATGAGGAAGTTATGCAAACTGCAAGTTGACATACCTTGTTGACCATCATGGTACCAATTGGATTCCACTTCGTCACTCATCACCCACACATGTGGATCTAGTCACATGTGGAATTTAAAGAACATTCTATAGGGTCCAAAATACTAACCTTAATCGGGAGTTGAGGCATGCAAAAACCCTAAACGTTATCCCTAGATGGCTATTAGAACATTGTTAAATGTTGGGCCACTAGAAGAATAAGGGTTTCTGGGCATATGGTATTATTATATTGTTCCATAGTTGAGCAAGATCTAGGTAGTGGATATTAAAGCATAACAGAGGAAGTAGGAGATTGTTTGACTAACACAAGATATTTCCAGAAGATCGAACACCTTTATAAACTACTCACACAAACATATAAAAAATAAACACGTCGATATTTTTACATGGTTAAAAACCTCAAATAAGTAAAGAATCCAAATTCCCAACCAAATAGCTACTTGAGCCGAGATATTATGCAACATAGAAGAAATGTTACAATGAGTTTCTCACAATCGATCATTGAGCAAATTACTCCCCATGTTCTTTAAATAGAGATCATGGACCAATCGGTTTTTAAGCCACGGATGAATGGCCATTAAAATCAATGTGGGGATGAACCATTAGATCACTATATGTCTATAACATATTGTAACCGTTGGATTACATATGTACAAATGCATACTAAAAAAACACACTTTACCTAAAGATACATTATACCAAGTTGATCTCTATCTCCTAAGTGTCTTAATGTACTAACATTCGCCATTACAAACAACTTTGGGATAGGATTGAAGGATTTGCAAATGTGACACTATAAGACAAGGAAGGAGGCATTAGAGCGTAGCCCCTTAATGACAAATTTTTGAACTCCTAACATAGATCGAAGTTTAGAAATCTTTGCTTCTGTAAGAGACTTTGTGAAGAAGTCTGCAACTTAATCATCTGTAGGGAAAAAGAGCACTTCAAGAATGTGATCATGAAAAATCTTTTTGATGAAGTACACACGCATCTCAATGTGTTTACTGTGTTGATGTTGAACTAGATATTTGGTGAACTTGATGGCACTTTTATTTTCACACCGAAGGATAGTTGGATTCTATTGCTCAAATCCAAACTTTGAAATGATTTGTTGAAGCCACATGACTTCTTAAATTGCATTAACTACGACTCAATACCCTATTTCTATTGAAAAACTAACAAGAGATTATGGATTCTTACAAGCCCGAGTGATAGGTTCAAAACCAAGACTAAAACCATAACCCGTAGTAGACTTCTGATCATCAAGGTTGCAATCCCAACCTGAATCTATGAAACCAACCAACAAAGGAATCCCCCCTAAATTGTAATGAATCCCAAACTGAAATGTACGTCCCATATACCGAAGTATCATTTTTGTTTCTTTCTAATGGCTTTCATGGGATGTTTTCATATACCGAGAAACAAGGCCAACAATAAATGGAATATCAAGATGGGTATGAGTCAAGTATAAGAGACTACCAACTAATTGACAATACAAGGTGGCATCTACTTCAGGTGAAGTGCAAGTGGCATCAAGTTTGGTTGTAGAAAAGAAGATAGATGGAGATGGTTTACAATCTTCCATGTGAAAGTGGCAAACAAGGTCACAAGCATACTTACACTAAGAAATAAATATTCCTTATTTGGTTTGCAGGACTTAGAGGCTAAGAAAATAGTGCAAATGTCTTAAGTCTCTCGTTTTAAATTTATTCTTAAGGTTGGATTTCACATGGGTTAAAAGGTTATGGTCAATTCGAGTAAGAATAAGGTCATAAACATAAAGAATAAGGATGATAACATGGTTTCCTACTTTCTTGGTATAGACATTGGGGTCAAAATGGCAATTAGAAAACTAGTGTCAAGGAGAAATATATCCATTTTGGAATACCAAGCTAGGGGAGTTTTCTTAAGGCCATATAAAGATTTCTTAAGGATACAGACAAGGCTAAAATTATTCTGAACATAAACATGATGTTTTTCAATGTGAATTTCTTCTTGCAAATCCCCATGAAAGAAGGCAGACTTGACATCCATTTGATGGATCTCCCATTTATGTAAGGTGGAAATGGCATGAACAAGATAGATGGAGTTCATTTGGGAGATAGGGGAAATATTTCATTCTAATCAACTCCTTCAACTTAATAAAATCCTTTGGAAACTAACCTTGCCTTAAGTGTTTCAACACTTCCATCAGATGCATACTTAGTTCGATATTATACCCATTTACATTGGACAAGTTTTCTTCCTTTTATAAAAGGTACAAGATTCCAAATATTGTTTGTGATTAAGGAATGATAATATTCATCCATAGCTCCATCCCAATATAGATGGACTAATGTTTTTGAAAATGTATTTGGATCATGATTTTCTGCAAGTTAATCCAAACTAGAAGAGGCGTGTTGGAACTATGAATGTGTTCAACATTGATCTATGAGATCACCAACAAAATTACTAGCTACTTAACATGTTGCAAAGACCCATTCTTGAAGCAGTGATGCTAGTGCAATTGGAGGAAAATGAGCAGGAAGAGGTAGATTTTCATCCTCACTATCATCATCATCAAAAGAAGCCATAGTAGGAACACTATCAAGGAAGTTGGGAATAGAATATGGTATGCGCACTTAATATGGCTCGCACTTGCCAAATATGGAAAAGACAACAAATTAGGCTCATAGACCAAGAATTCTTTATGAAATTTAACATCTCTTCTAATAATTATATTATTGGAATGTGGTTGAAGAAGTATATAACCTTTTACATCTTCAGACTAACCAAAAAATATGCACTTTTCACTTTTAGGATTTAAGTCTTTTCGTTTTTCATTAGGAATGTGAGCCTATACTTCACTACCAAGCACACATAATTGGATGTTATCTGGTTTAATGTTATTTCATGATTCTTCCAATGTTATATATTTTAGAGCCTTGGTGGGAGTGTGATTGACTATATAATTGGCACAATTAATGGCTTTAGCCCAAAATTGAAGACTTAATCCCTTAGCTTGGAGTATACAATTAGGCATTTCTTTTAATGTGCAATCCTTTGTATTAGAAACATCATATTATTGTGGTGTGTATGGAATGATATGTTACGTTTTAATTCCCTATGGAGTGCAGTAACTAATAAATTTGTTTTTCACATGTTTTCTTGCATTCTATGTTCTTAACTTTTGTATTTGATGTCTAGATTGTTTCTCTACAAGGGCCTTGAAGGACAAAAAATTCACTCTTATGTTTTAAGAAGTAAACACAAGTGTGTTTGGAGAAGTTATTTATGGAAGTTAAGAAATACTTGAAGCTAGAGGAAGAAGCAGAAGTAATTCAACCACACAAATCACTATGAACAAGCTACACAAGGGCAAAGGTGTTCAATAGGCACACTTTTTAAAACTGTCCTAATGATGTTTGTCGAGAACACACCTGAGACAAACACCATCTCTACAAGAGACGAGAAAAATACCGGTCACCATTTTTTATTACATAGCTGATGCAATGAGTGATAGTTTAAATGACTAAATCTCTTATGCCAAAGTTTGCTCAAGTCATCTCTATGAGCAATTAAAATTGAAGGAAAAGAAGATGACCCAAAGTTGTTGAATCTATACAACCTGATAATATCACCAACAATTTCAGTATCTAGGACATTCTTAGGATCATTCATATCCATTATTACAACTTGGTGAGGTGTAAACATTACAGTCTTACCTTCACCAAAATGAGTGATTTGATAGACTAACAACAAATTGTTGGAAATTTTTAGAACATGTATTACATCATTCAACTAGCCATTGTCTAGTTGAATTGTTCCATATCCTACAACATTAAGAGATATATCATCACAAACAAATATTTGTTTGGTGTTACATTCATCGAATAAAAAATGGCCTTTTCTTTAGCCATATGATAAGATTATCTGGAATCAATGAGCCACTCATTAGAAGAAGAGGAAGAAGATGCAATGAAGGGAAACTAAAAGCACAAAGTGCATGTCCATGAGTTGTAGATTCATAAAGGTGAATCAAGTTTGACGATGCGTTCCTTCATTGATGCTTCCAAGGCTGCCATCTTCTTAAAACACTTGGATTCCACATGACCATCTTTCCCGCAAAAAATGTAATGATGCTCAATATTCTTACCTTTTGATTTGGTTCCTTTGTCATCATTGGAAGTATGAGTTGGATGAGAGAGTTTGGGGCCTTCTTTTTTTTCTTATTGTTGCGAGGATGTTGCTTCTTGGGATTATTGGTTTTATTCTTTGTTGTGCCACTAAGGCATTTCTAGATGTATCAGAAGTGTTGATTATTCCAAGATGTACAAGCTTATCTTGATCTCTAATAAAGGAATCACAAAAATATTAAAGAGTGGGTTCTACATAGTTAGTCTCCAAACATTGTTTAATGAATTAAACTTGTATGTATAGAAAGAAAATAAGTAGGAGCAAGCTTGGAAAGAATAGCATAAATACATTGTTTTTCTGACTTAACTATTTTGTGTTCTTCAACTAAGGTTCTAAGGTTTTTTAATTTAGATAGATTTTCTTGAATGCAAGAAAAGTAATGTGAATTTAAAGCAACCAACTAATTTTCAAGTTGGTGACACTACAAGGAAAAGGCCTTGTAGTAGAGGTTATAGCAGGCGTTCCTCTAAAAATAGCCCAAATATTTGTTTATAGAAGAGGCCACTAACAGAGTCGAGTGGGAGGAAGTTTTAGCCAATGTTTTTATGGTGTGTTTATACATAGCAGATGTACTGATGCGTATGACACAAGAACACATCGTTTTGGCATAAATCATGTGGTATTGTGGCCATAAACACCATCAAGCAGAAATGAACTAATTTTTTACAACCAGTGTGTTAACATTACTCAAGCGCACTGGTTTGCAACTGATTTGAAAAAACTGAAGTAAGGTTAAAAAAAGAATGGAGGGCATCGGATTACAGTAATTTCTGATTTTTCATTTTCATTTTAAGTGCGGTAGTTATAAATAAAATAATTGGGGTGTTCAACATTAGGGAGAACCATATTAGGGTTAACAAATATCTAAGAAAAAACCATGGATTATATTTTTTATTTTTAATTTACATTTCTAGTGTGTTCGTTCTAACAAACCCCACCAGAGTGTTTGAGTTTTAGGTACATCATAAAGGGTTAAATAATTTTTTTATCGAATTAGAAAAAACTATTAGATTAATCTTTTATCTTTGATTTCCATTGTTAGTGCGGATGTTTTACATAAACACACTAGCAAACTATAGTTTCGGGCACAACTCCCTAGGGTTAAGAAATTCAGAATTTAAAAACCATAAATGACATTATTTTTTATTTCCTATGCGGTAGTGCTAACTTGTTGTACTATGCATTTAGGTTTCAGGTGCACTGTAACATGGTTAAATAAAAAAAATTACCAAATTAAAGAAAAAAAACATTTTTATCATCTCTGTAGTGCATTTGAACCCCTAAGCACTGGTGTCATACCTTCCCTGCCCATACGCATTGCTATCCATGCCCCATGTGGTAGCATTGCTCACTTCCAATGCGTGTTAAGTGGATTTTGAATTTTGTGGAACAATGGGAAAATTTTGAAATTCGGTGTACATCACAACCATGCCTCCTCGATGTGCAAGGGATCATGAAAAATATTTACTACCTCCTAATTTGGGTTTTAAAGGATTAAAATTTCAAATTGAGATTTATTTTCCTTTTATTTAAAAAATAAATAAATAAATTTGCAGTGTGTCTGAGTCATTCAGCTTGCATCGCCTCATGGTGCACTTTGTAAATTTACAAGGTACACCATGGATGATGCATTTGTATGTGTAGCACACATATTTACGGTCTGTTATAATTGTTATCATGTAAAATGACACTTATCCGTCCGAGTACTAACACCCAATGTGTCGGAACACAAAAGGACAAATTGGATTGAAGTAGCCCAAACACTATAGATAGGCATGACCTTTGATACAACATCACCTTATCAGCTGAATATATTTTTGTTTGGACATTAGGGTTGAATACGTGACTATATGCATAGCAACCCGTGTATCATACGCAAGTATGTACATTGCAACTCGCGTATGCATTGCACCCGCGGGTTTCCTTAAATAAAGGCGTGTATCATACGCGACTTTCCTATATCAATAGTCGTGTATGCTTTAATTTGAAGTTAAAAAATATAAATGTGATTAGTCGAAGACAATTGATCCCTTAATCATAACTATCTCAACTTCCTCAACCATCTCAACCATCAAAACCTCTCTCTTTCCTCATGTATAAATAGAGGGTAGGGGTTGAGGCTAATCAATCATAATTGATAGAGCAAAGTTATGTTGGTGGTATGCCTTCAGACAGCTTGGAGCAGCAGAACTCAATGTCGTTGGTTTGCAGAGGAGTCCTTGTCTTAAAAGTTGGGATGTAATCGCATCTCATTTGTTTATCAATAAAGAAAGTTCTTCTTCCAATATTGTGTATTGTGTACTCTTGTATATTGTGATTTATGAATTATATTATTATGAATATGTTATTTCATTAACCATTGATATAATATATAAGATATTGTAGGAAGATCTTGTTCTTTGCAAGTGATTGGAGATACCCTGGAAGATGTAGAAGCAACTTGAAGAGGAGAATAAAATCTAGGATCGACTGTCATAAACAAGGCATGCGCAATTTTCTTCATACCTATTTCAATTTTAGAAATGGTTGATTGTCTGCAAGGTAGCTAGTAAGTTGGTAACCCCAGAGGCCCTAGGTTGTAAGGGTGTGTTTTCCTGAACAACGAAACTGGTGACTCCGCTGGGGAGTATATCCTATTGCGGGCCTCTCTATAGGCTTCTTGACCATTCTTTGCTCTTTTTTTATTCTGGGTGTGATTTGTTGTGTTTTTCCTTTGATTTTCAGTTTTGTATGTTCAGCGCCTGCCTGTCAGTACTTTTTCTTTTTGAAAAAATTCGGCAGTATACGCGGGTTGTCTTGGTTGACAGTCGTGTATTCCTCTTTGTATACGTGGGTTTCCTTCTAGACAGTTGTGTGTCATATGCGGGTTGTCTTTATAACAGTCACGTATTCCTGTAGATTTCTCTGAGTTCATAGGGTTCTTGCTTGTCCCTGTTTTTGTGTCCTCTCATATGCTTATGGAAGGTTCTGTTTCTAACATGATACTGTAAGTCTCAGGTCTGTACATTTCACAGTTTACTTGATTTGTCAAGTCCTTGAGTGCTTTTGTGTTTGACTTTCTTCATTGGTGAATGGTTGGGTCCTCCTACTTGGCTTAGGTCTGGATGCTTGTGTTTTGGGTCATTGATCAGTCCTTGGAAACAGTGTATGCTTTTTACTGTTGTTTGTGGTATGAGTAAGTCATTATTTCCTTTTTGGATCTATTAGTCTTTGAATGGATAGTTCCGCCAAGTCTAGGTTTTGTGCCATTTTTCTAGTTTGGGTGAAATGTCTTAATATAGGGTATGTTTGCATCAGTTGCTGCTATATGCTTAGATTGTTCAAACTTACTCAAGTTTGCATTTATTTGCATTATAATTTTTGTAATTTTTTGACAAGAAAATACATTTCTTTTTAACTTTTTGCATTAGGTTGCATCTAGTGTTATTTTCGTTATTTTTCAAGAAAAAAACAAAAAATTGAAGTCTTGTAGTTTCTCATGCTTTGTTTTAAAATGCATTAGCTTTCATTTTACGAGAAAAGAAAAGAAAAAGTTGGCATTGTAGTTGCATTTGCTTTGAAAATCTAGTTTCTATATGATTATTTGATTTCTTTTGTTAAATCTATAACACCATACAGTTTCATCCCGCTACCTCTGGCTAAAAACAACCAATTGAAAAGAACGATTAATTAAAATTTTACTAGTAAATTTATTTTTTTTAGGCTCATTCATCGACTAGTTCAGGATAGGCTTGTGGACTAGGGAGTTTTAACTCTCCAAAAGTATTTGACTTCAGATGTAGTTGGCCTTTCACTAGGTAAATCCTCCTCTACATGAGACCATCTGAAAAGCTCCTCTCACATAGGAGTTAAGCACGAGGCTGCGTGAGGACCTGGTTGAGGAGATAACCCTCTGATTCCTTGTTTGAGCGTAGATCGGGATTTTTATGCGTTTAGGGATTTTGTCAATACCGCCTCTTGGGCCCCGTGTGGTGCCAGTGTTGATAGGGTTTCGGGATTTGCTACACTTCCCATGCATAAGGATCAGGATTGCGACTGTTCCGCTAGACTCTCAATGTAATTGCGGTAGCCTTTAGTCTCTTGTCACTAGGGATCATACACAAGTGATACCAGAAGGCTATTTCTGGTATACCTTGGACAGAATTGGAAGGTAACCCCAGTAGACAGTGTGGGAGGGAAGTTGGGTGATTCCTCCACTTGCACCTAAGAACATCTTCATGGGACACCAAGTAACCATCTATCAGTTCTTCACAGGTTGGATTTGGGCCCTAATCATCCCAGGATTTCCTTTAGAAGGTGTATCTTATATCTGCTTTGTTTGTGTGACTTTAGGAAACTTTTAGTGAGTGTTGTTTGGTTTGTCCATGTTTAGTTGGCCTTTAGGTGTGTGTGAGTCAATTTTTTAGCTATGGAGGACGAACCTCTTTGTAGGTCAAGAAGGTTGCAAAACATTCTTCCATCTGATACATTGGAGCCTCCACCATCCCCTTAAAGGCAGAGACTACATACTGACGGTTCATTTGAACCAGTAGGGGCTAGTGAAGTTCCAGGTGAACCAGAACTTAGGACTAATAAGGAAGATACAACTGCAGTAGAAATTGAAGACTTGCAGGCTGACGAGTTTTCAAGGAATTTTAACCCACCTTTGACTGACTTAAACGATCCGGTGATCGTCCAAGTTATCCCCTTTTGTTCACCTGTGATTGGTGTTCATGTGAGCAGAGTTATGGCTAGCTCTTGAGAGGGTATTTCTACCCCCATTTCAGCCATGTTGGCTGGTGGAGTGCCACCTCCCCCGGTTGGTACTTCAAGACCAAGTGCATCTACTGCACCTTTGTCACCAAGTAGTCGAGTGGTCCAACCACTAGCTTCCTCCAATGTAGTAGATCCTTCTATTGGGGTAGTCATTGGGATTCCCAGTGCACCTTTTGCTTCCCCCTCTTTCATGCATACTGCTCAGAGTGGTCCTAGTGGATCCTCCTTGTTTGTTCAGGGTTTCCCATGGATGGGGGGCACATTCCCCCATCCACTCCTTATGCAGGTCCTACACTTGCATATGTGGGAATGCAGTTTGGAAACACAAACACTTTTGGCCAAGGTTTCCAGACACCGGTTTCGACCCCATTCATGAGCTCTCCCTTTTTCACTTTTTAGCAGAGGGATACCTGCTCATGTCTTTCAGATCCCAGTTTCATCTGGAGCGGTTCAAACCACTTATAATGCACCACACACAAGTAATCCACTAGCTTATGGGTGGACTTATTTTCAAAGTAGTATGACTACTTCACAAGTGACGACTGGGGGAAACCCCACCTTTTCGATTGGGAACCAGGGCACAGGTCTTTCTACATCCGAGAATCATGCTTTTCAAGCTCTGGTTAGGCCTAAACTTCCCTTCCTGGCAACGTTAAACTTGTCAGACTTGTCAAAGTTGATGAATGACCCGGTGTGGCATAGTGCCACATGGCCACCTGTTCCTATCAAGTTACCTTTAGACATTCCTAAGTTTGAGGGAAAAACTGGCGAAGATCCAGGTTCCCATATAACCACTTTTCACCTATGGTGCCCTTCAAACATGCTGAATGATGACATCGTTCGGTTGAGGCTTTTCTAGAGAACCTTGACTAGTGTTGCATCAAAATGGTATATTGAACTGGCCTCTGCTGCGTATGACAATTTTTTGGACTTAGAAACTGTGTTCCTCAATCACTTCCAGCTTCCTATCCGCTATGATGTCAACACAGATTTGTTGTCGACTTTTCAGCAAAACAAAGCCATGCACATCTTGGATCACATCCAAGAGTGGCAAAGAAAAAAGAGGCTTATCAAAGCCACCATACCTCCCAAGTTCTTATTAGAGTGGTTCTTAAAATATTTACTGCCTTACATATCTAAGGACGTATCCACTTCGGGGGTGACCACAGAGGAAGGGGATATCCTCAGGGCCCAACAGTTAGATTTGATTTATGCTCAATCTAGGATCTTGTATGAGAGTATACCTGAGGCACTGAGGTCTACCAATAGTGCCTAGAAACCCAAGCATGGATCCCATGCCGATGGTGTGGTTGGTTCAGTTAATTCTCCCACTGTAGAGTCACTGGCTAAGTAACTCCATGAGTTGTCAGTGAAGCAATCTGCAGTGGAGGTAGAAAAGGATGCCACCCCCTCATCTCAAAATGCAACTGGTTTTGCACAATCTTCTCAGAAGGGCAATCAACATCCTGGTGGGAAAAAGAAGAAATGGAAGAAGGGTAAGGGTAATTAAAACAAGCAGAAACCCACAAATAATGATGATGGGGGTAAGAAAGATAAGAATAAGGTGAAGTTTCCTTATAATTTGTGCCAAGGAGACCACTTGAATCATCAATTCCCTCTCATAGATCAAGCTCAAAAGTTGCTTAGAAATCAACAACCGATTATCCTAAAGGATCCATTTCCCCAAGGACAGAATGCATTTTCTATTTCTAATGTAGACAGGGGCACTTACAATGCTCCTCCTGATTAGAACTATATCAATATGGTATGATCTAGTGCCTTACTCCAGATAAGAAAAAAAAATATGAATCAGAGGCTCCTGAGAAGGGTAAGTCTGTTGCTGAAACCTCTAATCCTCTCGCGATTGAGAAACTTGTTGATCCAATGCCTAAGATACCGAAACGTGTCTTTAAAAAATCATTTCACAATCCTAACTCTAGGGTTGCTTCTAACTACTATGTGATGGAATATTTGGCCCAAAATCCATGTGCAATGTCAACATTTTAAGTGTTACATATTTGTCCTGCTCAGCGGGATGCCCTCTTAGCAGCTTTAGGCAGCATGGGTTCGTCGAGCCTGTTGGCGAATTTTAATCTGTCAGATGTTAATATTCGCCTGCTGTATCATGTGGCTTTCTCAGTAATGTTTTCCATGGTGGAAAAACCATTGGACGTATAGTTGTTGATGAAGGTGCTTCCATGTGTGTAATTTCAATTTCTTGTTGGAAGCCTTTAGGTTCCCTGGAGCTAGTTCTTTCAAACACCTTAATTACTGCTTTCGAAGGGAGGTCTTTCCGTTTGCATGGTATCCTACCAAATTTTGAGATTAAGTTGGTAGGGAAAGAAGTGGTTTTTGAAGTTGAGGTGATTGATGCTCCTTTGGATTATAACTTGCTTTTAGGGAGAAGCTGGATTTACGCCATGTGTGTGATTGCCTTGCCCATTCTTTGAGTGATGGTTTTTCCACATGAGGGGAAGTTGGTTACTGTTGACCAAATCAATTTCACTCGGAATGACTTTTTGGAAACTAATGAGTCCATTGTACCTTTGGTTGATCAGGTTAAACCGATTAATGAGAGCTTGGGGGTTGGAATGTATTCATCGTTGATGGGCACCTTTGATATCCCAGCCTCGATAAATTATCTAGGTTCTATGAGTGTAGGGAAGTTTATTGCAATGGTTGTTGATAGAACTGATCCTTGGTCCCTTCCTTCCCTTCACGAAGCTCAGGTGCCCTTATTTGCATTGGAAGTCGCTTATCAAGCTATTGTTGACACCACTGTCGATTCTATCACGACTCCTTCTACAGTCTCAGAGGAGTCGGAAGAAGCTTATCTGTCTACTTGGGCAGAGAAATATTTATATTCGTATGACTGCTTAGACATGGTTTTTCCTTCGGATGAATCCATTTTGGAAGCCATGAGTGGGCGATATAAGATTTGTGAAGATCTTCACCATAGGTCCTACTTTCTTCCAGAGCTGAGTAAAATTGAAAACTAAGAGTTCCATGTGAGACTGGAGGAAGATGTTGATTTACCGATTAATCCTTTACCTAAGGAGGGATTATTTGTTGAGGGGAATATGGAAAATATCTCTGTTACCATTTCTATCAACATCTCTGCAAAACGTCGTAGTCGAAAATGTGCATATCGGTGCAAACTGCTCTCTGGAGGAGATTTCCATATATACTACCATGTTTAAGGAATTTCACGACGTATGTGCCTGGTCATATATACTAGGCATAGATCCACCTATCGTTGGACATGGAATCCACACCTATCTTGATTCTAAACCTGTTCGGAAAAAACAGAATAAGTACTATGCTTAGGCATGGTGCTTGTTCTTGTATTTTTATTGTATGTATTTTTATGTACAATAGTTAGCTGGTTAGTGTTTCTTACACGATCTGTTGGTTGTTACAGATGTTAGCTGAGTGGTTCGTAGGTTTTGTGGATGGTGCTAGCCACCATACCTGTAACATGGCTTTAGCCGTATGGGTCATCTATTCACCCTCAGGACAACTAGTTGCCTCTGGAGGTGCTTGCTTAGGTCCTGCTACTAATAATGTGGCCGAGTAGAGGGTTGTAATTGAGTTTCTATGGGATGTTGTGTCATGTGGCATTACCTATTTGGAGGTCAAACTTGACTCTCAACTCGTAGTTTCCCAACTCAATGAAGACTATCATGTGTGAAACCATACTTTGTTACGTCAGTTTTTGCAAGTTAGATTACTTGAAAGAAATTTCGATTATATTTCATTTAATCACATTTCAAGAAATGCAAATACAATCACGGATGCTTATGTGAATGACATTTTAGATTGGCACTTGACACACATTTTGTAAAATAAACATAACAGATACATTTGGGAACATATGTAAATAACCAGGAAATATATATATATACATGTGTAAAAATTTTCCATAGATAGATCGAGTCTTGATCCAGAGATCATGTCATAATTGTATAAATATACAAAAAATAGGATCGTAATCCATAAATATGCCTATATATCTAATCTTGCTCCTCATCCTCCTCGGCTGCGGCTGCCTCTTCGGCCTCCTTGTAATGTAGAACGACTTTGGCTACCCTCCTCAGTAGGCATATCTAGGTAGGAAGAATCCCTACTACAAACTCCTGCATCACAATGGGAATCCTCTCTATGCGTGTGGTTGGGACCCCTTGGGTTAGCCTTGCCAGATTCCCCTCAAGAACTCTAAGTATACATTGGTCCCCTCCCTATATAGGCCGCACACAACTCCTAGGGTGCCCATCAGGGCGTATAGGTCCAATATGTGCATTTTAAAATATTTAAAAACAGATTAAAACTCTTAAACATATGTATATATCTTTATGATTAAAATTCATAAAAATAAAAATAAAAATAAACATAAAAATAAAAATACCTAGCTCTCCCCATGCCTCCCCTGGAGGGAGGACAAGTTCGTTATCTCCTCAGAAATCCAGTCTGGTGTACGGAAACTGCTCGAGAGATGGTACTTGCCTCTCCCACCACATATAGAAGTCATCATCATAGATACTCTAGACATATCCTCCGCCACCATGACGGAGAAACACCACCCCCCATCTGGTAAGTCTAGGATGTCGAGGGGAAGGTGATGGCAGTGCTACTGCGGGGCTAATAGTAGGCATTCTCTCAAATAAGAATGCCACTAGAATACTCGAATATCCAAAGTACTTCCTGCACCCTCTTTTGCAATCAGAAAGATGTTTCTTCATAATCGGGATCATACCTGAACACCAGTCAAATACTATGCCCTGCATGCACTCCACTGCAATCCGCATTTGAGTCCGAGTAGCTAGATGCAATGCAGAAGATCTGGCAATTTTGATCATAGTGCTTACCATTAACTGTAATGGAAAGCTCCTAATGTGAAGAATAGGGATACATTTTCCCTTCTTCTATGTGCTTGGTGGGTAGTAAGTGTCAATATAGTCTTGGATATGCATACAAAAGAAGGGAAAATGTATCCCTATTTTTCACATTAGGAGCTTTCCATTACAGTTAATGGTAAGCACTCTGGTACGCACAAGGGTACATGTAGGGGTCACCACCCCTACATGTACCCTCGAGATTCACAAGCATACCTCTGTGGGACAACCCTGTAATAAAATACATGTCCTCTACTGTGACCTTCAAAATCTCTCCTTGAAGATCAAAGGCACCAAGGTCGTGATCCCAGTAGCTGATCAAATGCTCTAGCAAACAGACATTGGCCCTCATGCCGAAAGTACAATAGAACTTTAACAACCCACATTGTTGTAAATCTTGTAATGTTGGGGCATCCCGGAGAGCTTCTCAGTCCATGTATTTGTGCTCTCTACCCCTCCATTGTAGAACCATTATATACCTGCCCATTGACCATCATCAATCATTAGAATCCATGAATTTCTTTGCATTTTGGCCAATTTACAAGTTTTGTTACGTCGCGCAGAATACGTGACTGTCCTTTAGGCATGTCGTGTATCATACGTGGGTTTCTTTAGAGCAAGTCGCATATGAAATGCATGTACGCAACTGTCACAGTAGCATACCTGCATATGCCGCGTGACCCTTTTAGGGTAGGCACAAAACCATGAATTTTTTCACAAAAATGAAAATTAGAATGGATGAAAAGAAGGAGAAGGGAGAGTCTACCAACCTGCAACTAATGGAAGTCGATTTTGTACACTCGTTTATCCTCTATGAACAATTGAAGCCGGAGCTAAAAACTTGCCAAATTGGGTAAATTGTCAAATGGTATGTTTTATTTTTGTTTTTGAACTATATATAGAAAAAAATCAAATTTTTGGACCCATAGTCTATAGTTTAAAAATTAATTTATATAAATGAACTAATACCATGACTTTTTACTAAGCGCAACTGGTTCGAGATCTTTAAGAAGACGTTATCCACTCATATAGGGTAGGATTTGGTCCTCAATATGTACTTTTTCATTTATACCTTCTCTGTTCTTAACCCTAGGATTACCTCTTTGACGACAGACTATGGTGTTCAACCATTTTTATCTCGTTTGCAACATTGTTCCTCCGTGGATAGGGCCTCCTCTTCATGGGTATCCTAGTTTAGAACACTTTACAGTCTTTTGGTACCCATACCGCAGTTGTGCTAGGTTTGCGGAAGCCTTCTTAGTAGTTTTTCATGACAAAATGAGTCTCATTTTGCATCTTTTACGAGTTATCCTTGTTATAGGGCTCCCCGCACTTATGGAGTTTCTTTAGGCCCAGGTCTGACTCCTCAAAATAGACTTGACAGCTGAGTAAACTTGTTCATTTAGACTTGTTACGAATAAGTGAATGGGCATCCACACTGGTGGTAGTTTATTGCGTTTTCGAGCTATGTGGAATATTTACAAAAAAGGAGCACTCTCATTTCTTCGGAATTAAGAAGAGTATTCTCAGGTATAGGTTTATCACTTTTTCGGACCTGAGGGACTAAACTTACGGAAAATGAACACCAGATATGAGCTTATTTTTTTCTTTTCCATGCTCTAGACCTAAACATGAAAAAGATTCCGAGCGTACTTTATGTCTTTATCATGCTTGCAAAGCCTAAAGAACAAAGCATCACGTTTACTGTTGTAAGTCCCATTTCTCGTAATCAAATGGATCTTTCCGAGTGATATTTCCTTCCTTCACACTTGTTAAACTCAGGCTACCTGCCACTTCTGAAGGTGTGTTGGTCTGGTATTAGTTTACCCCTTTTTTGGACCTTGTCGACTAAGTACGAAAAATGTATACCTTAGCCCTCCGGGAGCTAAGAAAGTTCCTTTCTGGATTGTTTTATACTTTTCCGGCCTCAGGATACCAAATTGTACGAAAAAGAACCCCCCTAGAGTCTCCTTTGGAGCTTTCAGACTCTCAAAAAATGAAAACACCAATGAGCATGTACTAGTTCGGGCTCGTAAAATCCACGAATCAGTGACATTATCAAGCATTATTCTCTCCCCTTTTCAATCTTGTAAAAAATGAAGAGAGACCTGAGTTGACTTTCTTGGAATCGTTAAAATTTAATAGGAAAGATAAGGAATAAGTACTCTCTCTGGGTTATAAACAATGGCAACATGTCCTCCTTGAACACATTACTCTCTGAACTTTCTGATGCTCATGTTTCATTTTACACTTTCAGCTCAGCTATCACTTCGAGTTTTTACTCCTCCACTTGTCCTTTATACATGGGGAATCTGATCATGTCTCCTACATGACAGATAAGTCTAGTTGTCCTATTTGCAAGTCAAAAGCTACCTTGGCTCATCTATGTGTCGTGCTCACTATTCAAGGATCTATCCCTTCATATGATTATTATCATGATGCCATCATTATCCTATCTGAAATTACTTTTGTCTACCTTACCGTATCCATTTCCTAGTCACTCTTGTGACAAATTGGAGGATTCATTGCCTTCCTCATCACATTATGGTTTCTCATCAGCACCTCCTGAAGACGAATACCTAGAGTTTTGACGATGGTACCTTAGGTTTCACTACCATTATTGGTGAATTCCTTTGCTTCAGTTGTCAATATCACTCATTTTCTAACATTATGTTGAGTTCCTTCCATGTTAGACTTCAACACATCTATTCACATGGTAGAGATTGTACTGGTTCCTTTGGATTTCGACGAGGTTCACTTTTATAGCCTAAGTTGCGCAAGATTGTGTTATGTTCAACTACACAGCTTCTAGATTTTGAAGACTCATCATTGTATATTGTGGCTTTGATCCACCTTTGTAATATACGTGGTCTTGTTACTCATATCATATGATGTAATCATATATTGTAAAGGAGCTAGTGTTCCACTATATTGAACATGGCATCCTCATATATGATTTTGTATATGACTTTGATATGTATTTATTTCAGGTATCTCCTCTACTGCTTTGGTAACTGATTTCTCCAAGATTAAAATATTGTAATGTATTTCAGTCATCGCTTCCCTCTAACCTCACACATTAGGTGGCATCTTTTATCATCTAAAATGGCACTTCTCTGTCCGAGTACTGACACCCAATGTGTTGAAACACAAAAAGGCAAATTGGATTGAAGTAGCCAAAACACTATAGACATGCATCACCTTTGATACAACATCACCTTACCAGCTGAGCCTAATCAATCATACTTGATAGAGCAAAGTTATGCCGGTGGTATGCCTTCATACATCTTGGAGCGGCAGAACTCAGTGTCCTTGGTTTGGAGTCATTGTCTCAGAAGTTGGGTTGTAATCTCATCTCATTTGTTTATCAATAAAGAAAGTTCTTCTTCCAATATTGTGTATTGTGTACTCTTGTATATTGTGATTTATGATTTATATTATTATGAATATGCTATTTCATTAACCATTGATATAATATATAAGATATTGTAGGAAGATCTTTTTCTTTGCAGGTGATTAGAGATACCCTACAAGCTGTAGAAACAACTTGAAGAGGTGAAGGAAAGCTAGGATTGACTGTCATAAACAAGGTATGCCCAGCATTATTCATATTCCTATTTCAATTTCGGAAATGGCTAATTGTCTGCAAGGTAGTTAGTAAGTTGGTAACCCTAGAGGCCCTAGGTTATAAGGGTGTGTTTTTTTGAACAACAATAATGTTCATAACCATAGATTATCTAAATTAAAAAAATAGACACAATCTTAATCGGTGCACATTGTAAACAAGAACGCACTGAATAGATGGTGCGCTCGTTATAAGAGGTGCATTGTTACCCCCATAAAAACAATAAAACTCACAAAGAGATTCTCCTAGTATTGTGTGCTCTATCAATTCTCTCGCACCATGTATGGTGTGATGATGTGTCCTCAATGCACCGGTGCTCTCTATTGATGGATGCACCACACAACTAAACATATTTAAAAAAATCACCATGTTAACCGATGTTCTTTTTTATTCATGTCCGCATCAATTATTCAGTGCATTGACATGTAACAATTGCATTGTTATCCCATAAAAATTATAAAACCCACAAAGAGTTGCTCCTACTATGATTATTTCTATTAATATTTGCGCACTAGAAATGGTATGATGACATTTCCACAATCCATCAATGCTTCCTATTGATGGTCTAAGCTCCAAACTAAACATATTTAAAAAAACCACCACCTTAATCGGTGCCCTAACATGTAATAGGCGCATCGTTATCCCATAAAAAAGTATAAAATCCACATAGAGTTGATCCTACTATAGTGTGCAATGTTAATATTTGTGCACCATTGACGGTGCAATTTCGCGTCTGAAATGCATCGGTTTTTCCTATTGATGGACACACTGCCAAATTGTACATATTTAAAAAAATCACCACATTAACCGGTGTGACTTCATAACATGTACACATAGGTTATTCTATGTGTTGACGTGTAACAAGTGCATTGATATCCCCATAAAAAATATAAAACTCACAAAGAGCTTCCCCTACTAAAGTGTGCTCTATTGGTGTTCTTTTCTATACATGTCTGCAACGATGCTCCCTAGCGATGGAAACATCGGCAAACTAAACATATTTTTAAAAAATCACCATGTTAATCGGTGCTCTTGTTTTAGTGTGGTGCACTGTTCCTGGTTCTTTTGTGTTACAAGAGCATCCCACAGAAAGCGTTACTATTATTTAGGCGCATTACTTGTGAAATTAATTTATTTTGAGAAAAAAATTAGTATTTGATGTTAATAAATAACATGCTCATTTAATGAAATATTTAATGTTTCTATTTCTCTTTTTGAGATTGATTGATGTTATATGTGAATCAGAGATGTCAATGGAAAGATGTCGATCAACAACAACATGCACGAGTTGACTAGTACAACTTTGTGCACGAGTGGGAAGCCATAGAGAGGGAGAGGGATTTGTACCCTCCCTCCATTACTCATTAGACATGAGACCTCTTAATGGTTTCCTTCCTCCTAAATTTCTATTAAGGGGATACATCCCTCAAGGGAAACCTTCTTTGTTGTAGCAGTTGATCCACCATTGGGATAATCATAGGTGGGCATTTCACATTGTCCTGATTAGTGGTTCTATCTCACTAAGGAGGACATTGGGCTACACAGGAGAGGGGAAACACATTAGTTTCCCTCTTTTATTTTATGTATATTCTTTAGTGCGGAGGCCTAGATGCATTAGGTGGTCTGCCATTTTTTGTGACAATTTTGTTTTGCTTTGGTTTGATGTCGTGCACATATTGATGGGAGGGTCAAATTTCCTTTTGTATCAGATATATTTTGTTTATTTTTTGAGAGGTTTCCGACCAAGAGGCCTTCATTTGAACACCTCCTTCCTAGGTCAATAATGGAGGTTCATGTGCACATGTTGGGGCATATGATGCCCAAGAGGTGGTAGCTTAAGTTCCCAACTAGGATCACGCCAAAGATGATGGAAATGCAAGCCAATGAGGAGGGCCATGCCTTGGACCTTGTTCCATATGTGTACATGGGGTTGGATTGGAGTTCATTCCTCAACATATTTTTCACCCAATATGAGCCACCATATGATAGAGGTAATATTAGTGTTATGTTTAAATTAATCTAGTTGCATTTAATTGTCTTACTTAATGCAAATGAATTATAATGTAAATTGTTTAGTGAAATTGTCTAATTTTTGTTGTATATTATATATTTTGTAGATATTGGCACATTCGATGGGGGTTTGCCTCCATCCGTTCAAGATGATGAGGATATGCAGGAGCCCAAGGTTCCTATGTTTCCTAGACCCGACCTATGACGTAGGGAATATGATAGGATTCGATAGGATGTGGTGGATAGGTTGTCCATATTGTTGGCTTGATTGGGATTCCATCCCATAGGGGAATATAAGATCATATGACACTTTGAGAATACATATTTATAAAGGATGCTTCCTTGTGATATGATGTATTTGATGGAGTATAATCATCGATGCATCCATTGTTTTAGATGCTTGGAGGTCGACGGATGAGTCTATGTCATCTGATGAGAGTAGTGATCCTCGTCCTACAACTCGTCCTCCTCTTCACCGTGATGAGGGAGTGTTGACATATCATGCTCCACCCCATCCTTCTTCTATTCACTGTAATGACTGACAATTATTTACTCCTCCACACCCAGCCCACCCGCCACCATCTCTGATCCATCCATAGGTCAACCTATTAGTCTCTCCACCATCTCCCACTCCACTCTTCTTAGCTTTAGATAGGATGTTTACAGTGGGTGAGATTCATCGTCATGGAGATATATTTTATACTATTTAGTCTACTTTTTATCTTGGAAGAGGTACTAATTCCTCTATTGGCGGAGGTGTCGATGCCTATGAATATGTTGGCAAAGGTAGTGATGCCTCTAGTTTCGAAGGTAGACCATATATCTTATAGCAGTTATTGGACTAGAGATGTGTTCACACACACACACACACACACACACATTGCATTTTTCATGTTGATGTTTATTTATATGTTAATGGTGATTTGTATATTATGTTAGGTTAGATATGTTTGCTAGGTGTGCTTGATAAATGTGTATGTTAGATTATATGTTAGCTATTTTGTTGTGTTTGTAAGATGGTGCTTATGTTTGATAGGTGCTGAGAAATGTGTAAGTTAGATGATGTCTTTCACACATGTGTGATGGTTATGTTATATGATGTTTATGTTTAGTAGGTGGTCATGATGATGATGATACGTTATATGATGTTAGGTGATGGTGGCGGTGGCCATTGATTTGATGATTACATTGTAATATTTTTATTATTATGTATATACATGGGCTTATTTTTTTATGAACTTAATAGGTTGTCAAATTATTTTATGATATTTATCTTAATATGTATGATATATTTTGTTTATGTGGATAAATATGATTCATGTGTGTGATGCAATTTTATTTATTTATTTATATAAAAAATTTGGACAAGAACTAGTAATATTTTTTTATTAAAAGGAAGAGGAAAATTTCTCAAATTACATAATATCATGTAGTTCCATATAATCATTGAGTCCGACAAAATTCAACTGAAACTTTTCCAAGCTCATAATTCCTATCCTATAGCATCTAACAAAGGCTATAAAGTCGTAGCTATATTGGCGTAATAAGATGACAAAAAAACACTGCATAATTCGTGCCTAAAAAGGGACCCATGGAACCTGAGATTCCTATTTGAGAGGGTGGGGAGAAACTAAAGAAGCTTCAGCCTCCTGTTTTTCTACTTGCTTATGTTGACGGGTGGAAATTTCTTGCTGCAGAGTCTCCACTTTAAACTACAAGTCGTCCAGTTTATCTTGTTGTTGAGCCATTTTATCAGCCATCTGGTCCAATTGTAACTGTAAATGTATGATCTCCTCCATTCTCTAGCGGTTCTCATTTTCTTGTCATTCATCCCAGCGTTTGCCCCTACTATTTCCATGCATTTCAACCTAGTCCACATGCCTACAAAGACTGTGAAGTCCATGGTGTAGCTTCTTGACTCCACATTCCATGCAACAGAAAGCCCTTCCTTCTTCCTCGTCATGATTCATAATCTCCTCCTCACCTTCAATGCATCAACTATTGAGCCTTCTTCCAGCAGACCAAGACCAACTCAGAGTGAAAGCAACTAATATGGTGAATACGACGGTCGAGCTAGCCTAATATATTGAGTTAATTCTACTGTCATTACTGTCCATGATCTCGTCGCGTGCGCAAGCTCAGATATGAAAACCAACTTCCACAGGGGATGATGCATGCCCAATTCAATGTATTCATGAGAGCGTCCAAGAAAATGACTGACTCTTTGAACATCGCCGTTCCTAAGGAACGACTTCATTGTCTCGTACTTGCACTTATGGTTGTTCTGTATGCCCATAATTAAATGACGAAGAAAAAAATTTAATATCCTGCATACTTCCCACACTTTGTTGGCTTCACGTAGTTGCCCCATGCGCCCATCATTATTACCTTCAATTGTCTTATCATTCATCCTGCTACACATAAGAAGAAATGGGCTTGGACTTCCCCCTCCGAAATCTATGGGATTATTCCTATGGGATCTCATCATATTGAACCTCTTTGTTCTAGTATGGAATTCACCTGCAATTCTGGAGGTAGCCTCTTTGGCCAAGGAGTCTCCTAAAGAGTTTTTCATGCAAAGTACATGAAGGAAGGAATTGCAGTTCTAGAATTTCCCAAAATGATGACTTCATGAATTCTTCTATCTACTAACACTTTGGTGCCCATCCATAGGGCTAACAACTCCACCCTGTTATTTGTTTTCACTACTAGGGTCCAAGCGAATTCTTCAACAACGCTTCTTCCTCGAGGGTCAAAGAGAACCCGGTGTGGCCTCTAAATATTGGCTATAATTATAATTACAAATTGTGTTCAATCACAGTTATATTTGTAAATTATAACAACATCAACTATGATTAAAATTTACAAGGATTATTACAATTTCACAACTACAAATTTCAATTACAAATTACAAATTGGACAATTACAATTATAAATTTACAATCACAAATTGCAGTTATAATTACAATTAGAGCTTGCAAATTACAATTATAAATTTCCAATTAAGTTTACAAATAATAAAATAATTTACAAAATTGAAAACTTACCAAATAATTTACCAAATTGCAAAATTACAATTAAAAAATACAAACTTGTAAATTTACAAATTTCCGTTTTAATTACAGGTGTACAATCACATAATAATCTTATAATAACAATTTTGCAATAAGAATGTACATAGGGTAATAAGAAATGGAAATACCAAGTTCATGGATCTTTTGGTAAGGAGAAAGAGAAACTAATATATAAATCTAAATAAAGTTTTAGATTTCATTATTAAATGCCGCCCATGTGAAAGGAAATTATGCTCTTTCCTCACCTATTATTTATCACAAATTTTACAAATCAATCATCCCAATCTATTGTTTTTTAGATTATTGAATAGTTTCATTATGGAGGTTATGAATCCCATTGGTTCTATGTTTCACAGGGTTAATTTTTTTCTTTATGCACATAAAATTGGAAAAATAGTTTTAATCATTAAATTTAGGATTTATAAAATCTTTGTACTATCCATCTTCCTTTGATCATTTCACTAATATCCTTCTATTTTAAATGACAAGTTAAATTGAATATGCTTATGTAGGGTGTTACCACCATAGAAAATAAGATGTTTTTTTTCTCTTAAGTTTAATTATCATAATCCTGATTTTATTCATCTTAATGCTAAGTTCATAAAAATTGTAAAATGATTAAGAAAGTTGAATTTCTTCTTCATGGAGGGGATTTAAAAGTTTAAATATAAAAATAATAATGTAATCTATGAAGGAAATAACATTCACATGTATCACTGTAATTGTTGTTTCCCCACAATTTCCACAATCATTACTAGTATCCATTGAAATCATTTATTTAAATATAGAGTTCGTCAACCTCCTCGTGTATGCATATTAGAAGTTCATGAATCTATTAAATCTCACAGTTAGACTCTTGAGATAGTTATTGGACAATATTATGGGGTAAATGCATCATTGAGCCATCTAGTTGAACCCTCGGTATAGGACAACAATGTTGATTTTTTCACAACTATGATTAAGTATGTTCCTCCCCTATGAAGGAATGATGTTTTCTAGAGAAACAAATGCTCCCTAATGGGAAAAATGATCAAACTCTATGCATGGCATAGACTTGTCAATATTGATTGGTGTTTATCCACTTTCATCTATAAATATGGCTCTAGATACTAAGCATAGTCATCTTCCTACATCTTCACCATGTCGAAGCTCTACTACACTTCACATTTCAAATAACATCTACACCTATAGAGGCAGGCAAGTCTAGGAAAATTATGAATCTTTTAAATGGATTTGTTCATGAGTTGAACTTTGAGAAAACATAGATATGGCATGTTAAGTACAAGATTCAAATTAAAGAAAAAATTACCTAATGGAACTTTGGATAATTTTGAGGAATGTTCGTATGATAAAATTGGGTTAAGGTGTTAAAAGTAGTAGTTGATATAATTATTTGATTCTATTGTGTCAAAGTAGCATGCTTAAAATTAGTTTGAATGTATATTGTTCACTTCATGTGAATAAAGTCAAACATTGTGCATTCAGATGTGTTTAGAAACCTAAATGCAATTAAAAATATTCAACTTGTGTGTGCCTTTGATATAGTTTTGAGGAGCATAGTAACTCCAAAGGCATTTAAATAATAATGTAAAAAAAATTATAGCTATTTTTAATAATTTCCAAATAAAGTTATTAATCAATAATTTGGACCTTTGTGTTAAATTCCCATGCAAAGATCCATATTATTAGTTAAATTCACATACGTATTCTCGATTATGTTTGATCAAATTTAAGTTTTGGAAAATGATACATTATTATTTTTCCATTGTCCATGGAAATGAATAACAATTCAAGTGTTTGAAGTTGGTTTTGTAATTGAAGAAATACACAATTGAATGTCAACAATGTCAAAATTCAAACTAATATATTTTGTGTACAAATCCTAAGCCCTAGACACCCTAATACCTAAACCCTACTCTACCATTTTCCAAAGCATGGTAGATTTGTATATTCATAGGTTGTATAAGTGGTGCCATATGATTCAACAAACCAACCGATCTCTTCTGCTAAAGCTCGAAGAACCTCATTAATGTCTTCCCAAGGAGGGAGATTTTATCCTCCATGTTTTTTGAGACCCTAAAAGATTTTAGTTGTTATAGATCATTTATTTCTCTCTCATCTTCTTCTTCTCCCTCTGACTTCCATTGAGTCTATCCATTTTCCCTTTCAAATTTTGTAAAATTAGGCTCCATGAAATTACCAAAGAAGTTGTTGATTCCAAGAGCAATAATATACGAGAGTGAAAGAAAGACATTTGAAAAATGTTTGAATTTGATGTGAGACTTGGAGAAAAACAAAAATATCATTTGATTCATCGTATTCGTCACACTAATGTCGCCTTCCTTGTTCTTCATTCAACTAGAAAGAAGTACAAATCATGAGAGATTCCATATCCTAGAAGTTTTGGTTGTTATTAAATACCATGGAAGTTATAAATGAAAATATTATTATTAAATAAAAAATATTTTTCACTTTAGTATTACTATTATAAAATAAAATTAAAAGTATTACTATTATTAAAAATAGTATTTCTATTATAAAATAAATAATCATCTTCACTGTTTATTTAAACCGAAATTCATAACGTTTTTTTTTATTAAACCAGCGCGTCATAATAATAAAATATCATTGGTGCATCTCGAGTAAATGGACACACCAGTGCAACTAAAACACATACACACCATGTTGGAAAATCCACAAAAAAGAGAGCAAATGAAAATATCCACTATAATTGATAGCAAATAGTTATCTATGCGGTTTTCAATATTGTTGACCACTATGTGCTTAGTATATAAAGGAGCATTAGTGCAACCGTAATTTTAGTATGCACTATAGTAGGATGTTTTTTTATATTTTTTATTGAATTATAATACGGTGCATTGTGGAAAATGCAATGCACCAGTGTGTTCATATTTTTTTGGCACACCGATATTCCGAAAATTTTAAAAAAATGTATATTCATGGCACGTTTCATGTTATGGTGTATTAGTGTTCATGTGTAACTAATGCACCAATGTCTAGAAAATAAAAGATAAAAAATCAAAAACTATTTTCCCATAAACTGAAAAAGGAGCAATAATTTCAATTTTAAAAATTAATTCTATAAGGTATTGAAAAATAAACCTAATCATTATTTCATTATTTTGTCGAAATTTCAAGGGGGGGCAAGTTGGAAGAGAGATTTACGAGAGAAGAGTTTGGAGAAACCATATTAATTTGAAGATTGAAATTTGTAAGGTATGTTGAATCAAACAAACCCTTGCACAATAGAAATTTCAAGTATGTAAATTATTACTATTGATCACAATGCATGCTTTATTTATTTTCCTATTTAGATTTTCTTTTTGCTTCCTTTCGTTTTATGTGGCTGCAAAATTTTACCTTAGGGTTTAAATCCCTCTATTGTTTCACAATTAGGATTTTTGTTTTTAGATATTTTATATTTAATTAGTTTGTATTTTTATATAAGGCATTGGGTGTGATAGGACAACTCCTTGGGTTCAATCTGAAACCTTGTCGGATCTGTTAGTTTTTTTAATTCTTAAAAAAACACTTATGTACTTTGTCAACGCGGGTGAGTTGTATAAACGCATCGGTGTAGTTATAGTAATAGTGCATTGGTAATGTTGGGCATGTTATTTTTAATTTATTTCTTAAAAAATTTGTATGCATTTGTCAGTGTGTTTGACTTGTTTTAATACGCTTGTGCATCAATTGTAAAAGTGCATTGTTTTGATTATCGATGATTTATAATAAATCAATCACACTGACAAATGCATATATGAATTTTTTATTCTGTTCTAGTTAATGGTGCATTCAAGTATGATGCACTGGTGCATTTAAGTATTAGAAGCACCAGTGTGTTGTGTAAATTGAAACACACCAGTATAACATATTGTTTTTTTTAATTATATTTAATTTATTTGTGTAATATACTTAATAGTTTATCTATTTAATGGTATAGATTGTTTATTAATAGACAATGCATGGTAATAGTTCAGGGAACAATAATTCTAGTCGACATGGTGGGAGCACATCCAAAATTGCGAAGAAGGTAAGTTTTTGTAATTTTGATATTAAATTGAAGTGTTTGAATTATTTGTAAATTTAAATAATATGTATTGTTTAATGTGTTACATGCATAAGCAAAAATGAGGAAGCTCAATAATATTCTTTGCAATTTAAGTGCAGAAGAGCATAAAACCTAGTTGATGAGATATTTGCGCTAGAGGGATGAACCAAGTGAATTAAAAAGAAATCAATATGATTTTTTTCTTGAATTTCGAGTAATATTGTACTTAAGAATATTTGCTAATATGTTTCAATCAATCTAATTTACATATGTTGAATGTTAACTATAATTGTTGGGCATAATTGTATCACATGAGGAGCCATCTCAACATCAACTTGCTTCAAATGTATGGAATCATTGAATTTTTCTATTTTGTACATCTAATTAATTAAGTTAGCACTAGATATTAATTTTCAATTATTTTTTGAAGAAAAGAAAACAAAATGGAACTAGTTCAACACATAAGACAGGATGACAAGGAAAAAATGTGTTGATAACAAAGTTTGTGAGTAGTTGCTATTTCCTTATTACAACTTGAGATTTCATATTGGTTGTGATCTTTATATTTGTTTTTTACACCTACCATCGTTGGATGTCTTCAAACAGGTGTTAGCATACAAATAAGATCCATTAAAAGAATTGATTGACATCAGGTTAAGTTAGGGTTGTGAGGATATGTTGGCATATCAAAAATTATTTGTGGAATTTGCATGTGTCTATGTTGTTTTAATTCTCTCATTTTATAATTATTAGAACAAGAAAAAGCTTTTATATTAAATCTATGATTTATTACAGGGTTTAAAACTTGCAGGAAACAAAGTATGGGGTGGAGCCGATAGAAGACTTGTTAAGATAAGGTATGAGGTTTTGTTTTAAAATAATGTGTATCATTCATGACCCAATTTTTTCAATGGTACATTGTTTTTCAATTTATAGTCATGTATATTATTTGTTTTAGCTTTCACTATTTTCAGCAAGGTAGATACACTCACTACACTTTATTTTTATGTTTGTGAATGGAAGTTGAAGATGTGAAAACAATAGAGGCAATTGACAAAAGATTTGGCCAAATAACTCAAGTCATGCAAGTGGCTCAATCACTAACAATAGTTCCAATGAAGAATGACGATCCATATATTTTAGATTTTAATGCATGCTATATAATTTGAAAAAAATGTTTGTGAAAATCAAACAAATTATATAATGTACTAGACATAGTGTACAAATTGAAATAAAATGGGTTACAAATAGGTGTAACAATTTTTTGCATGTTAACATTTTGATTATTGTGAACCTTTTGTCCCATTTTGTATGAGAAAGACCCTCTTATTAAGATATAATAAACATATTTTTTTATTCTATTTCATTCTCCAATGTTATGAAATTACATGTGAGATGTTACATCGTTAATTAAATCTATGGATGATTAAATATTACAATAGATGCAAATATTTATGATATAACAAATTAATCCAAACATCATATCCAAAGGCAATAATAAAAATTCAAATGAATTACTGTAAAAAAATATTTCAAATTGTAATGAACAATGGAATTAAACAAAATAAAAATAAACTATAGACATTCCAATGCGATGTTAATAGTCCCTATTCACCAAACAAAAAATAAGCATTGGTGCTTCTAATCATCTCAATCACTCTAGTTCTTTTGAGATAATGTCACACTAATGAATTTGAGATAATATCGCGTCAATGCGCTTAAAACAATAGAGACCTGGTGCAAGAGAATACTTGTTGCAATCCCTATTCTTTTTCTATTATTATTCCCTAGTGCACTACTATATATTAACTACATACTCAACGTCCCAATCAACTTTATCGGTGTGTTTTCCTTCATTTATTCAATCGGTGCTTTGTATTAGTTAGTAAGAATCAATGATTTTTAATAGTTAGTAAGAACTAGTGCTACATTTATTATAAATCATCGGTGCATATTGTTATAAAGCATTGGTTCATTTTAATAGTTTCTAAGCAATGGTGTTAGGATTATTAATCCTCCCTTGTCCAAATTTGGTCATATGTCTAAATTGGGAGTCATGTCTAAATTGGGAGTCCATCCAGTCTATTTATAGTCATTAACACCATTGGGTCCACTTGACCTAATTGGGGCACATGTTTCGGTTACTAAAGTGTGGGGAACACTAATTGAGGCTCATTGCCACTTATTGCACTTGATTGCATAAGTTTAGGAGCCTCCTAGATCAATCCCTACAATTTAGGAAGCCATTGGGAGTGCTGAAACCAACCAAGGTCAGTTCACTTCAATTAATGACTAGTCAAGCTAAGTTAGGAGTCAATTACATTCAGTTCAAGTCCTTTACATTCAGTTAGCGCTAGGTTTACTTGGCTGCACACATGTGGGGCGCATTTCTCACCTACCACAGTCAGTTAACCTTAGTCAACACTGAATGTAACACTTTAGTTGTGTTTTAGAGCTCCGATGAACTCTGGT
>LPNX011132991.1:237553-269561 GCA_001517045.1 Pseudotsuga menziesii
ACCCTGTCTTCTCACTGCATTCGCTACAGCGGCCCAATTCTTCCTATTACATTCGAAATGGCTCATCAAATAGAGCTTCTCACTCCCTTCAACTATCACCAGTGGAAGGATGACATGACAGTATTGCTCTGCACCAAGCATCTCTTCAGACTCATAGAAGAAACAGAAGAAGAGCCAGAATTAGATAAGGACAAAGCTAAGTACATGAACAAGCTTGATGAAGCCATTGGTCTCATTCTCTTCTCAATCTCTAGAGATCTTCGATTTCACATCCAAGACTTGGACACTCCCAAGGAGGTTTGGGACAAGCTTACTTCCTTATTTGATAAGCATGATGAGATGAGGATCCATCAGCTAGAAAATGATCTGATTACTCTCAATCCATCTAATTTCAAATCTATAAAAGAATTCTTCTCAAAGTTCAAGAACCTGATATATCAGTTGAAGCAATGCAAAGTGAAGAAGGATGAAGATCAACTCATCCTTTCCATTCTCACAAAGCTCAATGTAGACTACTCAGTCTTTGTATCCACCTTCCAAATTGGAAGATGCCCACTCTTAATGCCTTCATCCAATATCTTATTTCTGAGAATGATAAATTGATCCAAATGGGGATCATCCGATCTCCCAAAGATCTATCTCTAGTTGCAAGAGGAGGTAAGGTAGCGAATGACAAAGGAAAGCAAAGAGATGAGTCCCCTATGAAAAAAGAGCAGTCAAAAGAACCTTCAGGATCGAAGAGAAGCAAGAAGAATGGCAAAGGCAAGGACCTCTGCTCTTACTGTGGAAGGGGCTTCCATTCAGAAAGCTCTTGTATGAGAAGACAACTTGATGAAATGGCCTTTCTCTTGAAAAAGCACAACATTTTTGTACCTTCTAGCGCAAGGAATGAAGACTCTGAAGAAGAAGAAGAATACCAAAGGAAAGGACATGCACCGAAGGCTTGTTGCACATCAGCACCTGTCTTCCTCATTGATTCTGGAGCTTCCAACCATATCGCTGCATCCATAGAATCATTCTCTTCTTTTCAGTCCTTTGATGGTCCTAGTATTCATATGGGCAATAATAGTGAAGTCAAAACAAAAGGGAAGGGCTCTATCCAACTTGAACATGGAAGGTTCAAAGATGTGCTATTTGTTCCCTCCCTAGCTTCAAACCTGTTATCTGTCTATCAGATGACCCATACTGGATCTCCAAAGCGAGTGATCTTTGGTCCTAACTCAGTGGAGATCACAGATATCTCTACTGGGAGAATCATAGCAAAGGGTACCGCAAATCATGCTTCAAAAGCATATGAGTTCTCACATTTCATGGCTCCTTCATAACTAGTGCACTCTCAGCAGCCACCTGCAAAGGAAGGTAAAAACATTGCATCTACTTCTTTTACAGCTTCTACTAGTATTGCAGATCCATCTATATCTGTTTATGACATTGAGATTCAGGGTGACTCAGATCTAGATTTAGTCCCTACTTCCAAACTGGAAGCTAGGAAGATGACTGGAAACTCACCTGACACTCAGAAAGGAAAGACTCTTGCGCTATGTCATACTATTTTACCTCCTTCAGAGAGATGCAATAGACTTCCTGTAAGATGCAATATGGCAAGGGCTCAGTCTTACTACATTCAGAAGAATGGATATGATCATACACCTCTTCATTCAACAAGAGACAAAGATTACATTCCTCCTTCCTCTCATCATCATTTTTGGAGAAGAAAGAGAAGTCTACATGCCAGGCCCCAGAATACCTGTGCACAACACACCATGCATGCTGCTTCACTACCTCACAGAGATGAAGATTGTAGCAACATATTTTCAAGTTTTTCAAACTTGAGACCTTATTCTACCTGCCTAGATAGAGGGAAGGCTTTTTTCCCATGTGGTTTTTGCCTCGACTCCTTGTATTAAGCAGTTACTTTATTTTACTTGATGTAATGGGTGACCTATGGTCTTAGTTACCAGGGCCCATAGTTTGTCCAAGTTAGCATTCAGGGGGGGTGTTAGGATTATTAATCCTCCCTTGTCCAAATTTGGACATATGTCTAAATTGGGAGTCATGTCTAAGTCGGGAGTCCATCCAGTCTATTTATTGTCATTAACACCATTGGGTCCACTTGACCTAATTGGGGCACATGTTTCAGTTACTAAAGTGTGGGGAACACTAATTGAGGCTCACTTCCACTTATTGCACTTGATTGCATAAGTTTAGGAGCCTCCTAGATCAATCCCTACAATTTAGGAAGCCACTGGGAGTGTCGAAACCAACCAAGGTCAGTTCACTTCAGTTAATGACTAGTCAAGCTAAGTTAGGAGTCAATTACATTCAGTTCAAGTCCTATACATTCAATTAGCGCTAGGTTTACTTGACTGCACACATGTGGGGTGCATTTCTCACCTACCACAGTCAGTTAACCTTAGTCAACACTGAATGTAACACTTTAGTTGTGTTTTATTTCTCCGATGAACTCCGGTTATGGTCTAGACAAGGTCAGTTAACCACTGAGTCCTCCGATAGTGATTTAGACAAGGTCTTGGTTACCTACAGTCAAGTAGAGTCTAATCAATTCGAAATTCCTCATGTGGATTCGAATTGCTTATGGCTATTAAGCCATTTTACTTCTTTGTAATTATCATCGGATTGCTTTTTTGATTAATGAAATCATTCACAGCTGCAAGCCTTTTGCACTGTTTCATTCTTCAATTGCTGAGTAAATTGTGAGATCCACTTTGTGAGTTGTGTATTTGTCTACAGATCTATATNCAAATGGTGCCACTTTTAGTATAAAGCACCAGTGCATATATTGCTATAAAGAATAAGTTCTGGTTAGAATTTTAGTGTGCACTGATGCTATATGTATTATCAAGCACTGGTGCATATAATGCTTTCAAGTTTTGGTGTGCATTGGTGCATTTAATTCCTTTAAAAGAACTAGGGTGATTTATATTTTTTAGCACCAATGCGTTTGTTTTAATAAAGCGCACTAATTAAAAAAATCTACAAAATTCCCCAGCCACTGAGTTTTTTTTAGTTATAATAAATTTCCACGAAAACCTCCCCTAAAACATCCAGTACCATTTGTGGAGGTTGTACAAATTTTTTTTTTTTAGAATTTTAACAAATCTTGTAACACTAAAAACCTCCACAAAATGTCTGCTACATAACCTTTTCCTTATAGTGTGACCTTGAATCTCATTGTGTTTACCAAAGAGTTTTGATTTTTTCCCCAAGCCTTATTTGGTTCATTAGTTCCTTGAAGGTCAAATCATAACTCATTATAAATTGACATCTCAATTAATCCATGAGCTTCATCACATTGATTGTCCCATTTATTTTCTTATCATCATTTAGTGGGTCTTCTTTTCCCAAGGTAATATGGTAAAGTCCCCTAATTCATAGGACATCCTCCATATGGGATTTCCATCAAGAGCACTTCATATTGGTAAGCATAATATCACATGGAGTTACCATATTGTTATACATAAGTAATATGGATTCAAGAGCATAAACTGATAGTTTATATGCAAAGATATAAAAAAAAATAGGCAATTGAAAACAAACGACATAGAATATGGACTGTGAATGCCAAAGCTTTTCCCTTTTAAATAAAGGAATAGAGAAATAACCAAGGATCCATGTGGAAGGAAAAGCTTTATTTGTGAGGTGACGCGAGCAAAAAATATAGTAAAGAATTCCCCCCATTACTAACTTTTGCTATAAGCTCACGTTTACAAATAAGTTGTGTTAAAATAAGTGATCCACTTTTATAAAACAAGTGGGAAGCACTTTTACAATGTAGCTACTTTATAACTTAAAGTTACATGAACTTTTAAAAAAGAAACATTCGAACCCAAGACATTTTAATTTTTAAAGTAACTTTCAACCAAGCGAGCTAAGTAAAAGATTTAGTAATATTATGGAGGAGAATGAGGATGCTCTTTTTTTTTGAAGAAGAAGAACATGCTTACCCAAAAAACCTTGATTTTTGTCATACAAGACACTTTTCACTATCACACACACAAAAAAAGCGCTAAAATGTCTCGTATTTGGGCTTAGTCCTTGGTTAGCATACCCAAAAGTGTAAATTTTCTCACAATTTCTGGTTTATTAAGTTCACACAAAGTGCATGGAAAAGAGTATACATAGTAAATAAAACCCCAAATGGGTAAAAATCTAGAAATGAAACAAAAACCAAGATAAAATATGACAGAATATGAGTCAAAATTTAAAAATGGCATAATTGTAAACAAAATACCTTTGGATTTGGTAAAATGGTTGTATCTTGGGAAAAAAAACCTCTTCCAATGAAAAAAAAAGTGTTTCCAACTAAAATTGATGCTCCAGACTCAATGGAACACATATATTATCCCAAAAATGCATAGAAATATCAGAAACTAGAAATTCTTTGACGCATATGACAACACTGATTTCAGTTCTCGATCACCAATTGAAGAGGAACTCCATAAGAGATTTGATGCCATTTTTTACTAACACATAATATTTCCTAAAGATTGAACACCTTTAGAAACCACTCATACAAATAGATCACAAATCAACACGTCGATGTTCTTATGTGGTTAAAACCCTCGAAGTGGGAAATAGTCCATGACCCTACCAAATAGCTACTTGAGAAAATACATTTTGCAAAATAGAAGAAATGTTACAATGAGTCTCTCACAATCGATCATTGAGTAGATGAACATCCATGCTCTTTAAATAGAGATAATGGACCAATCAGGTGCTAATCCATTGATCAATGATCGCTAATACCAAGGTGAGGATGAACCAAATTGATCACTCTGTGCTTAGAAGAGCATATTGTGATCGTCGAATTACATATGTACAAATTCATACTAAAGAAACACACTTTACTTAAAGATACATTATACCAAGTTGATCTTAACTAACTCCCAAGAGTCTTAATATATTAACATAGATCCTATAGTAACCATACAATCCATAGTGTCATAGGTAACTCCATAGATACTACAACTTTTTTTGTATTTGCATTGCATATTGGAGAAGAAAAGAACAAGACATAGTCCTCACTTATGGATGGGTTTTTCCCCATAGTGGGTTTTCCTAGGGTATATTATGTTATTTATCTATATGTGTGGATGTGTTATTTTTCTCTATCTATTTCCCTTTCCCTTTCAATTTATTTTAGCATTACGTGTAATTAAGCTAGCATAATGAATCTTAAATCTTTAGTAAACAATTCATAACTAAGAGTTTGCATAAAATTGTAATATCTATAGTGATGGATTGTTCAAGTAGAATATCCATTACATTATACATATAATATTGGTATGAAAGTGGTTTTTGAGGGATTTGTGGGAGATTGCAAGATCTAGGAGTTGGAGAAATGAAGAAAAAGGATTCAAACCCTAGACATGGTAGATGAGTACAATGAAGAATTGGGTATGGCCTATGAAGGGTTATATATGAAGCTAGAAATACAATTAAATGAGATATGTTTCCAATATGTCAATCCTCATGTGGCTTTGGAGACCAAGTTTGGACATTTTGATGAGTTTGGAAAATCTAATCGAGAGGTAGGATCAGGAGGGAAATTTGGGGATACTAAAGACCCATAGAAGGAGCTGAAAAATGCCAAAGAGAGAGAAACCTCGTTCCAGAAACAACTTCTTCCCAATTTTGTTTTTAAATTGGAAGAAAAAGTGGGAATTAATCCCTATCAAGTTGAGATGCTATTAAGTTGAATCAATGGTTGCAACAGTTAGACATTTATTGTAGTGTGCATAACATAACAGAGGAGAAAAATATATCATTTTCTCAACTTAAATTGGAGGGGCATGCTCTAAATTGGTGGGAAATCCACATTAAGACACTCAGGATGGAGGGTGATCCCCTAGTAACTAAGTGGGATGAATTTAAACCCCTCATCAGTTCTTATTTTTACCCTATTAGATATGAAGAAAACCAATGGATTCATTGTCATTAATTCTAACAAAATCAAGGGAAAAATGTACAAGAGTACACCACTGAGTTTAGAAAATGAATATTATGTTAGGTATATGTCCCAATAACCCAGATGTACTTCTCAAGTATCTAGGTGGTCTCCACAATCATTGAAGGATTCTATTAGTTATCTTAAAGCCTATAATTGTTGACGAGTCCTATGTGCAAGCATAGTATATAGAGAATATAGTTAGGAAGAAAGACCATGCAGGTAGTTCCAAGGAGAAAGAACACCTAGATACTTCCAAGGATGGGAAGAAGAAGGGGAAGGAAAATATAAGAATAATATATATTTTTAGTGGTTCTTATTAGTGGGAAGTGTACCTAATAATAAAAAAATATAGTACGTATGTGTCAAATTAACATGGACTCCATTTTAATGGAGCTTAAGCTTTTGAGTAACGAAAGGTGATTGTTTTGGAAAAAAATATTTTGTGTTAATAAAATTAAATATTATTGGGTTGAAGAGGTTCATTTCACAGTTTAATAAAAGATGTGTAAGGAACAGTTTTCATCTCTTCTACACAAATCTAAAAAAAAGTTAAGTTGTCCTGGGAAACAAGTCGCTTGATAGTAAAAATTCATTCTTTAGTAGGTAGGTCATTGTTGTCGTTAAGTATTATAAATAATAATAGTTCAGGAAATATCAATAATAATTCTTTTAGTATGGCTACTACTCAAGTATAGTGTCATATTTATGAAGGGGACAAATACCCGAAAAACAATGGTTTGTTTGTGAAAATGTATGGGAAGATAATGTTACTCTTGATGAGAACAGACAAATAGCAATGTTTGCAAGTGGTCTCCGTAAAAGAGTTCTCACTTGGTATATGAGTTTTATAGATAATGACCCAAAGTACAAACAAGAAATCAAGAAGAGATTTAGGAGTTATTTTCCACTCAAGATATCAAGCACCTAACTGCTAAAAATATGAAAGAAATAACACAAAGATTAGATGAATTTGTACAAGAATACAATAAAATATTTAAATATATACTCATCCAAATGCCAATAAAAATGGACAAAGTTATTCTTCTTCAATCGTTTATTGCGGGATCATTTCCATGAATCAAAACACACTTGAGCTTATATGAATTTACCTCTTACGATGACTCCCTGAAAAAAGGAACAAAAAGTCGAGTCAAATGTAGATTTTTTTTTCATCCACACCAACCGTAGACTTGAATAAAAACTCAAGATAATGCAAAAGTCACTACAACAACTAACATTATGACATAGCGACATATGGTTCCACAACATGCTCGTCTAAAGGCCACACAAAAGATTCATACCGATTTGATGAACGCAGAAAACATCGTGATGATAGAAGATCATTCCCCAAATAACAACAATACCTTCATGAAGATCCAAGAGTTATTCCAGAACAAAGGAAACGTAAAAATTTTAAGATAGCTCAAATGACATATTTCTGCAACATCTGTGAAATATTGGAGCTGCATACAACAGCCGAGTGTCTATACAACAATGAAGATATCAAACCAAAATGGTGTAGATTATGTCGAACGACCCAACACATCACAACTGAATATATAACAAACCTGAAGAACAAAAATACTTATAATACAGTTTATCAGACATGGACCCCAATTTTGCAAAATAATATTATCGTATTTGATTTTATTCCAAGACATTATGTTAAATTTTATGTTAAAGTTGTAACTGATGACTCAACAAAGTCAAGGATGTGGAATGTAATTCTGAATATTTTAATTTTAAATAAATAAAAAGTGGAGACAACAGCTTGGGAGAGCTGTTTAAAAGAGTGTTACTAGTCAAGTTGGTGGAGGAGACTAGGTGGAGAGCAAATAGACAAGTGGCAGCATCCTCAAATACTTCCAATGTTGCAGGTGGCAACCTCCCTACATTTGGGGTCATGATCCCCTAAGAAAGTGGGATCAGAGCAGGTGCCTCAATTAATGCCAACTAACCCAAAAAGACCTAGGCAATCTTAATAAAAAATCCCATTGAAGAGTTGAGGCTGCTTATTCCAGGAGAAGAATCATTAAGGTGAATGCACTTCAAGGAATTCATTGGGAAGGGAATTTTTGGTGGAAGGTGTTTGAGGGGTAAACTGCAGGAAGTGATCTAGTACACAGCTTTCCATGCTGAAAGATCTCGTTGCAGAGTGCAGAGTTGGTACTAAGTCATTGGACTAGTACTTTGTTGTTTGCTCCACCTAGTTCCAACCAAGGAGACCAAGAACAGGCTCGGGGGTCCTAAGAAGTTGCTGTTTGAGTGCTCTCCAAGAATTGGTAGGGAGGAACGGCCTCCCAACGCTGTTGTCATCCAGCTTTAAAAACAGGTTTTACTATCTTTTAATTTATGTGTTAAAGTTTATATCTGTGTATGAACAAATAATGAATGATTTATATGTTATGTAGTGAACTGTTAAGCTTGAAATATCTTAGTTGTTTTAAATGTTGAATCTGTTCTTTGATGAAAAATAATCCTACCTATGTTTTTCCCCATCTGGAGTAAACCAGATCATACTCTAGCACAGGTAGTGTGTTTAAAATGAATGAAGTATGATAGGAATCTGAAATGAATAGAGTACTTATGTTTTTCAGAGTATTGAAATTTTTTTCTTCAGTAGATAGTTTTTTTTCCAGAAAGAATATTAATATGTTAGTATGGTTGTTGTTAGAACCAGACTGTGTATTAAGAATATTAGAAAAAGAACAGAATCATATTATTTTACTAATAACAGTATATTCAAGTATGTAATTCATTCTTTTACACAGTATCTTCTTGTATAAACTATACATCTGTACTGACACAGAAGGAATAGAGATATCAATTAAATGCTTATTATTTATGTTAAGTAAGGAAGTAATTACGATTCTGTTAGTTTATTTCTGTTCCAAATAGTATTAGCTAATTTACCTGCAACTATCTAAACTCTAAGTAAGTATTGGTAACCTAATTAATTTATGAAAATAAACTAATTTAAGATAAGGAATATAATAAATAAGAACTTAATAACTCTTACAGTATTCTTTCTCTAGAGTTAAAATAACTAAAAGACAATAGTAACCTATGCATGAAGTGTTATTAATAAGGAATTGTCCTTACACACTTACAGACAAATTAGATGTAAGGAGTATTGATAGGTATGAAAGTTCTTATTTCTTTCACTAAGCTTACAAAATAATCTTATCAAATAAATTAAACTATTATAGATTGTTCTCAGTCTTTAATAATAATGTATATATGTAAAAATAAACTTAAGAGAATACAGTATTTACAAACAATATTATTATTAATACAAATAATATTATTATTAACATAAACAACATTGGTTCCAAATTAAAAAGAGATTCTCTTACAAACTGGAGTAATTGTTAAAAAGAAGGACAAAGATTATTTCTACGAACCCTAACCTAAAATTCCTTTAAGCCATAAAATAATTTAAAACTCTTATGATAGTAATCGAATTTAATCAAATACCATAACATAAATCATTATATTAAAAGTTCAATAGGGTAAAAACTCTAGCTCACGTTTCTGAGCAAAATCTATCTGTATTCTTATATACTTTAGTAACCTAGGATAACCATAAGAATAGTTCTTCTTAATCATTAAAAGAACCAACTAAAATTATACACAGAAATGAAATACTTTTTTGTTCAACATATATAAAATGTACTTATAAAGAAACTGTTTCTTTTTATATAAATAGGGTGTACCTGTGAAGGCGAAGTACATGGTTAAATACCCTTATAATTATTACAATTACAATTATCAAAACATTGAAGTAATAAGCCAAATTTATTTAATTATGTAACCATTAAATAACCAGGTTAATATTATTTACTCACAGTCCTTTAAGGACAAATAAAAAGACTATAATTATTATAAACTGGAATAATCTATTTCAAAACGAGGGTTTCCACAGGATAAACCCTAATTCATAACTTTATATAAAAACAAGCAAGAATTAAATTATGACTATAAGTATCAGTCTTAAAAACCTTAATTATAAACCCTTACAGAGTAATTCAAACAGAGTATAAAACTTCATTTACAGTCAACAAGGGGTAAAAACCCTGAAATTACACAGAGTATAACATTAAACATCTAATAAACTAAACCAAGCTTGAAGATCAAACTATCTTTACAAAAACTAATAATTTAACCATGTCGTAAAGCCAAACATCAAACTAAATACATTACTTAGTTAAACCGAGGCTGCCCATTGACTAGCGAGGGTTCAAAACTGGGTAAACCCACAAACAACCTATAAATCAAACTATATAATTTGTGGCAAGTCGAGGAAGGCTTCCCCAAAACCATGGGTGATTCCATTGACCACCCTGTTACAAGTAGGGTGAAAACCCAACATATGGACCATGGGGCTTACCCGAACTGAGCCACGAGCCACGACATTCGCTGGTTAATGGCTTACTTTCTCCACCATGAAAGTTTACAGTGGAGAGCACCTGCAAGCAGTGTAAAAGACCACTGTCAGTTAACAAATACCTATTTAAACCATGGTAACAGCAAAGCACATGCAGCGAAGAAAATGAACTCTAATTTTATTATTTACCTGTCAATGGAAACGACAAACAGCCTTATCGAAGCACTGTCACCTACAGGCTTTGCAAAATTAAGACTCAAACAGACTGGAAGATAAAAACCTCACGCAACAGCAAGCCATGAGGAATAGCAAGAGAAAACTGGAGCAGACAGCGAGCCATGAGGACGACGAAGGGAAGATTACACAGACAGCAAGCCAAGAGCAATTATAATCTCCACAAGTTGCAGAGTGAAAACCCAGCCTCTGAGATTGGCTTTTAAAACCACACACCGATGACAAACGCAGCATTGAACCAAGACTCAAGACAATTGGAGCAAGGAGGACCGACGGCTGCCATGGAAGCCAAGCAGAGCAGGCTCAAGGGCCAGTGCGAACTGCGGGAAATAAATGATAAGGGTTAGGGTTACGGTGACTAATATACCTTCCACGCTTGGTCAGGAGACGACCACGTGGCCACGTAAATCAAACATGCAGTGGGTCGTATACTATGGTTGCTTGCATAAAATGTTATCCAATTATTTAATCATTGGAACGAGGAGTAAACCATATCATCAACCCAATAATTTGCCATGCAAATCGATAATAATATGCACCTTATCATATGCTAGTGTAGTGATAAGAATATCAATGTTATGGTTACACTAACCTATCAAGAAATGTCACTTTTAAACCTTAGTTAAAGCCCGAAAATCATTCATGCATAAGACTCATTCCACTATATAACCTTATGTTATTATATTACATTATTACAATTGCGATTTGAATGGTTGCATTTCTTTTCTCTAAACGTTGTTTTTATTATAGATAGAAATCAAATCATTTATGTCTTATTTATAGATAGAGATCAATGTTTTATGTCTTTACTATAGATAAGAGATCAAATGTTTTATAGGAGAGTTCATGTTGATCAATGAACAACTATAGTTTTCCTTTGTAAAAAGACTATAGTTTATACATGGTAAATCTCTTGTAATAACAACATTATAAGTCATAACTTTTATAAATGGCATAATGTAATAGTTTAGAGAACCATAAACTCTAAATTTAATATGTTTATGATCATGAACTAATTATAGACTGAATGTCTATTAATAAAATAGAGTGTGCATGTTCATAAGTCACATAATAACTAATAACTCAAATAATAGCAGCACTATGAAGTAGACAAAAGCGTATTGTAAGAACACTTTTATGAAATTCGGTTACTTAGACCTAAGCGACGATACTTTGATGGATTTTGGTTGTGGCTCAACTTGGTTCTTATTTTCGATTCACCATGTCTAGTGGGTAGTAAAGGAGTTATAGAATTGTACAAGAGAATTAGAATAGGAATGATCCTATTGAATACAGAAAATTACTAGAACCATAGGGTTTGACATGAAATTAAAATATAGGCAAACAATGATCTCATGTAGGAAGGCTTTATGGTTTTCAGTTTGCACAATCGAACTTATACTGACCAAAGGTTAACAGGCTGTAAGTTATATCGCAGAGGTGAATTGTGGGGCAGTTGTTACACAGTTAAGATAATGTATTATTGTAAAAATACTGACAAAACAATCATTATATCATTGCAATTTTTTTAGACTAAAGTAGAAGTGCTTGTAACTGAGATTCTAATTCTTAGAGTCGCAAACATATTTTTCTGTCGCTACTTACTTCTGAACTTTATTACAAGAAAAAAAAATTGAAGGAAGCCAAATGGTTTTACCTCACGGAAGCTGTTTAAAGTTTAGCAGCTTATTTACTAAGCTTTATAATTGCAAATAAAATACTGTTGGATACTTTAAGGATTTTTAAAACATGCTCGTTCGATCATACCTGTAAACCTGTAAGAACCAGTAATCTTCTGAATTAGCACAATTTCTAAGCAAGCCCCGGATTCAAAAGTTAGATTCCACCTACTTGACATGAAAAGACTCATCAGTAAACTGAAGTAAAACAACACGCAAGAAGAATTTATTCTTGTTACAAAAAAATGAACTGTTGAGTTAATATAATTAAGATTTAGTGAAACTGATTACTTGACTGTTTATTTTATTGCAAACCGTTAGCTGTTAGTAGACCGCAGGTTTTAGCATTTATTGTTATCTCAAAATTTTAATTTTTTGTGAAAATTTGGGGTTTTGACAGTGGGAGAGCATTATCTTAAATACCACCCCACCATGATAGATAAAATTATCAATAAAACGAATGCTAACCTCTTGTATGGTGTGCCAAAGCATGAAGCCTTGAACCATAAGAATCTACACAGTATTAAAAGACAAGGAACAAAAATTGGTCATGATAACCCCCAAGTTAAGAAAATACAAAATAAAGATACCAATTACCCCCATCCCCACCAACAAAAAGAAATTTCCAATAATGCTTCAAGAATCTTTGAAGAATTATCTAAAGTTGGAGATGCATAAGCATCCAAAAATAAAAATTTGAATGAATTGCTTTAGTTGTTAATAAAAGAGGAATCTATTACACAATTGATATATATAATGTATGCAATAAGAACATGCACACACAATGAAAAGATTCCTAAAATTTTGTACAATCTTATTCAGAAAGAAAAAATGGATATTGATCTCCTCGTTGACCTGGATGTTGATGGATATCACATCTTACAAGTCATTCTTGACTTTGGGTTACAAGAAAATATAATGACTAGAATGACATGGGAACATCTTAGTCAACCAGGGCTGCAAGAATCAGGCATATACCTTAAGCTTTTAGAGAAAGGGTTGATTGAACCTATTGGAGTCTGGAACAATGCTAACACTGAAATCATGGGTACGCAACTCAAATAGATTTTGAAATAATTGATCCAAAGGAAGGAGAAAAATCCTTCCCTACACTATTTGGTCGACCTTGGAGCAAAAAAAATGAAAGAGTATATCTCCTTGGAAAAATATAGAATAAAACTCAAGGGAGATGAAAAGAAATTTATTGTACCAATCTACACATCCCAAGGCAAACTATGAGAAGAATTTGATGAAAATAAAGGAGATATAAGGAGACTATAGCAAATAATGGAAAATAATGAAGACTCAGTCAAACCAAATGAATATGAGGAACTTCATTTGGGGTCATCCATGTCTGTTGGACAAAATTTCAACTCAAAAATATATGATTGACAGATAGAAAACTATGAGGAAAATACGAGGGATTGTTGGTCGATAGAAATTACTGCACTAAGGATGACAAGAACATGCTTTGCAATGTCTATCATACCGATATTTTGAAATAATAACAAGGGATATATGAACTTAGTACTGACTAATGATGAATCGAATAATTACACCCCCCCCCCCTTACGGTATAAGGAGCAAGAATAACCCATAATGCATATAGAAGAAGTATCCAAAAATGTTGGTGAACATGGGAGACTACAATATTGGTGGAAACATTCACAGGCCAAGCAGATAAATGGGGGATACACATCATTGTGCATACAAACTTGGATAATTGCATCCACATACTTTATTGAAATATTCTGCAGAAATAAGCTAACATCTGAATCCCAGATACCTAAGTTTGTACAAGGATTTGACCCCAAGGAGAACATTGAGAAGTGTCTGAAAGAGTAAAAAAGACTTAGATACAAAAATGAAAGGATATGGCCCCACCTATCTCCCAACACACTAGATGATCTACTAAGAAAGTGGTATAAGATGGAAGAGGCATGAGGAGAGACCTTTAGTTGGAAAACACTTAAAGAAAATATTATCAAATATTTATCCTTCTCAACTATAGAAGAATGCAAGAAAGAAGTTGTCCAACATATAGAACAGTTCATTACACAGCCAAATAGAACAATTAATATCAACTGACCTAAGGAAAATGCAATATAATCATGACAATAGAGAATTAGTTGTCTCCATGACCAACACGACTACAAATGGAAAATGAAAACAATACTACGAAAATATTTCATTGGAAAAGAGGCCACCCTGGAAATGATCTAGATTTATGTAGGAACAAAACAGAATACACAAATAACCATAGAAACAAAGATGCAGCAGAAATAACACTTCATTTCATTAATCAAAGAACTGAAACTTGTTTACATACAGAATGGAAATAAACTAGCTAGAGTGCTAGTATCTTATCTTTGAGAAGAGATGTGGCGGCTACATGCCTCTGAACTCTGTGTTACAATGAGGATCGAAGGCCTCTATATTATTGAGAAACAATGGAAACCTACACATCCAAAAACCTAACCCTAGGAGGTGAAACACCGGAATGTGGGCCCCATTGGGTTACTTGGTACATCAATTTCCCGGGGTCGTAACTTTGGCATACTACCTCCGTTTGACGCGCATCATACATCGTTAGAAATATCTATTCAAGGATTCCATCCTTAAACAACAAATATCAAGTCTAGAACAAACTCATATTCTCCCAACCATTCAATTCCGAAAAAATGTCGTTTAGGGCCTCAAAACGGCTCCAGAAGTTTAGGACCCAAAAACTTCCAAAAATAGTAAATTGTGTTACAGTTAAGGAAACTAGATAACTGAAAGAAACAATGGTGGGGGTCCAAGTGGAATAGGTGGGTGGCCACCAATATCCTCCTGGATCATCCCCCCCCCCCCCTTAGTAAGCAAAGGTCCCCATTGCGTTGAGTTGTTCAATAAGATGAGGAAAATTCTGCTAAACTTGGTCCCCAGTGAGCCACTTTCTCTGGTGAAGGAGTTTCCCTGCTTTGACAACTCGATATATATGGATCTTCTGCTAGTGGGTGTTCTTGATATGTGTGTCCATAATCCGATCAGTTGTGGCTTGTTCCATGTATTCGGGGTTTAACTCTGTTGGTGTGAGTTGTTCTGCCACGTCTGATGTGTCCAGTAAAGGTGGAAAGTAGGGCTGAAGGCGGTCCAAATTGAACACTGGGTGTAGAACAAGGAATGGTGGAATACTGAGCTCGAAGGCATTGTCCCTGGTATCCTTGATGATGGTTTATGTCCCATATCGGAGTGGTCGAAGTTTACGGTGGGGTCCAGTGAGGTGCTCCTTCTGCAAATGTAGCCACACTTTGTCGCCCACCTAGAAGTTGTGTTGCACCCGATGTTGATCATGTCGCTACTTGTACTTAGCATTGGATCTGTCCAATATGTCATGAACATGTTGGAAAATGTGCTGAATGCGCTCAATGAAGTTGTTTGCCTTGGAAACTTCAGACTGGACATGAGCCAAATCAGCCTGAGTAGCTACAAATGGCATGGCTACGTCAATGGGACATAGTGGCTGGAATCCCAAGCCCACCTAAAAGGGGATGTGGTTGGTTGAGCTGTGGAGGGCCCGGTTATAGCTATGTTGTACATAGGGGAGGCTCTCATCCCATGTGCGTGGATGATTTGAGTTGTACATGCGCAAAATGTGTATGATCATCCTATTAACGACCTATGTCTGGCCATCAGTTTGGGGATGGAAAGTTATGGGCTTTGTGAGCTTAGTGTCTAGCATTGACCATAGGCTAGACCAGAATGTACTAAGGAACCTATTTTCCCAATATGAGATTATAAACTGTGGGATCCCAAAGTGTACCCACACTCATTCAAAGAAGATTTTAGCAGTGGCTTCTACTGTGATATTCTTCTTGTAGGTCGCCATTATGGCCATCTTTGAGAATTTGTTGATGACTACAAACACACATTCGTTGTCATGCTTAGTAGAAGGAAGGCTCAACATGTAATCCATGGAGATGGATTCCCAAGTTTGACTGGGGTAGGAAACAAAGTATAGAGGCCTTACTTCTTGATGGACGGTTTGGCAATGGCGCATGTAGTGCAGGATCGGATGTACTTCCCGATGTCCTGTCGAAGGTTCGGCCAATAGAAATACTTCTGTAGTACTGCCACTTTTTTCTCGACCCCAAAATTCCCACCGACCTGACTATAGTGTGCTTCCCAAATCATCTTGGCACGCTCGCTTGAAGGAACAAAAAGGTGTCCCATGTGACATAGTAGTGCATCCTGGAGGTGAAAATTTGGAATTTGGTTTCCCTCCAAGAGCGTCCTACATGTGTGGTTGAATTCTGGATCGCTTTGGTAGAGAAGCGGCTAATCAAAAGTCTCTTGCCCACTAGAGTTGAGAACAGTGGTTATCACCATGATCAATGGTCAGCTAAGGCAGTTGTTGGTGCTTCCCTTTTTGTACTTCATGTTCAAATGAAACTGTTGTAGATATGTGAACCACTTCTAATGGTGATCATTTTGTAACTTCCCTTGTGTTTATATGAACTACAGGGGTCGGTGGTGTGTGTGGATGATCGTTTCCTTCCCCAAAATGCAATGCTTCCATTATCGGCAAGCCTATAGAATGGAATACATCTCTTTGTCATAAGTGGGATATTTGCGGACTGTGTCGGGCAGTTTTTCACTATGATATGCCATTGGATGCCCTTGTTGAGTAAGGACTACCCCAATAGCATAGTTAGAGGCATCTATCTCAATCTCAAATAGTTGTTGCAAGTCCGGTAATGTGAGCACTGGGGCATAGTAGAGGCGATGTTTCAATTCTACAAATTCCTTATGTTGAGTTTCTGACCAGAATAATTTTTCTTTCGCTCCTCCCTTGGTGACTTGACTCAAGGGCCAAGTGATATGAGAGAATCCCAACATGAACCTTCGGTAGAATTTAGCAAGACCTAGAAAGCTGCGAAGCTCTGTTAGAGTAGTTGGGGCTGACCAATCCTGAATGACTTGGATCTTAGTTGGATCCACTTGTACCCCACACTCATCAATATTGTATCCCAGATACTGAACCTGGGTCATGCCAAAAGTGCACTTCTACAAATTGGCACACAACTTGTGCTTCCACAGTGTTTGGAGGACCTGTCGGATGTGGTGGAGGTGCTCTTCCCAAGTCTAGTTGAATATCAGGATGTCATCCAAGTACACTACTACAAATGACTTAGTGAATGGACGGAAGATGTCGTCCATCAGTCTCATGAAGGTTGCGGGAGCATTCGTTAGCCCGAAAGGCATGACCAACCATTCGAAAAGGCCCTCCTTGGCTTTGAAGGCAGTCTTCCACACATCGATCGGTACCTGTTGATACTCAGACTTTAAGTCGATCTTGCTAAAATATTTCCCCCCTTTAAGCTGGTTCAGGAGGTCATCAATCCGTGGGATCGGGTACCTATTCCGGACAGAGACCTTGTTCAGCGCCCGATAGTCAATACAAAGTCTCCAAGTCCCATCCTTCTTCTGTACCAACATGATCGAGCTCCCACGAGGTGATGGACTTGGCCAGATGTGACCCTTGTGCAGCAGCTCCTGAATTTGTCTCTTGATTTCATCATTCTCTGGAACAAAGCATCGATAGATCGGTCCATTGGGAAGTGGCACACCTGGGGTCAGATCGATGGGGTGCTTGACCTGACAGTGTAGAGGCACCCCTGTGGGTGAGGTGAATATGTCTCGGTACTCCTCAACCTTGTCCATTTGTTGTTCTCGTGCAGAAGGGCCATGTCTGGAGGTCATGGCCAAGGTCTTCTTCTTTCCTAAGGGCAGATCATCAAGAAAACAAATTTCCCGATTTTGGAAATGAGCTTGCTGCATTATTTTGCAGTAATCAAAGAGATAGCCGCAGGAGGTGGTACCTTTGGTATCCTGTACAACTTATTTCCCAACGTAACAATAACAGCACGAGGCCAGGACTCATACAAAAAATGTCACTTCCATAAGTATGGTTGACCTAATAATACATCACAAACATCAAGAGGAGCAATATCACATAATACCTCATCGGTGAAGGGCTTGATGCTGTANAGTTGACGTGGAGATCCCGTCCTTGGTGAAGCCACCCAATGGTGTAGAACTGCAGGTTTGTTGTGGTCAGCAAGCCCAACTGCTTCATGACCTCTGTTGAAATGAGGTTCTTTTGGCTCCCACTGTCGATAATGAACTGTAGTGGGGAACCCTTTACCCACATCTCGGAGTGGAAAAGACACTCCTCCTCCTTTGAATCTTCTGGTTCTTCCTTTTGGATCTTTGTGGTGGCAATGGTGGCGTTGGGATCTGCATCGATAATATTCTTCCCTCTATCATTCCCCTTCTCAGGTTCTGATTCAGTTTTAGAGTATGCATATGATTCAGAAGCCTTTATCTCGACCACCAGTGATTGCTTGGCCCGACACTCACTTGTGTTGTGAGTGGGACCCTTATGGAACTCGCACCACTTTCCCGCTTCCTTCTTCGACTTCATAGTGTTGCTCTTTGCTTGCGACTTTGGCAAGTTGTCTTGAGTCGCCATGCCTTGGCTATGTCCTTGGTTCTGCGGTTTGGGGGCACCTTTTGCTTGCTTCTAATTCGCAAATCCAAAGTCTCGCTTTTTCTGTTTGAATTTTTTCTCAATTTTGGTAGCATACCGGTATGCCATACCAAGCGAGGAGATTTTGAGGAACTCTATTTCCTCCTAAATGTATTTGTGCAAACAACTATGGTACTTCAGAACCAAATGTTTCTCTGAATCTTTGATACCCAACTTTGTGCACAGGGTATGGAAAAGATTCGTCAGTTCATGCACATCTTGATCTCTTTGCTACTGCAGCGTAGTCCATTGTATGTACTTGTCCTTATAGCTTCCCACGGGATAATATTGTCCCTTTATGCCATCTCGAAAAGAATTCCAAGATGGGTACGACCAAGAATAGAGAGGGCTCCTCGTCGTCCTTTCTCTCACGATAGGTTTCCCACCAGTACTTGACATGGGGGGCGGCTTTGAGTAGTGAAAAAGTAATCTTTTCCCGGTCGAAAAAGTCATGAACCGAGAAATATCCTTCCAATAGATTCAACCATCTATCTATGGCGTCTGCATCTATTCGGCCATCAAATATGGGAATGTCGAAGTTTACTTGTACCTTAAAATGGGTTGCGCCTCCAGAGTGGCTGCTAGATGCAGATACGTCGCCAGTGGGAAGTCGTTGATGGATCTGGGTGAAGTTATCCATCATCGTGTTCCTTTTTTTTTCAAGGGCCTCCTTGAGCAACATTTTGATAGGATCTTCTGCGCCCTCATCTTTCTTTTCTTCCCCCATGGGCGGTCGTCGGTATTTGCGAGGTTGATCTTGCAAAAGTTCAACCATATCGAGCCCTAACTCTTTATACTGTCGCAAAGAAGGATCGAGAAAGAGAAGATTGCTTTGATACCACTGATCCAGATTTATGCAAGAACGCAACAGAATATACCAATAACCATAGAAACAAAGATGCAACGAAAATAACACTTCATTTCATTAATCAAAGAACTGAAACTTGTTTACATATAGAATGGAAATAAACTGGCTAGAGTGTTGGTAGCCTATCTCTGAGAAGAGATGTGGCAGTTGCATGCCTTTGAACTCTGTGTTACAATGAGGCTCGAATTCCTATATATTATTGAGAAACAACGGAAACCCTACACATCCAAAAACCTAACCCTAGGAGGTGAAACGCCAGAATATGGGCCCGATTGGGTAACTTGGTACATCAATTTCCTGGGGTTGTAACTTTGGCATAATACCTCCATTTGACGCGCATCATACATTGTTAGAAAGATCTATTCAAGGACTACATCCCTAAACAACAAATATCAAGTACGGAATGAACTCATACTTTCCCAACCATTCGATGCCAAAAAAACATTGTTTAGGGCCTCAAAATGGCTCCGAAAGTTTAGGACCCAAAAATTGCCAAAAATAGTAAATTGTACTACAATTAAGGAAACTGGAAAACTAAAAGAAACAATGGTGGGGGCCCAAGTGGAATAGGTGGGTAGCCACCAATATCCTCCTCGATCATGCATACAACATCCAATCAAGATAGTACTAACAATTACTACTAAAGAAAATATTGATGAATACGACCAAAAATATTTCCTGTCAGTCTTCACAAAATTTAAAGAAGGGAAACGAAACATTGATGAATCCAAATCACTAGAATGAATGGATGCACAGATCAAAATAAAAGAGTTTGGCATCTCAAACGATGGAAAACCTAAGATGTCCAAAATTGGAGACTATTAGTCGTAGCAAAAAACAATTAAAATTGTTAATTTATTAAAAGAATATCAAGATGTATTTTCTTGTGACTACAAAGAATCGAAAGGTCTATTCGAGGAAATGGGAGAAATGAAGATTGACATTATGACTGGCGCCAATCCTATGAAGAAAAATCCTTATAAGTTAGCACACAAATACAAGGACATTGTCAAAAAGGAAATCGAAAATATGCTAATTGTAGGAAAATATATATCATGTCAATCAATTTGAATGGGATAGTCTGATGGTTGTTCAACCTAAGAAACATGACCCAAAACAACTAAGAATTGGTGTCGACTTTTGTGGTCTAAATAGAGTAGAACTGATTGAAACCCTTCCTGATGTTGTTTTCCAACAAAATTATCAATGAAGTCATGAGGCACGAGTGCTACTCATTTACTGATGGATTCTTAAGATATAACCAAGTGCGTCTAGCCAAAGAAGATTAACACAATATGATTTTTTTATGCGGATTTGGATCATTTTCCTACAAGGTTATGCCATTTGGCCTAAAAAATGCTTCGGCATTATTTCCTATAATCGTCATTAAAGAATTTCAAGAATATTTATAAAAAATAATGGTTGTATACTTTGATGATTGGACAATATATTCAATGTTTAAAGAACATGTGCAATGGATCTACATGATCTTAGAAATGTGCGGGAAGATTCATTTATCACTCAACATCAAGAAATGCATCTTTTCCACACCAAATGGAGTATTATTGGGACATGTAGTCTGCAAAGAAGGTATAAAGGTTGATATAGAAAATATTAAAGTAATCCTTGATTTAAATCCCCCAATGAAACCTAAGCAAGTCAGAATATTGTTAGGGCACATAGGCTATTACATAAAAAAAATAGATATTATTTCAACATGATTTTTCCACTGGAAGGACTGCCCAACTTAAATACTGAATTCTAGTGGAATCTACAATTTCAACAATCATCTTAGATGCTTAAAAGAGAGTTGGTTGAAGCCCCAATCTTTAGATTTCTAGACTGATCAGAGAAATTTCATGTCCACATTGATGCGTCGGGTATCAATGCCATCATAGCAGTACTCACATAGCCATGGGATGATGGGATGGATCATCCAAATGCATACTCTAATCAGAAGTTGAATAAGGCAGAAAGAAATTATTCTACGATGGAGAAAGAACCACTAGGAATGTTATTTCCCTTGAAAAAATAAAGACCATGTTTGTTGGATAACCCATTTATATTTTTCACAGACCACCAATCACTAAAGTATTTGGTCAACAAACCAGTACCGCATAAATGGATATGTAGTTGGCTCTAACTCTTTTAAGAATTTGAATTTGAAATACTAGTTTGACACGGGAAGACAAATGTCAGACCCAACTACTTATCAAGGATAGAGGCTGTTGAAGATCCAGTCGAGATAGATGATGAACACCCCAACATGCACTTATTCAGAGTCAAGGTTGTGCTGGTGGAATTAACAGAGTTTCTACAAGAAGGACAAGTGTCATCTAGAATGATAGATAAAAAGAAGAAAATACTAGCAGTGAAGGTTTCACCATACACTCTAATCAACATATATTTATATAAATTGGTACTAGATGATGTATTCCTACAGTGTGCTCTTGACCATGAAAGACAAGTAACTTAGAAGAAGCTCATTCTAGATCAGCAGGAGGACACTATCAATATGATACACTTGCAAGGAAAATCTTACAACTATGATTGTTATGTCTAACCTTAAATAAAGACTATAGAAAATATGTCAACAAGTGTGACAGATGCCAAAGCATGGGCTGACCATTTAAAAGACATGAAATTCCACTCATATTTGTAAATCCCAATCTCAGATTTGAAATATGGGTAATAGACTTTGTTGGCCCATTTCCAAATGCTATCTAGAAGGAAGGTTCCTGGTACATTATTACTACAGTTGAGTACATAACTATATGGGAAAAAGTTGAATCGGTTGAAACATGTTCAAGTGAGGTCACAACAAGGTTTATGTATGAAAATATCATCATAAGATTTGGTTTTCCTCTTACTCTTATCAGTGATCGTAGATTGCATTTTATCAACAAAACAATTGATGTTCTATTAAAAGAATTTATGATCGACCATCATAAGAGCTCATCGTATCATCCCCAGTTGAATGAAGTAGTTGAGTCATTCAATAAAACATTGGTAAAAGGATTGACAAAAATATGCAGCATTGAAAATAATGATTGGGACGATAATATATCGGCCATATTGTGGGCCTATTAAATAGCTTCCAAAAGATCGATGGGATAGACGTTGTTTAAATTAATATATGAAAATATGTTCTTGTGTCATTGCACTTTAAACATCATGCCCCAACAATCTCACAAGTAATACATCTAGACACTGTAAAAGCTATCAATGACGGAATGTTTGACTTAACAAAATTGGAAGAACGACACATACTTGCAATATACCATTAGGAAGTACAGAAGTTGTAGAAAAAAGCTTGGCATGACAGGAATATGTTATGTAAAGATATATCAATCGGTGACCTAGTCCTTTTATACAATGGTCGAATAAAAGGAAATCCTAAAAATATGGAAACTGGGTGGTTAGGAACCTCTGGCATGGAAGAGTTAAACAATAACAACTTTTTGAGACTAAAAACCCTACAGGGTGATATATTCGAAAACGTCGTGAATGGAGCACGACTAAAGCATTACCGACTCAAAGGCATGATCCCAACTAGTAATCGTATCACCACTAGTTTAACATCGTGTCCCGGGTTTGTTAGAATTAATAAAAATTTAACTAGAATTAATTATAATTAAAAATCCCTTACATAATTAACCTAGAAAAGTATAAAAATCACTAAGACATGGAATTCCTTGGCATATTCAACGCAAGACACAAAATATGGGAGTTAACTAGGCAGAAGAGGAAGAGTGTGCAAATGGAAAAAGACACTAGTACATCACATCCAAATTGTGTATGGTGACTCCTAAGCACAAATATAATTCTTGAAAGGACCAAATTTCACTTAGACAGTCGATACTACAGATGACAAGAGACATAAGCAAAAGCATCAACGAGAATTCCAAGCATTGCATCTGACCATTCTGACCAATGTGAGGAGAAAAAGTGCTCTAGAAGTTTCCCAGACATGTGAAGGAACCGTAGCCCACAAGAATTGCATTTAATGCACTCACCTACTCAACCTCCAACGTCGCAACTCGTTGTAACATAAATTCACCTAAATAGAAACAACTCTTACCGCCAATCATTCAAGAGCTAGCAAATCATTGAGTTGAAGAATCATAGATAGTTTGCATTATCAAGGAACCATCCATGCCACTAAATAAATCCCCCGTAGCAACCAAGTCCAAAGCCGTAAATTTATAATACAAGATGTTGCAAGAAGAATCGAAAATGACACCCCTGGAAGCTAGGATACATAGAATCAAGAAAGCAAATATGGATGAACCTAACAGGAGAAAGTACTAGACGAAATTTAGGTCACGGGAAATTCAATACAATAATTGGACATAATCAGCACAAAAACTTAACATAGAAAAAATATGAGCATATCTAAATGCACCCTTAATAACACTCTTTGAGAGTCTTAAAGAAATTATTTCCAAATTTCTCATTAGTCACTATCATGGAAGGAAAATATGGATAGATGAACCCATCCCTATAACATATTCTCTCATCAAAGAAATTATAGGCATTTCAAGTAAGGGACCAGTTGTTCCACTTACTAGAAATACCACACCCTTAGTCAAAGAATTCACAGGGTCAGTCATGGGAAAAAATTAAAAAGGGTTACTAATCAGTAAAGTCCAATGCAAAAATTACAAGTGGGTTTCCCTCATTATTTCATTGTACTTAACAAGTTTAGATCAGGAATCCTACTTGAGGCTGGATATGTTAGAAGTAGTGTTCATCAAGTTGTCGATAGTGCAAGTATTTTCAATTGGGCTAACCAGTTAGCTCAGTTCATTAAAGAAAAATTCACAAAATGCCAAGAATCTGATCATGCCATCATATGTTTTTGGTAACTAACCTGGGTAATAATGGTCAAAATTAACCCTATTAGTGAAACATAGTTCTCTGGTAAAAATGTACCTCTCATGTACAATTTCGAGATATTTGCAACTAAAGGACTGTCGTTTAAGGTAAACAAAGCAAAAAACTGCCTAGAAAATTGGTTTCAAGAAATTAAAATTAAATGCGCATGATGTAAGGTACCACAACTAGTTGGTCACTCCCTACCTCAGGTGGTACACATTGAGCTTGGCCTCAACTGTACAAAAATATAGGGCACAAGAGGGGATCCACAAGAGTTGGATTTTTACCCCAATATACTAGAATTGTTTATCGAACTAGTACAACAATAAATGATAGTTTCCCCTTTACCAACCTTAGCTAAGGCTTGGTGTTTGCACATCATTGAACCCTTGAAATAAGCCAAGCAAGAAGGACAAAGAGACATAACATTGTACCTTACCGCATTCTGCACAGAAGAAGAACCAATAAATCCTCTTGCAGTTTTCCCTATCATTACACAAATTGAAAGAGCAAGTTACTTCAGGTGAAGCGACTAAGGAAGACGACCCTCTTATCAAAGAAGGACAAGAATCTGACTTCAACAATCCACGACTTCCGGAAGAGGTTACAAAATTTGATCGCAAGATATTCGCATACCAGTAGGAGATCAAGGGAAAAACAACAATACAAACTTATAGAAAAATAAATCTCCTCCTTCAGTCCTCTGAAGATGACATTGAAGAACTCATGGAGCATTCCCATAACACTTTCGTCGAAGCCTTAAAGAATAAAAAAAAATTTGACTTGCAAATTGAAAAATACTTTCAACCAAAGAATCCATCGTTGCTAGCTATTTCTGTTGAGATTCCTGCACCCTCATAAAAGAAAGTGCAACAAGCTACAAACCCTAAGGAAGTCAATGAGGTCGAAGTCTCAGATGACACCCCACCTCTATTTCCTGAAGAAGAAATTCAACCAGAGCTAACTCCTAACTTTGAAACATTTGCAAAAACACCATAATTTCATGATGTCCTTGCACATTATTACCACCAATATTCCCAAAATTATACCAACACCACTAGTTAGTTAGCCATCATACCTCAGATTGCACAAGTCCATAAGAAAACAAAGACCCCAAACAAAGTAAAGTTACCCTTTATTTGCTCAGTGATGTAGTTGATCCAACTCCCATTTGCTACTATTACTGTTATATCCATCCCCCTGGCAGCAACAAGTATACCAGCCCCTTCGATCGAAATCCATTCAAACCCCCTTTTTTTCATTTATACCCTTAGAAACTACAAGTGATTCAACCATCATTACTACTTCACAACCACCAATAATTTTCCTTGTTGCGACATCCTCTGTTGTGGATGAGTTCAACATTTTTTTGCTTAATTACCACCCCTTCCACCTCCGAGTACCCAGTTAAACCCTTCTCAGATGCCCTTACAAGTGCCTGCAGCTATACCAACATCTCTAACCATGAATTTCAATGCAACCATGTTCACCATAACCACGACATGCACAAACTATTGAATGAACCAATGCAGATCAAACTTATCCAACTATCACAGTTAACTACTCTGATAGGTAACATCAAGACTATTATCATTGAATGGAACGACTTCCAAGATCGTCTCGCTCTATCTTCCCTAGCCATCGTTGAAACTTGCGTTCACTGCACCCCACCAGGCGAAGTATCCATGTCTCAGTAGAAGTATTAGCTCTTTTTGAAAAAAAATATCATGGAAGCAAAGCATCTCTTTGTTCTCTTCACGATGAAGACGAGTTTTGTGGTGGGGAAGATGTTAGAGGAGCCTAGTCATCCAGTCGACTAGGTCCTCCCGACCAACTAGTTAGATAGTTGGTTGAGTTGGTTAGTTAATTGGCCAGGCAGTTAACAACCTATAATTAAGTAACACAATGTAATTTGTATACATAAGCTGGGTGAGCCAAAATGAACAAGTAATCTTTTGTACTATTTGGTTATTTGTTAATAGAAAACTTGTTGTTATTGATCCATTACTAATGAATCTTCATATCTAATTATATGTGAATGGATTGTCTATGTACTTATATACGTTAAATATAATCCCCAATACACTTGTAACTTATGCACCTAATTAATTGACACAGTAGGGTCTTCCATATGCTAGTGAGAGTAGACTTAAGTAAATCGCAATCATAGAGCTTAAAAAGAAGATCCGGCGTCAATCGTCCACTTTGATAATAAAATCACTTCAAAGAAATAATAAACCTTAGTAATGATTCATTTAATCACAGATCAACTTCAATAGCAGATCGTCCTATGATAAATGAGCTTCGATAATCCTCAAAGTTGTGCTTCAATGAATATGTGATTCCAATCCAATTATTTTCCAAGAATTCGATAAATTTGCACAAAAGGATTATTCCGCACACAAACCAAAACCTTACGTCATCATTATGCCGAGTCGGCCTGTTGAGTTTTACCTGCACTTTTATTTATTTATTGGGACATGACCTTGTGAATGTTGTTGATTCTGCTAGAGTCTCAGGCTTTATCCCTCCTTCCCTAAATTCCACCTTCCTTGCTCTGATCCCCAAAAAAGATAAGCCATCATCCTTTGCTGACTACAGGCCCATATCCTTATGTAATCTGCTGTATAAATTGATCTCCAAAGTTATTGTTGTCCGACTTAAGCCCTCCCTGGACTCCTGCATTTCTCAGGAACAATATGGATTTCTTAAGAACCGACAGATCGTTGAGCCTATTGGTATAGTTCAGGAGACTCTCCATTCTGTTAAGACTAATAATATTTGTGCCTTCGTTCTCAAAGGATCTGATCAAGGCTTTTGATCGTGTTAATTGGTATTTTGTCCGTCTCATCCTGATACAGATTGGGGCTCCTCTCCTGGTCGTTAACTGGATCATGGGATGCCTCACCTCTGCAAATTTTGTTGTCATTGTCAATGGTCCCCTTCTAAGTTTTTCTCAGCTTCTCGTGGCATCAGACAGGGCTGCCCTCTATCCCCACTGCTCTTTATCCTTGTCATTGAAGGTCTCAGTCTCTTAATATCCGATGCCAGGGACCATGACCTCATCCGTGGTATTCAGATCACTTCCTCACTCACACTTACCCACCTCTTATTTGTTGATGATGTTATCTTATTGGGTACAGGTACTTTACAGGAATGGATTACCTTTGATGTTATTTTGGGTACCTTCTGCAAGGCCTCTGGGACGAGCATAAGTCTGGACAAATCGTGCATGTTGTACAATAATATTGCAGATGATATGTTTGAGAACATTGCTAGGGCCATCCCATATCCGATGAAGCCACTAGTTTTGGGTTTTAAATACTTGGGTTATTTCTTGAAGCCATTGGGTTACAAGGTAAGTGACTGGATTTGGCTAGTATAGAAATTCGAGAAAAGGATTTGTCACTGGTCTCATAAATTACTCTTCTTGGGTGGCTGTTTGACATTGGTCCAAGCAGTGCTATCCAGTATTTCGGTGTATTGGTTGGGATTAGTGCCCATCCCATTGTCCATTTTCCATAGGCTTAGAAGCATAATGTTTGCTTTTTTATGGGGCTCGATTGGTAATAACCGCAAGTACCATTTGACTAATTGGCAGAGTCTCTCTTGGTCGAAAGAGTATGAGGGTTGGGGCATTAAAAATTTATACTGGTTCAGTACTGCTCTTCGTCTTAAGAACCTATGGATGGTACTAATGAATAATAGTCTCTAGCATCGGGTACTTACCAGCAAGTATTTAAAAGTTCTCTCGATGGTTGATTGGCTTCGGAGGAAATCTTTTGTCACTCGCGGGGTCTCTGTCATTTGGAAGGGTTTCCTCCAGACTCTTCCCTGGCTAGGTTGCGAGCTTGCATGGCTGGTGGGGGATGGTATAGAGGTGCTTATCAGTATTGATCCTGTCATTGGTGCACATTCCTCCCGCTTGCTCCCGGATGGTTTAAGATCCTACCTCGAGGATTTGAATATCACTACCCTATCACAAGCACACAATACATTACCTGACTCTCAAGGTTACTGGTACATGGACGATGAATTATGTATTGATGGTGCATGGAAAGATATTTGGGATGCATATACTTGAGGACTGGATCTCTGTGGCATTCGTCTCTCATCTCAGTCGGATTCTCTTCTATGGGCTTTTAATAAGCATGATGGCTCCATCTTAGCCAAATTGGTATATGCATGCATAGTCAAATCGAGGCTCCCTCCTTCGGACAACAGGTTACATTCTTACTTATGGTTAGGATCTATTCTGAAGAAGATTGGTTGTTTCATTTGGCTTGTATTGAGGAACAAAATCCTCACCTGGGATAACCTCCAGAAAAGAGGGTGGCACAGACCTAGTATATGTCCACTTTGCAATTCATTTGAGGAGACTGTTATGCATCTTTTCTCTCACTGCTCTATATGGATGAATGTCATTTCCCTAATCTGTGATCAACACCAGATTTCAATCCCTCCTCGAGCAGCTTCATTGGGCCTATACATTGAACTATGGATCTCTCGATTCTCATGGCACTCTAAGAACTGGACTATACCCATCTTTATGATGTGGTCCATTTGGAAAGCTCGGAACTTGATTATTTTTTAGGAAAATAAATTGTCTATCTTGAACATAATGCACCAGATCGACTCTTTCTTACAATTGTGTAATCCTCCAGTTGTCTCCTGTAAAAAGATTAGGGTGATTGGGCCTTCTCCAAGCTTGGTTTTCCCCTATGGTTTTTTTGATGGGGTATCGTCAAAAAATCTGGGTGGTGTTGGTATCTGCCTATACCTGAATGTGTCACACCATTTCGAATTTGCGTTGGGGGTTGGAGATAGCACCAATACCAAAGCCGAACTTCTTGGCTTATGGGCTCTTTTAAAAATCTCCCATATGATGGGGATCCCTTTATCCCATATTTTTGGTGACTCCACAGTTATCATCAACTGGGAAAAGGGATCCACTGATCTCTCCCCACCTGAACTATTTCACTAGTGCGGGATTACTAGAAAGCTTATTCATTGCTTTCCTGATTTGTCTCTTCGTCATATCTACCGTGAGCACAATTAGATTGCAGACCGCCTTTCTAAAACTACCCTTTCCTTGGCTTCAGGATCGGCCTGTTCCCCTGAATTTACCGAGGACCATTTGGTTACTCAGGGGACTTATCAGCTCTTTCGATTTTTGCTTGGGGAGCTTACTCCCTATTTTTTTTTTTATTATTGTATGTATTTGAGGCACAGGTTTGGGCTCTTTAAGCATGTTTCTCTCATCTCTTTGGCCCACGGTAGATATGATTTACCTGACAGATCTGCTATATGATGAGACAGTTTGCTGATGGGACCACTTTTTCCAGCTATTCCCCCTGGTAGCTTATGACTGTGAGGTGACTCTTCAGGTATATGTTTGTATTCTTCACCTGATTGTAACCTATTGTATGGGTAGGCACTATATATGCCCTTTGATTCTTAATAGAATATCAAGGACAGGCTTTTTTCTTCCTGAAAAAAAAAGATATGTTGCTAGAAAGCTACGCCTCAAAGAAATAATCAAACCCACAACTTCTAAAATAGTTTTAGCGGTTCTTAGTGGGAAGTTATGTGTCTATGTGTCAAATTAACATGGAATGGAGTAACTCGAATAAATATTTTGGGTTAATAAAATTAAATATTATTGTATTTAAGAGGTTTATTCTATAGTTTAATAGAAGAAGATTTGAAACTTTTTTCGTGCTCATTTTAAATTTGGCATATGTATTTTTTTTTAAATAAAAAATTATTATAAAAAATAACATATAATCTTAAATTAGATTTAATATATATATATATAAACTTTTTCAATATTTACATTATAAAAAAGGATTTGTATGTGGAAAAATTAGATCTTTCTAACCATAAATATTCTTTTAAAATAGATCTATATTGATATATTTATAATTTACAATTGTATTGTACATAGTACTATATTGAATAACCAAAATTCTTCCATCTAAATCCAAAATACCAAGAATTTTGGTTACCCAAATCTCATACCAAAAATATTTAATCAAAAACTAAGAATGGTAATTACTAAAATAGAAGAATTATAAAAAATCTATTTTTTCTATCAAAAATTTGATCAAATTTAATGAAAAAATTACTCTAAACATTTTATTAGTGTAAGTGGTACAAAGTTGTTAACTTAGACCTACACAATTATTTCTAAGTTATAAATCAAAACAAAATATCTAGGATATAACTATTGTATAAATGAACTATGCCATCTAATTATTGCTTAGGCTTAAAAGAAAATCATATGATAATCTAAAAACACCTAACTCAGACATCAAATTAATCTATTTAACAATTATTTTTTTAATTTCATATATAAAATTGATTTATAATATTTTTTTAATATAGTTTAAGACAATTAGTTGGAGGAAGAATATATTTATATGTTTATTATCAAAGGGTGAATTTATTTATATTAAATCAGTAGTGAAGAAAGTTAACAATCATTTGCAAATAAAAGTTGACTTATTAAGGAAAATCATAGTGTTTTAAATAATTTAATTTTTTTTTAACTTTTTCTATAAATCCTAAATCATTAATTTAATCAATAAAAACAATTTGAGGTGTTGAATAAAATCAATAAAAAAACAAAATTTATTTAAAAGTTTATAAAAGTGAAAATTGAATTCTTATTATTTTTAAATACTAATTTCAGCTAGCTCAAAGAGTGGGTTGAAGGCTACCATGTTCAGCTTTTTTAGGGTGAGCTAGTTAGGAAAAGAAACCTAAAATCCAAGGGTATGTTGCATGTGGATCATTTAATGACCAACCATTGGATCTGGAGCAGCTCAAAATTCAAGGATTATTAAACCTCTTCAGCGGCATTACATGCTTTGCAGCATGCTAAATATTAGAGGGCTGACATTACATGCTTTTCAGCATGCTAAATATTGGAGTGGGCTACCGACGCGACGATTTTGCCCGGCGACAACCGTCGCGCCGGCACTCCGACCACCGCCGGCGACCGCTCCTCTCCGTTGCCGGCAGCCGCTTCAACCCCGTCGCCGTTCCATCAACCTCATCGCCGTTAACGTGATCGCCGTTCAGCTCCGTTAAGTGATCCACCACCTTGCTTCCACCTTCGACGTAGCCATCAATGCGCCACCAACCACATTTCAATTCAAATGCGATCCCGCTGGTCCATTGCTCTGTTTCCCGGTCGCGGCTCCATTGCTCTGTCTCCTTCAACTAGACTCTGTTCCATTTCATTGGGATCTTGGCATTTGTTGGCATACATATCGTCAGTTCCATGAGTTGCAGCAACTAGATTGTACATATCATCGTCAATTGTTCCAGCTGAAAGCACCACAGTAATAACTTTTATTAAGGGATCAACATAACTACATTGTATCATGCTTGCAAAGAGTAGCACAGAAAG
>LPNX011133024.1:6404-48904 GCA_001517045.1 Pseudotsuga menziesii
GCGGGATCTATCCATCCATCAGAAACAATACTCACTCCAGATGAGGGCCATGTTGCTCTAATTGGCTCAAGGATTTTATCTACCTCCTTCTTTGCTTTAACCAACAATGTGGTTCTAAGCTTCTCTGAACCAGGAGGCACATAACCACTTGGAGCTTTTTCCAAGATAGTTCAAACCATCTCAAAATACAATGGTGACCGTGCAACATTGAATGAGATGAAGTTGAGGTAGAAGAAAAATGCAATGGTAAGGTCTACCTCTTCTCGTGCCTCTTGTTGGAAAATCCTATCCATTGGACCACCTGTAGATTGCCTCTTTCTTGTTTGATAAGTATCTCCACGCCCATGAATGCTAGGTGGTAATGGAGTCTTGGTGCTAGAGGACTTCCTCAAAAATGGAAGAGGATCATACTCTTTTTTCTTGCTTGCTTCTGCCACCTTCCCTAAGCCAACATGATCCTCTCTTTCCATATCCCTCCTTTGGTTAGCAGTCACCGCTTTGCATGAAGAAATCCCACAAGAAGGAAGGGCCAAGAAATGGCCCTTAACCCGGAAATATGTGCTCTTGAACTCATGGTTGCAAAAATTGCATCTCCAAGACACATTGCCTCCCCCACCAAGCTTTGCCCCAGGCCCATCTTTCCTTGTCACATACTTCCACAAAGGGTATTTTTTTTCTTGGGCTTGTTGTCTTGCTAAAATAGGGTTATATGGAGTATGAGCTCCACTAGCAGCCGATGGAGCACTTGATGGAGGAGGAGAATTGGTTGTGCTTGGTGGAATAGGAGGGGAGGCCCTAGATGGTGCATTTCTCCCTTTCCTTTGACCCCTACCTCCTCCCCTAGCTGATTGAGACATTCCTTTTCTTGTGTGATGGTTGAGCTTGCAATCCTCTCCACAAATCCGTCGGAATGCACTTGGAACCGCTTGGAAACAATGGATAGACTTCAAATCCTCTTCAAATCTCCTTCACCTGCATATAAAACTCACTTTCAATGATTTGCTTCCTTCCAAATGACAAATAAAAAGACAAAAAGTCGATTTTAAGTGAACCGGACTGTGTATTTCCGCGGGTTACGTGTCCTGTTTTTGGGGGTTCGTGTCCAAAAATCGCGATTCGTTCCAAATCGTGTCTGATTCGATTTCAAAATCGTGTCCCGATTTCGGATTCGACCTTCCATCGAATCCCCCTCGTGTCGGACACGAATCGTGTCCGATTCGTTCCCCACGGGACACGAGGGGGGGGTACAGTGAATCCGGTTTCTTAGGTGCATAATTATAGAGTGCATTGCTATTTTGGCATAACAAAATTTCCTCTTTCATATGGAAATAGATTGGAATTGTTTTTTCGTTGATTGGCCTTGGCATTCCAAGCAAGTAAATGATGCAGAGAACCAAATATGAAAACATAGCCACTCTTTTAAACCTTTGATGATTGTCAATAGATATGGTTGAATCCATCTCATGAAGTTTAAAATTGGATGAAAAGGAGCCATGGGCCTACTATTTATATAGTATTACAGTGGTTGAATTTGTGATATTGAAGAAGTTTCCAACACTTAAACTGGCAAAATCCCTCCCCGACGAAGAACGTTGACTCCCGGATCGGCTAGCCTATACTCTTGTCCATCCTAAACTGCTGGAGCTAATACAATTATGAAATAACTCTATTCCTTTCTCGGCCAGCCAACATAAAACAAATGGATGTATAGCTAGTACATTGCCCAATAGCAGAAGCTCCATGAAGTAGTAATAGCATAAACTCCATATCGTGGGTGCCATCCATTCACAAAAAAAAGAATGCATCTGAGCAAGCAGGGGAGGTGGGAGGAGCAGAGATAACATTGCTATAGCCATAAGCAGTCTCACCCACAGGACTTGCTCCAGTTATAATTCCAGAGTGGTCATTCCTTCCATTTTGATAGCCGGTATAGCCATCAGCAGTCTCACCCACAGGGCTTGCTCCAGTTATAATTTCAGAGTGGGCATTCCTTCCATTTTGATAGCCGGCATAAAGGAGAAAGTTTTTTGAAGAGAAAGTTGAGTCATTATGGGTAAAAAATGAAAAGAAAGGTTGGGATGAGAAATTTCAATGTACAAAACCAAAAAGAGAACCCATACACAAAGATAGGATAACAAAGATTATGAAATTACAGATATTTTAGGTTTTTAAGAAGAAAAAAAATTGAAAAGAGAAGTTGGGATGAGCAATTTCAATGTACAAAGCCAAAAAGAGAACCCATACACAAAGATAGGATAACATAAATTATGAAATTACAGAGATTTTAGGTTTTTAAGAAAAAAAATACCTGTTGAGTGAGGATGATCTCGCTACGGTTTTCATAGCTTATGGGGTTGGGACTTCTATTGCAGTAAATCAAAGATAATGGAGACAGTGGCCTTGGTGACTCCACCTTGACCCTGGTGACTCTAGCCTAACCTTGCTTGTACACTCATTCCTACAAATTTGATGCCCTGGCATGCTGTAAATGGGTAATCCCCAACACCAAGCAATCTACAAATTTGATGCCCTCGCCTACTGTAAATGGGTGATTCCCAACACGAAGCAATGGAATGCAAGACGTTCAATTCTCAAAGATGCTAACAAAACCCTCAGCTGATCAAAATTTCCACCTGTGGCTTGGTGGAAGGAAGGCAGAAAAATAATTCCTTAAGAGTTGCTATTTTTACTCATACATTTTGACTAGGGGAAAATTTGGGGAAATTTTTAAGAGATGCAGATTGTGAATTTTGAACCTATGCAAGCACTAAGAGTGTGACTAGTTTAAGATTTTAGAAATTTTTTTAAGATAATAAATATAAAATACCAAAAAAGTTATAAGAAAATAATATGAATTATTTTAAAATTAAAATTAAAATTATTATATTTATATATTAAGTTTAAATATAATTATTTATATTTATATTTTTAAAAAGTTTTAAAAAAATAATTTATGATATATTTAAGATAGACATAATGCTATGAGATTTATATATTAAAAAATAAGTTGTTACAAATTTTTTAAATGAGATAAAATGTAAAAACAAATTGATACAAGCACAAGGTACAAAAAGACATAAGCATAGACATTAAGTTATCCTAAAAAGAAAACTTATAAAATTAAGGAGAGTAAATCAAGAAAAATCTTAGCTAAAATTTATTTGCTATGACAAGTATGGGGAGGAGCTAGCCTACCAATTATTTGTATCAGTAATGTAAGTGTCAACATGTAGTCCATATGGATATAGTATATATGTGATTGATATGCCCTTGATGGCATATAGATAATATATGGATGGATTCTAAGACTATGTCATTATATAAAATTGATATTGGTTATTGTTGACAATCGAACTAAATTTAACATGTAGGAAAGATCCATAGGAGGAGGTTGATGTGACTTGCCCTAATGACAAGTAATGAAGTGTGCATATATCTTGTTTATGCTTAGAGGGAGCTAAGTGTTGAGGTATAGAGGGAATAAGAGGATCCACAGAATGTAGGATTAGTTATCCAAGATATTCATCCTCTTAGGTGTCAACATAGAGTCAACAAAAGAGAATATGCCTGACATTTGTTATTGATGGCATGTTCCTTACTAGATTGGAACAAATGGTAAGTTCAGAGATCAAAAGGGAGCCATTTGTGCTCCTCAAACCCCAACAGAATGGGATTACAAAGTAAATACGTGATCTCCCTTGAGAAATTTATTCAGAGAACCTCCCAGTGATATAAAAGTGAGCCAAGTCCATGAGTAATCTGTTTAAGAAGAGCAAAGGGAGGAGGCCAAGGAGTATTCACTTGATCTCTTTAATTAAGAAGCCTATTGTCATGCTTCAAGATTGCTCTAGTTTGATATCTTAGATAAGCCATGTCATTGACTCAGAATCCTTCACTTATTAGGAGGCAACCAAACAACAAGTTTCAAAATATGTTATGAACTCTAATTAATAATGACATGATGACATCTATGAATGAAAGACAATTGTCTAACATGATTATTAGTGGATATTTACTGATAGTGTCCATTATTAATGGACATGTAATGAAAAAATTTAAAAATTTGTTTGGTAAGTTAATATAAGATTGTTTTCTCCTATAATCCAAAGTATTTTCTCCACTTACGAGAAAAAAAATGCAAATCCCCTATTGCACTTTATACATGTTTTAGTTGAAACTGATGATGATAGAAATCAAAATAATGGAATGATTAGGGTTAATATTCACAATTGCTATGAAATAATGTTAGTGGGCCTATGGGATAGTCATCTTCCCCGTCACAATTTAAAAATAATCTACAAATATCCCCTCATATTGAAACAAATATTTTATGTGTCCCCTTCCATGTGAGCCAACCACTATACATATAGGTGTCAATGTTAACCTATGATTTTGTTGATGAAGGAAAAGATGCCCATGAATAATGATCTCACCCAAACTATCATGCTACAATAACATTAATTAGCCATCTCACAAGGGTTAGATCAATTGCTAATGAGTGATTGAGATGAGAAGGTGGTCACGAGTTCAAATCCCTTGTGGGTACTTGCTTTAAAAAAAATTATCCATCTCGTCATTATATCATTCCTACCTTCTCCCCAAATGGACAAATATTGCTTGTCAGTGTATGGAACACTACACATGAATTTTGAATATCTATATTTCACATTATTCCAATCCCCAACAAAATTTTAAAATAAAGCATTCCAACGTCTTCATGTTACAAGAGTGTATTTATTGCACCTTCAAGTGCAATTGTTAAAATATTTTGTTTTTCATTTACTTTAAATATATAGAGTTTTATGGGCACCCAAATATATGGAAGGTCTTTTTTTCTTAGGGAGTTCATTAATTATTTTGACTCAATTTGCATTATTTTTTATGAAAATGATTTAAAATAACATTTATTATTACAATTTTTTATTATCCCTTTTGGTACTTGGTACATCACGAGTTAAGATGGATCTATGTTGGTTTTATCACATCTCGACCATGTGGGCTATAGAAAGCACCTATAGAACACAATGACTTTACAAATTGTGGTGGATGGTGTATGCATGTATGAGTTGTTCCATAGTGTGATGTATCTAGTTTGGTGGGGCATGTTTTAGAGTTGCTTCTTCTCTAAAAGAAGCAACTCTAAAATAATTAACTACTAGAAGAGACTCGAGAGAGAATTTAATACTAGCTAAAGAGATACAACCAATTCAGAAACATATAATTGATAGTATGACCTACTATTAATTATAGGGTCATTTTGTCTAATTTTTCCTGGAATTGATCATTTAGTCCAATAGTCTCGAACCTACAACCTATGCATCAAGAAACCATTTGATGATTTTCCAAAGGGAATAGTTGCATAATATATCTAGCATATTAAAATGTTATTTATATCAATCTCAAACTTAAAATAATAATTTAATACATCTAAAGCTTGCAATTTAGGGGTTATAAGAAATTTTACCATCTCTGTGAACCATAGTTTTCAAAGTGATGACCATATCTAACATGTAGACTAGATATTTTCTATGCAGATGCATGTTATGAGATGGTCAAGCGCATTGTAACGGTCCATTGTATTCGCATAAGTATTTATCAAATGACATTTTATTATGAGTATTATTATTTTGGGATTACACCTTAAATGGCATCTTAATTAGTTCTAACACTTTCATAAAAAAAATTAACCATTCCTTCAATGTTCCACCACCACACAGACCTTACAAATGGAATATTCATCATGTCAATGATATATGATCCTATAATGGGGATTCTTATTGATGTCCAAGCTAGGGCTGATACAAAAATACAAGTTATTGACCCATGATATCTGTATTTGGATCTCATGGTCCATACAGGGGACCTTGGACCACCACACAAGTTCTACAAAGGGAATCTTTGGACTATGAGTGAGATATGGTGTTTCTTTAAAGCTTTAGCAAACCATAGATGGTATTTAGAATCATAAAATGTTTTAGGATTGAAATTCAAGGTATTGACCCATAACATTTTTCTGTGAGCTCATGGGTCGTGCATGCGGCCACAACAACCACATAGGAAATTAGTGGTGACTATCATCCCTCGAGTGCATTATGCTGGTGATTTTGAGGTTTTACACATTAGAGGTTAGTTTTAGTGCCTAATACATGGTTTGGTTCCAAGATATAGGCTGTTTTCCATAACATTTGTCCTTGAGGCTCATGGGTGATGTGTGGGGCCTCGAGCCACCATAGTTTTGCATGTGAGAGGGATATGGTGCTCATTTAAAGCTTTGGGATGCTAAGTTTTGTTCTCATTTCCCATTAAATAGTCCAATGCAAAAATACAAATCCTTACACCAATATTTTCCTCTATGGCTCATGGGCAATGTGTAGGGCCTTAGTTATCACATAAGCCCTTCATAGGAAAAAATTAACCTGCAAGAGGAATATGGTGGCCATATCAAGATTTGTAACACTAAGGATGGTTGTTATGGACCAAGATTTAAATTAATGACGGTCTAAGTCTTGACCAATTCCATATAGGTCTCATGGTCCATGCACGGTCTTCTAGGCCACCACATAGAGCTTCTGTAAGGAATATTTAGCATACATGTGATATATGGTCATCATTTTGAGGATTAGGAAACTAAGGATGGTTCTAAAGGCCCATTCCTTGGTATAGGTACACATATAAAATATCACATTACATATTTTCATAAGGAGCTCATGGTCCATTTACAGGGCCCTAAACTAACAGACATGCCCTCCATAAGGAATTTTGGCTTTTAAGTGTAATATTGTTAGTATTTTGAGGTTTAAACTACCAAGGATGGTTCTCAGTCCCATGGTTTGATGTGAAAAGAAATGGTAGTAGACCATAACATTTATTTGGGGCTCATAATCCATCCATTAGGCATAGGCCACTACTGGGGATAAATATTTGTTGTCGTGGTGTCTTTGCATGTTAAATTGTGACATTTAGTGTGTGCAAGCAAGTTAGGAGAATTATAGAGTATGGCTCTTGGTGCAAAGGTTGTGTATCCTAATGATTGTTTTTGTCGATGATTATATCCAATAACACGCTTCATTCTTATTTCAATTGGACGTGTGTGGGGCTATGCACTCAATGATCATAGGGAGATATGCACTAATTTTACATTGTTTGTGGACATGAATTCCTTCTACATAAATAAAATATAGCATCACACAAAAATGCTATCATATGAATCATGATCAATGACATTGACATTGATATATCTAGCGTTATGTCGAATGTTTTCCAAACACAATTCCTAGCTCTAAACCTAGTGCAATTCCTAGCGTAGTTCCTTTCAAAATTTCTGGCATTATTCCAAGCGCTATACTTGGATATATACCTGGCGCTATGTTGGATGTTTTCTAGGTGCGTTCCTGGCTCTATACTTGGCACTATGTTGAATGTTTTTCCTGCCAAAATTCATGGCGCAATTCCTATCTCTAAGCCTGGATTAATATATGGTGCTATGTTATTCAGGATGTTTTTTGGAGGCTAATCTTGGCATTATATGGGATGCTTTTGTGGACGCTAATTAGGACGTTAATTGGGATGCTAATTGGGATGTTAATTGGGATGATAATTGTGATGCTAATTGGGATGTTAATTGGGATGCTAATTATCGTCCAAAATAGTGCCAAATTTTAAAAAGGGACGATAATTGGGATGCTAATTGGGATGCTAATTGGGACACTAATTTGGATTCTAATTGGGATGCTAAATGGGACGCTAATTGGGACGTTAATTGGGATGCTAATTAGCATCCAAAATAGAGCCAACTTTTAAAAATGGATGCTAATTAAGATGCTAATTGGAACACTAATTGGGATTCTAATGGGGATGCTAATTGGGACGCTAATTGGGACATTAATTGGGATGATAATTAGCGTCCAAAATAGCGCCAACTTTTCAAAATGGACGCTAATTGGGATGCTAGTTGGGATGCTAATAAGGACACCAATTATCATCCAAAAAACACCAACTTTTAAAAAGGGATGCAAATAACGCCATTAAAAGCGCCATATCGTGGAAAAGCATCCGCTTTGTCCAAAAAATGATGAAAAATACACTAAAAGTGATAGTGTATGTTAAAAAGGAAGCTAAAAGAGACACTAATCACAGTGTTTTGTTGTAGTGCGTTGTCTCGTCAATATTAATATGTTTAATGTGTGACTTTCATTGTGAGGCCACCTCTATAAAGCAATGAAGGTGTGTTTGTGATGCCAGGAAATTGCAACCTATTTTGATAGGAACCTTCACACCACCCCAATGGTGTGGTTCTCACACACCTTTCCTTTCATGCCAAGGTTCCCAGCTATTATAAAACTCATTCACTGATCATGGCATTGTATTGGGATACTGAGAACACTTAAGTTTTGAAGGAGTTGGTATCATATATACTTTTAGAGAATTTAGTATATTAGAAGCGTATGCGTATCATTTTCTAAGTCTTTGTGATGGATAGAGTTAATTGCAAGAACTAATGCAATAGATTAGATGTGATGCTCATAGGCCTCATTCAGATCTTTTAGCAGATCTATTTGTTGGATTTACAAAAGCATGAAATCTGTGATTTTAATAGAGTAGTAAAAAACAAGTGTAGGAATTTTGTTAGTGAAGTGTGGGCATTTTGTAGGATCCTCATATTACACTATTTAAGCATGAAACAATAGGATAGACTCTCTAACCATAAGCATCAACCTTATTAGAAAAATCAAGGGCACTGATCTATTTATTACAACCAATAGAGTCCTTATTTAACACTTAGAAAGAATCCATACTTTGATCAACCATTGCATTATCTTTCACTTTATGACTCTCTTGCACTATTCAAATTTTCTTTGGGTTCTTCAGATCTTCTCATGATGGAAATATTGTTATAGCATCCATATCTCCTTGTATAAACCTCTTTAACTGTATCCATGTCTTCAACCAACATTAATGCCACTTTCAACATAAGTCTTCATGGATTCATAGACATTACTTCATTTCACTTTTTCTTCCATGCATCATCAAGGCTATTTGCTTTGTGAAGTGTGCCAAAACAATCCTTAGTAAGTACTTCAAATCTGCATCAAAACATCAACCAAATCTTCCCTTCAACAAACTTTCAAATATGTCTACTAAAACCAAGTCTCTACCTTGCAAAACTGTGCCATATTTCTTCCTTACAGTCCACTGTAATAGCACCTTGAGAAGTGTGCCTGCAATATCTCCCCTTGATGATCCAATAACCCTTCACCAATATTGTTGTTGATCTCTTTATTCCAAGGTCAAATTCCTTCAAGCTTGCTAGGGAAACTTCCTCAATTTTTTTCTTCTTCTTCGCTAACCTACCCTTTGTATCTTGTATATAGGAGGGTAAAAAATGAGTACCGGTAGATTCAATACCTAGTTCTTTAGTATGCACAACAATGATGTCCCTTCCTTCAGCCATCATACTACCCATCTTAAAGATGAGAGGCTTAGTCTGATTTTCTATTGTCCTTTCACTTTCTGCACTTCGAACCAATCCAAAAATTTCCTCTTTTTGATCTGTTGATTTACTTTTCCAAATATTTGTTCATTTTTCTTTCTATTGATTGTAAAGGATACTTCTTTCTCTATTTAGAGCATATATAGCTAGCTAGCATTCTTCTTCATTCTTCTTTCTTGTTTTTTCTTCCAAACTTTATTGGATCTCTTTGAGCTCTTATAGTCTTGAGCTTTATGGAAAAAAATGTTGCATTTTTAACAAGCTACATTGTTACAAAATTTTGCAATATTCCAAGAATTGTTGCAGTTGTAGCATTTAACAATTATATCAACATTTTGATCAATTGTTTTGAATTTGTTTTCCACATTGTCATTCATGGCATATACTTCACAATCCACTTCCTTGTGCCCAAAGTTATTAAAGAAGAAACAACAACTAGGAAAAGGGTTTGTGTACCTAAGTATACGATGTCTCTTTGGTAGTGCAGTCCTCCTGAACTTGTTTTTCCATACCTTGGGTGATTATTCTTTCCTCCCATGTTGGTGTCTTCTTTGCAATTTATATTGACTTTATCCTTCTCCTCAATTGACTTGGATCTCTCTTCAAGAGTGTTCTGGTTGTTGTCAAACCCAATACCAATATTTTCATCTAGTGATCTTTGACAACTAAGGATGTGATCTAAGATCATGGTGATCTTCTTAAACTTCAAATTTGTCTCCAATTGTGCAATTGTCTTATCCAAATATTATTTTATTAAAAGGATCTCAAGCTCTTTCCTTTGGGAAGACTCTTTCTTCTCTTGAAGTTAGGCTTGTTATGTTTTATTCAATTTTCTTATCCTCTATTATTTTACTTTTTAGAGCAACAATGGTATTTTTAACTTCTTCATGGTTCTTATGTATTTCTTCCAGCGCCTTTCTTAGGAAGATAATTTTTTCTTTCTTGCTTCTTGCACATTTGTTCCTCCTCTTCTACTTGACTTGTCAACCTTTCTTCAACTTTTCTTGCCTCTTCCACTTGATTCTTTTCAGTTACTCCCTTAGTTCCAGAATATCCCTTTTAGTTTCCCTTAGTTCACTAGATCACTAATGAGTTCTCCTTCAAGATCCACCTTTCCTTCAATTTAAAATTCTTGTTTATCTTCGGAAGCATTGATTTTTCTCTCAATGACTTCATTATATGGTTTTGGGTGTTCCTTATTTTCAGATGATTCATCATTGGCCATGAGTAGGGTACCTTCTATGTTGTTTTCATTTTCATTGGATGAGTTGCTTTCACCTTTTACATATGAAACTTAAACTATTTCAATAACTTATTCAAGCATGTAGATGGAATCCATATGAAACCTCCCATAGTTCTTTAGTTGATGCACATTTTCTTATTTTTTCTTTCATAGAATAAGATAGTCCACCCAAGATGGAATCCATTGCATTGTATTGTTCTTATTTAACTTCTTTTTGGAAGCATATTATGGTGGTCTCTTTGGAGCGGTGTAACCCATAACAATTGAGTTCAAAACATTGAATCTAATTGCCATAAAAATCCTCTCATCATTATGCTCCAAACAACATAGTTTGTTCCATATAATATTAGTGCTCCATTCTTAGCTAAATCTATGTGATTGTCCATGTGTGTTCTCAAGGATATTCCTTCCAATGGTCAAATGTGTCTAAAGGAAACTTGCTATGATATCAATTGTTGGAATGCAAAATGGTACTGAGGGGGTGGGGGGTGAATCAATATCACACACTTTTATCAATTTTCAATTGATTAATTATGTACCATTATCAATCATAAACATCCATTAACTTGAAAGTATAGTACACGGGATATTTATATGGAAACACAATTTAATAAATTGATAAAACCATAACTTACACTGAATGGTAGGAGACACCAATCTCTAATGATGGTGTAAGCACCCACTCATAGATTTTGCAAACACCAATCTCATAGGAACATGAATCCCTTATGCAAGCACGAACTTGCACTTTGCAGGAACCAACATGTTCAAGGGATGAGGACACCAAACCTCTTGAGAACCAACTCAAATCTGCAAGCACTAACCTATTAAGTGGATGAGAACACCATTCTTCTTGAGAACTAACTTAATATTTCCAACCTACCACCCTTAGATAAATCTGCTTCATATTTGATTCAAATCTTCTCTTAGTTCATCAAATTTTGTTCTATCACAGGTTACAAATCAACCTCCAAGGTAGCTCTCCAAAAACTCCCTTAATCTATGCAAATATACTTCACTCATGCTTCAAAATATTTCCTTAATCGTTCCTTAATATTGTTGCAAATATGACCTTCAAACTGCCCCTAAGACTATACAAACTAAATATGCTAAGTATCCCCTTGAGAAGTGCTTCAACCTATGCCTCATTAATGGAAAGACAACCCTTCAAAAAGTGCCTAAAATGCATTATGAAAAAACACTTCATAACAATCACACTTCAAAACAATCCGTGATTATCCCTTACATAGTCCTTAACCATCCCTTAAGGTCTTATTGAAATCAGCGCCAAAGGTGCCCTTAACAATCCTCAATAAAATCATTTTAGTGTTGTCAAAAGGTTTGCAACAAATACCCCTCAATAGTCCACTACTAATAGAAATACTATGTAGCCTTTATCTTCTACTCTTTTTCTCCTTCTTCACTACCTTAGGTCATTGCTAGGTTCACTGCCTGAGAACTTGGTTGTTCACTTTAATTCCTTATCTAATGAGGGCCAAATTATCCTTTATTTATACACATGCAGACGCTCCTAAATGGGTCTTCTTTCACTTTTGTATCAAATGCCTCTTTAAACAAGGGCCATCTTTCACCTTTTGTATTATTTAAAAAGCTCAACGTTGTAGGCAAAGGCAAGGTCAACTTCATTTAGATTTTTGAATTCAACAAACCATTGTGATCCCTTGGTAATCAATCAACATTCTTGCTTCAATTTTTCATGATATTAAAATGTTTCCATCATGTTGCTAGTATAGACTACAAGGAGAGTTGATTTGTTCATTTCTAGAATTCCGGTAGTTGCATGCATTTCTAGAATTCTAGTAGTTGTGTCCATTTCCAGAATTCCTTTAGTTGCATGCATTTTCAGAATTCTTGTAGCTAAACAAGTTTTCAGCTTCTCATGCTTTTGCAAAACAGTTTTGAAACTATTTGACATTCTTGACACCAATGACAACATTCTAACAAAAATAATTAAAATAAGGGATGGGAATTAATGAAACTAGTTAATTGAATAAGTAATTGAATAAAAATGGATTAAAATAATAAAATATTTTATTGAAATGATTGAATCAATAAAATATAAAGATGATTTTAATAAAGAATTAAGTAAACTAAATAAATAAATAAATAAAGTTAAAGTTAAAGGTAAAATTGGAAAAATGTTAAAATAAGGGAGGGAAATTATGAAAAAAAAAACTTTAATAATAAATTAAACAATAGAGATATATAGTATATAAATACATAAAAATATATAGAATATCAAGAATATAATGAACACTCACGTGGCGTAGAATAGATGGTGAATGGGTCTACTGCTAAGGCACTCCTTGCATAGGGTCAATGATTCGAAATTTTGTGGGTACTAGCTTAAAAAAAATCAAGAATATAATGAACATATAGAATGTTAAATAGAAAATTGAAAAGCAATTAATTGATTTAAATAAGGAAACAATAATAATCTAGGAAAGGAGGTTAGGATGTTAATGATATATGAAAAAGTAAAGTGAAATTAAATGGGGAGGAGGGATTTTTATTAAAATATAAAGAGGGATCAGAATGAAGATACGAGTAGAGGATAAGCAAAAACTATATATGAAAGACAATAGATAATGGGTTTATAAGAGTGGCTAAGTTTGTAATTGTTTTTAGGATTAAAGTTTTTAGAAATATTCTCAAATTTTAGTGTTTCCCTAAGGAGATGTAAATGTTAGGATTTTAGTGTCATCCCTTTTTTATTGAAAAAAAACCCATATTTGTTATTCAATTTGAATCAAGATATAAAAATACATTCTACAGCCACCAGTTGAAATTTGACTTCCATTCAACTAGACATTTACAAATATTTAATAGACTCATCATATTGTTTAAACTTTCATACATAGGAATTAATATTTTGTACCATTTCCAAAATGCAACAAGACCACCAACTCCCATAGAGCGAAAAAATATACTAATTGCTTAAAACTGTGAAAAAACGAAGAACTTCAATTTGGACCTTCTTCCCAAGAAATATAAGATATACCTCCACATCTCACCTAGTAAAAAAAAAATTCCTCAACAACTAACCCAACAAGAAAACCAAGAGCCTAAAGCATAAATACAGGAAAAAGGATTGCCAACTTTTACTAGAGACCCAATAACTGAAATCGATCCTCCAATACTCTGAAAATCCTCTAGATTCATTAAAGGAAAGCTAAAAGGAAAGTATAAGAAATGGCCCCTCTTTATCCCCATTAGCACAAGACTGGAACAAAAAAAATATGAGAACGGCTCAAAAAAATTGATGAGATTCCTTGCAATGCACTAGACGATCAACAATTTCCTCATATACCATGTATGCTTCCCTAAGCTCTACAGTCTCTTTTGATAAGTTGTCTACCTCCCCATGAAATTGTCTATATATATGACAAAAACTAAGGCCTTGGGAAGTTTCCTTCAATATTATTACCCTCCTCATCTATCCATTGATTGAGGAACGAGAGAGAGGTTCTTCTACATGTCCAATCTATGATAGATTTTGAATCTCTAGCCACCTGTAGATAATCCACATGGTTGAGGGAGGTGGATTTTAAAAGACTTCAAATGGCCAGGAGCTCCTCTCTATTGATGGTACCACCATCTCCTCCCATTTTTAGTTTGAAGCAACAATACCTATACAAAAGAAAAATTGCACCAATTCCATACCGACCCTCACTTCCCTGGCATGCACCATCAAACATCCCAATTGGGTTTCCTTCCCTATATCATCTTTGTCATTGAATTTATGGGAGGAGATTTGCACAACATCTATATGACTATAAGAAGTCCCATAATCTTGCGAATAACCAAACTCACTGATGGTTTTGTTCCTTCAAACAAGACAACGTTTTGATGGATCCATATACGCCAACAAAAATAACATTTGGTCTCTGAAAACTCCCCATTTGGTTCACTTTCAAACCAACTCTCCAAGCTATTTTATAAAGATACTTCCTACCATATTCCCTTGAATTTAGGGACTGATTTAAGATTCCTCCACACTGAATTCACGATGGAATAATGTATTAGCAGATGATTTATACATTCCTATGCACATAGACATAGGACACAGATGCTCGGTCCTCCCCCTCCTCGCTTTCTAATGTTCTTCCAAGTCATAATATCTTCCTCCAAGGAAAGCCAGAAGAAGAGCCTTATTTTTAATGAAGCTTTCCATCTCAATACAACCCCATACCACCAATGATCCTCAACCAATGGTAATGTGGAGATGATTTCCTAGTATGCTAATTTAACTTTTACTCGACCATTGATCTTGTTCCAGAACCAATCCAGTTTGTCCTCCTCCAAGAATTCCATAATGGTCTAGTATCGTCGCATATCTATCCCATTCCAAAGCCACTAATCAACTCAATCTGAGGTTACAATTGGGCCTCCATTCCTGATCTCCACTATGTCCTCCATCTCCCACCAAAAATTGATCTGAACTATGAATACCTTTCTCCCAAACAATATTTTGAAATTATGGAGACAACTTGTAATTCAATGGATCCCCCATCCATGTATCTTTCCCACTAAAACCTTCCTCCCATATCCAATCCTCCAAACTAGCCAATTTGCTATGATAGGGACCGCTTTAACTAATACCTGCTAAAAGAAAGGCCCATTTTTTTGACTCTTTAGATCCATCTACATATACCATTTAAGTATTTATCCATCATCAAAAATCCCCATAGACTTGTATCTGTCACACACTGCCACGAGAATTTGGCCGCTAATGCTTACTTAAAATTGAAAAGGTTCATCAAACCCCATCCTCCCATCAAATATAGTGGTTCCAATCTTTCCCAATTTATAGGTAGTACCCATCTTATCCCTTTTTCCTATCCATAGGAATGCGAAACATTTATGCGTAAACCTATACAAGATAAACTTTGGAACATCCGCCAAGAACGCCCAATAAACCAAGATCCTCTTTAAGATAAATTTAATTAATATTAGTCTACCCACAAAAGAAAACCACCTCACACACTAATGTCTAGTCCTTTTTTTCCTCTTTCCCATGGAGCCAAAACCAATCACCTTTCTTATAATTATTTGGTTTTAGGGATATCTCAAGTACATGAAGCGTTCATCCATATTACTCATCTAAAACGAAATAACATATTTTCTCTGAGATTGAATTTGTGAGTTTATACCTTTCTAAAGAATCACATACTTCTTCGAATTGATTAACATGCTTGAATCACTGCAAAAAAAATTCAAGAAGCATCGACCATTCATGAACGATGCCTTGCCCAAAAAGGAACACACCATCCATAAATAAGGAACGAGTCACTACTTGATTGACATAAATATTGTACCCTTGATTGATCCCACTGGCCTCTTCTTCTCAATCATCAAGCTTAGACCTTCTACCACTGGTAAGAACAATAAAGGGGATAAGGGGAAACCATGCCTTAACCCTTTTCAACTTCAAAAAATATCCATCGGAGATCCATTCACCAAAATAGTATAATATACAGCGGTTACACATGCCATTATCCATTTTCTCACCTTCCCCCCCCCCATAATTTGAAGAAGGACCAATCTCAAAATATCCCAATCAACCTGATAATAGGCCTTCACCAAGTCTAATTTTAACAGTATTGCCCCTTTCCTACAAACCTTAATAGTATGCATACCTTCTAGTGGCACCCCCACCGCATCTAATGTATGTCTATCTAACAAAAATCCAATTGCTCCATGGAAATGTATCTTGACAACACTGCTTTAATCCTCACAACAATAATATTTGATATCAACTTGTATGCCAGATTACAAAGGGAAATTGTCCTGGAATCGTTGAAAATAGATGGACATGATTCTTTTGGAATTAATGCCAAAACATTTACATTCAAAACCCCTTTGATTCTACCTATAGTCCTCGATTCCTCCACCACTGCCAAAATATTTGGGCCAACAATATCAAATAAATGTACAAAAAACTAAATGAACCAACCATCTTTCCTTAGCATTTGTTCTTTAGAAGAGCTTGAGAGAACCTTCTTTATCTCCTCTAAAGACACTAGTTCCCCAATTCTCCTACATTCTTCAATAGTAAAAAAGGAGGGATACTATCAAATTACCTCTAATTGGTGATTTATGTTGCTTTCTCCCAATTCCTAGAGGAAATCCTTAAAATGTAAATAAACCTCCTTTTCTATCTCTTCCTACGTACCGCGCACCTCCCCACTAGAGCCTCCAAACCCCCAAATGGAATTTATTAGTCTTCTTTTGTATGCCAACTTATGGAAGAATTTCGAGTTGCAATCCCCTTGGTACAACCAACACACCTTGCCTTTTAATCTCTAAGTTTATTCATCAATAGATAGAATATTGTACTTCCTAGCTTCTAAAGAACCAAGGCTTCTCATCTTTTCCTTTGAGAACAACCCTGTTGGTTTTTAGTAATAAATGCCCTTTATACACTCCCCAAAGTCCAAGAACTTTACTTGAAACACCATATTTTTCTGCCACATCCGTTTTGATACCACCTCCTTTAACAACTTTATCCTTAAAACTATGTGTTCCATTGTTGATCAATCCTCACTTACATCAAATGAATGCTGATTCTCCTGAACCACCTTGATCGATCCTCCTATTTTTTTGCCACATCCATTTTGATACCACCTCCTTTAACAACTTTAGCATTAAAACTATGTGTTCCATTGTTGATCGATCCTCGCTTACATCAAAGGACTACCAATTCTCCTGAACCATCTTAATGAATTCAACCTCACTCACTATAGAATGCTTGTACTTAAAAGGGTACCTATACATAATCAAGGACAAGTCCATATACAATACAATGGGGAGATGAAGTAATAATACACATGGATCCACCCATGATCTGTACCTGGCCACATTTTCCAACAACTCTTTAGCGACAAGAAAATGGTTGACACTTTGCCACTGCATCATCCCCCAATCTACCATATATCTATGTCAAGATGTGTGTTACGAAGAAAATTTTCCTATAGCTTGGGGTGGACCACAACAAACAGTATGACACCATAAATCAAATCCATTCTCAAGTATGCTAGATAAATTAAAGAAACTAACAACTAAGGGATAGAAACTGTACCTAAATCGGATGCTTGAAGACGACCATCGTTGAGCTCTCGATCAAAAGTTTATCCCTACAATTTACGTTCAACAACAAATATATATCCAAGCATAATATATTAAGTGTTAGCATTCAATCTAGCGTAATCCATTTAAACATGTATAAAGTAATTACACCCATGGATACAAATATACATAATTGCACATGAAATTTGGACGAAAATTTGATATTTCTATTAATATAAAATGTAGATACAGCGTGACAACCTCTGTTGGCACCTCGCCAGAACCGAGAAACCGAGTCCCTCCACTTAGGCCTCCACCACTTCAATCCTCCATAAAAAGGTAAGCAACCAAAAACAATAGAAAGCTTGAGAGATAAAAAAGATTAAATTTACTTTCAATACTTATAAAAAAAATTGCTTCAAAATTTTGTAGAACTTTGAATAAATTTTTTTTTACTTAAAACTTTTGTAAAACTTTAAATAAGTTTTTTTAACTAAAATCTTAACAATATGATGAGTGATTTCGTAAATGTAAAGCATTCTTATTTAGCCTTGGGGAGAATAAATAGGGATACGATTCATTGCTTTTGGATGGAGAACAAAACATAGCTATATTTAGATGGAATAACCATTAACCCAGAATAAGTGAATAAGTCTTTCCTAATAAAGTGAATAAGTCTTTCCTAATAAAGTTACTAAAAGTGATAAGGTTACATGAATACGAATATTTAAGTATTATTTAGTTTCTTTTTCCATCACCTTATTTTAACTTTTTATTTTATTTTTAAAATTTTTTCTTTAATTATTCAATTACTTATTATATATTTATTGATTTTACCAATTTCTATTTCTTATTTTTTATCCATTCTTTTTAATAAATTATATTTTTATAAAAAACAATTATGACTCTAATTTGTTCATAAATTAAATTAATTTTCTATCCTTATTTTTTATCCATTCCTTTTAATAAATTATATTTTTATAAAAAAATATTATGACTTTAATTTGTTCATAAATTAAATTACTTTTTTCTAGATTTTTTATAACTTTTATTTATTTTTCTATAGTATTTTTTTCTTTATTTATATTATTAAAGTAAAACACAATTCATATACCTAAGTTTTAGATCATGGTTATGATTAGGTGCCCAATATAAAGTAAAAGTCACTTAACATAAATGATAAGAGGAAACCCAAAATTGTTTAAAATTTAGTTTAATTATTTAAAATTTAGTTTAAATTATTTTTTACTAAAATGACACAATGTTTAAATCATTGAGGTATCGAAAAAAAAGTCTACAAAATATGTATAACATAAAAATTATTTTACATTTAATTTTAAGAAGTTGACAATATGGCTAAAATAACTATCAACTTTTATAAATTCCATAATGAAGATGGGCCTTGAACAATTCATAAGTGTTTAATTTAACAAAACTCTAGTGACTTAGGAATGCTTCTCTTCAAGTTTTTCCAACACAAACCGAACTTTAATAGCCACTACCATCATCATCATAAAAGTTTTTTACAAACTTTACCTTCACAAAAATACATCATATTATATTTTATTTATATTAAACAATAATTTTACAAATGACTTTTTTTCACAATAGTATATGCCATGCTTGACGAAAATTAGTACAAGTTTTTTCATAGAATAGTCATACATTTGCATCATAAATACTCCAATAAAACTGAGCGCAATACAATAGATATTTTGGACCAAAAAACCTACCCAACCAACTAAAAGGCAGAGCAAATATAAAGAAATAGGAGTAAACTACTGTACCGACCATTTGCACCGATCGGACGACCTGGCTCGCATGAGCGGTCACGTCCGATCGGTGCAAATGGTCGGGCAAATAGGTCAATCTTAAAGAAATATATAGCCCCATCATGATAGTCATGTAGGAATTTTATCATTCAAATATATTATTTGAAAAGAATTCAACATGATATGCAACAAAAGTAGAGGATCTAAATACATATGGATCTATGCAAAGATCAAAAGTATTTATGAGATTCAACTAGAGTATTGAATGTGTTCCATGCATGATTCCCCGCCATGGAAACCTAAAATGTCCACAAATATTAGTGACATAATATGTCTATATATAATTGACAAAAAGAAAAATTGTTGTAAATAAAATGTCCAATTAAATATGAAAATTGATATCTACTATAAAAGTGTCAAACAAGAAGATTTCTACCATAATCTTACAAAAACAGAAACAACACATGTGAGATCATGTGATAAGTGGCCTTGTGCAATGTTGTGAATTATGACTGGAAGATTTGGATGTGTCCCTGATAAAGTATTCAACCACCCTAAAGCTTCTGATAATATATTATATAGTGATCTTCCAAAAAATACGCCTTAGATAATTCATCCGACTCAAGGTTGAATTCCCTATATATATGAAGGAATGTATCTCCACATATGACGTAATCACATCCCTGATCTTTTGTTTGCATGGACTGAGATGAGTAACCTGTAACATACATTTATGTCATTGACTTAGTCAATGATGATCTTTGTGTCCCCAACAACTCTTATGGATGAAATACCAATGGAGTGGGCAAAGAATGACATCATCCATAGCGTCAATAGTTCACATCAGGTATTTGTGACCATACCACAATTCATTTTTAATCTGAAATGGCAAAATTCACCTATCCATAGAATAGCACTCATTCCTCCAATAATGGCTATCCATAGAATAGCACGTGTTCCTCCAATAATGATTTCCAATTGCAATGCTCCATTAAAAAATCATCTACAACAATTTGTGGAGAAGATGAGTTAATCTTTTGTTGTAAGAAAAATCGATCTATCTTCACAAATGACTTTACCTTCACACAAATACATCATATTTATATTTAATTTATATTAAACATTAATTTTACATTTAGTTAATATTCAATCTAAAGTTATATGAACCTTTAACTTTGACTTGTGATATGATATAACTTCGTGTTAATTTTCTTATGTGCCTTGCCATTCAAGTTTCTCTTTAATTTCCACTTTATAATGACATATAACCACACTTCAAAATCTATCAAACATAGACTAAACCAATGACAATACCAAAGCATTTTTGCCATGACAATACTAAAGTATTCTGACCCTTCCTATAATTATAAGATATTTAATATATATATTAAAAACATAGACTAAACCAATGACAATATCAAAACATTTTTGCCATGACAATACGAAAGTATTCTAACCGTTCCTATAATTATAAGATATTTAATATATATATCCTATAATATAAATAGGATATTTAATATATATATATATATATCCTATACTATATATATACTATTTTTATATATACTATTTTTAAATAATATTAAATAATTTTAACAAAAGTTTTAATTTTTATCATTTAAAATTTAAATTTATTATAAAAATTAATTCAAACACCCTTAAAATCTGACATATAGATGTTGTATTCTTAACACCTTCTATTTGCCATATGAAAAAATAATAATAAACTTAAAAAAGTAAAGTAGAAATAAACCAAAATTATCTATATAATAAAGAACATGCGTTGTACCATCAATATTAATATGTTTAATGTGTGACTTTCATTGTGAGGCCACCTCTGTAAAGCAATGAAGCTGCAATGAAGCTGCGTTTGTGATGCCACGAAATTGCAACCTGTTTTGCTATGAAGCTGCGTTCGTGATGCCAGGAAATTGCAACTGTTTTGCAATGAAGCTGCGTTTGTGATGCCAGGAAATTGCAACCTGTTTTGCTACGAACCTTCACACCAACCCATTGTCAATGTCGTGGTTCTGCCTTTCACGCCAAGGTTCCCAGCTGTTATAAAACTCATTCACTGATCATGCAGGCATTGTATCGCGATACTGAGAACACTTACGTATTGAAGGAGCTGGTATCATATATACTTTCAGAGAATTTAGTATATTAGAAGCGTCTGCTTATCATTTTTCTAACTCTTTGTGATGGATAGAGTTAATTGCAAGAACTCATGCAGTAGATTAGCTGTGTTGCTCACAGGCCTCATTCAGATCTTTCAGCAGATCTATCTGTTGGATTTACAAAAGCCTGAAACTGAGCGTAATCCAGTCTACGAGCAGTTCTTGAACATCCTAATGAAGGGCGTTGAATTGGTCAACAAGTGTGAGAAGACGAGCGTTTTTAATATTTTTCATCACGTGAGATATGCTTCTCAAATCCAGCAGCTGGAGAAGGAGATTTCTGACTTTCTTCAGTACCAGATGCCTCTGAACATTCTTCTTGACGTGAAGAATCTGATAACAGAGCTGAAGAGTTTTCGAGATCTTCTTTACGATGAGAGCAAGATGAATGAAACAATCTCCAAGCTCACCAATGATTCCCTCGAGAATGCCGTGATGCTTCAACAAATGCGCGCAGATGACATGTTTGATAGAGATTTTGACGAGGTTCCTTGTAGTTATGATGGGTTAGTAACGCCTGATTCTGTAGTGGGTTTGAAAAAAAATATTGGGAATTTAAAGAAGATTCTACTCCAGAAAGAGGTGTCTGTTGTGGGGGTGAAAGGTATGGGAGGTGCTGGCAAAACTACTATGGCATGGGCTCTCTGCAACGATAAAGAAATCAAAGGTGTTTTCCGGTTGTTCAAACCATTTTCATTTCCTAATATGCACTCTGTTTACTCTTTCGCTTCTTGTTCATCTTGTTTGAAAAGCCCAATTGCTTGTTGATCTTGTTTCTTCTGTTTATAATTCAATACTGTATGTTAGATAATTTGTGCAGTTAAGTTTCAGTTATTGTCAATCTGAAATGTGAAACATTGAGGCATTGCTCCATCTTTTTTATACATTTTTTTTTAAATTACGAAGAGATTGAGTTAGTCCACACTGGACGGAGGCAACAAGTCCACATTCTGGTAAGTTTTACATTTTGGAGAACTTGTGTTGGTAAGTTCTAAAGTATTTGAGAGTTTCTGAATTTTCAATGTATAATATATGAATATTAATCATCAGTATAATATTTGAATATCAAGATTGTTAGGAAGGTTATCCATCTAAGATTCTTTGAATCTTTTGGCTCAAGCATGTTAAATCATGGAGTAATAAATGCTCATCAATGATTGATAAATGGCTTGTACTTAGTAACCAAAGCTTTATAAAAAGGTTACCCGTCCTAATTATCCTCTACCTTAAATATAGTTTACCATGGAATGAGAAAGTTAGTGACTTCTAACAACCAAAGCTTTATGAAAAGGTTACCCGTCCTAATTATCCTCTACCTCAAATATAGTTTACCATGGAATGAGCCGTCCTAATTATCCTCTACCTCAAATATAGTTTACCATGGAATGAGAAAGTTAGTGACTTCTAACCCTTTTTTATTGCACATGGATTTGTTGAAATAAAACCCTCCAAGTATGGTTCCACCTTTAATAGAAAATCCTTCAATTTGTAGCTTTAGTGGTCAGATTCATTTTTATGAGTTTATAGAAATATATAAACTTTTGAGTTTTCAAGGAAAAGTTAAATCTAATAACAAAGAGTCTATAATTTAAACATAATGTTGCATAAACCAAGAGCACAAAGGAGCATGAATAGTCAATGACACTTAATTCAAACAACACCAAAATACCAATTAGTGAAAGATGTAAACTTATTAACCCTATACCGAAGGAACAAGAATATGAACAAAGAAATAGTTCATTATGGCATGTTGGTTTGGTGAAATTAAGGTGGTGATATCACTTCCACCAATTAGTGTTTGCGTTGGTGTTTGTGTGCACTTGTGCTTGTGAAAATAGGTGGGGCTAAGTGCAAGCCTTGGACAAGTATGGAAAAATAGATACCCATCATTCATGACTTCTTAGTCGAATAAAAATTCCATAGCATGATAGGAAATTAATATCCTCGTATTAAATTTAAAATAAAGTATTTTCCACGTACTAATTGCTTACTAATATGAAAAAGGCATGCATGAAATGAATATAGTTTGCATCCATGAAGTTTAAGTGATTCAACTTCGATGACTTTCCATCTTCTTTGACTATTTAAACTTCTAATCATTTACATCTCTTTACTCTTCTACATAATATTTTGATTGATTAAATACTTTTTCCAACACAAACAGTTTGGAAAATGATAGGGTTTCAAAAGTATGAGGATTACACACAAACCATGTTGAAGCTCTCTATAACTTTTATTCATCCTAAAAATAAGTATTTAAAAGATTGATTTTTCTCTAGTTGGTGTCTTAATACATTTCTTAATAAAAATGTATTTATGCGTGGTATGCATGGTATATGTGCTAGGGAGTGCCTCTCTTGTTTGTGAATTACCCAATAAGGAGATTGAATCTAGATAAGGCACAATTTTTTATATTTTAAAGTTGGTATCTTGTGCTTTTTGATGACTTCTAGTGCATGTTTGAAGTATCTCTTAGTGCATGTTTGAAGCAATTCTCAAATATTTTCCACTACTTTTTTAGTGTTGATTTACAAGCAACCAATGCCAATACCTATCTAATTGATCTTCTTAGAACTTGACTTGTAATCTCAATAACAATGGTAAATTTCTTGTGAATTCCTATTGTCAAAGGATTACATTTTCTAAGTATCCTTGCCACCTATCTATATTGTTGTTCCATTCTTCCAACTATAGTGTTAAAGATGACGCTTCATCTAAGGTCTCCTTCATTTATAAAATATATTTGAAAAAATTTACTAGTATTAAAGAAAGTTCCTAATGAAGTTCCAAAGCATAATCAATGATTTCATTCACATTTTGTTGGGATGCTTTGTAATACTTGACTTGTTTTTTTAATTAACCTATCTCTTTCTCATTTTCTTTTAACTCCTTTGCTATACTAGATACTTGGGGTTTATTTGCTTGAGCCACTATCACAACTAAAAATGCAGTTGCCATAGAATCCATGCTCCCCACATCAATCATCTTGGTCTCAATAATCTTGATTACAATATGATTGGTACCAATATTTCTCCTTTTATGCAAATCCCTATCTATTTGTTGTTTTTTTCTTATTAAGGTCAAAGAATTATGAACATGCTACTTCATTTTTATCTCTACATCAAGGTATCCCTTCAAGACATTGCTAAAAATGGGAATTGTTTTGATAAAGGTTGGAGAATTACTTTGTTGATCCCAAACCCATGGTACCACTAGTGTTGAGTTCTTCTTTGGTGTTGGGTTTTTCCTTATGTTAATACTAGGTTTGAGTACTGAATACTTCTCAAGCATTTGCTTGTTTCTTTCCTATCTTCGAAATTTCTACTTCCATGTCATTGGGAACCTATCATAATATGTCATAAATCGACATTCATATCGATTAACTCATCTAGTGTCAAAATACAAATATGATAAATCACAAATTGAAGGATCCTAAATCCGTGGTTTCATTTGAATCAACAAAGTCTATTATGCAAGCATACCTTAGCTCAGTTAATCCTGTGTTATCAAATGTTAGATACGCTCTTTATTTGGGAACTAAATCTTCAAGGAAATTATTGTTCGAAGCTAAAATAAGTTTAGGGATAACACTAAGCTAAATAGATCATATGCAATGATGGGCCTTCCAATTTCATTGGACTAAAAAAAACAAACTCATGTTATTTGGGTTGAAAAAACTCATAAAAGGTGGATGGTGATTGGTCGTGAGTATGGAAGGGTTTAAACTTATGTCAACTCAAACTTAAGGAAAATCATTCAAAATGACTTAAGGGAAGGCTAGGATTCAAATACACAAGGGTGAGAGCCTCTTATACATAGTGTTTCAAATGGGAACATTAAAAAAGAAAAACCTTTACTAACTTAGAGAACATAATTTGATGAAGAAATTTAAAGTGTAATGGAGAAATCAACAAAGTTATGCATTAAATCAACCACATTAATACATAAATTGAATGAAAAGCTCATAAAGGTTCCATTACATCTCTAAGTGATCATCAACTAGTATATCATGTAGCCATCAATGCAAAAGAGAACAACATATAGTCTTTATAATTATATTAACCTGCAACATTTTCTTTATTTTAACAAATTTAGTTACATCAATAGATCAAAGAGGGTTGAACAATCTCCAAAATGCAAAACAATCAGCAAAATGTGCAAGCAACCATAAAACCAGAGACCTACCATCAAATTTAATGTGGCAACACCAAATATCAATGTGTTCTACAACTTGAAAGAAGATGAAGTGATAACATAACTTCACCAAATTCCTTTCAACCCTTCAACCTCTTAAATAATAACATACTTGGCCTTGTAAGGAGTGGTGCATCATTTTGAACTTCTTCCTTGCTAATTAAAGTCCTCCTTTAATAATTTTATTCTCTAACTAGGTTTAGAGAATAGTATAAGTCTCAATAAAATAATATAAAGGAAATCATAAAATCTTTTAGGGAAGAGTATTATTTTAGAAACTTTCAATAAAATATTATTTAAAAATCCATATTTCTCTATATTGTCTTATGATAAATTATTTTAAGAACATTTTAGCATCCTCAATTTAAATGGTTGAGAGGTAAGTTTCTCACTCTTCACCCATGTTCAAATCTTGAATAAGACATTAATCCATTGTGATAAGGCTAGAATGATAGATTCCCCCATAAAGGTCCCCTTAAATAAACCCTTGAGTTATGGTAGCAAATTGATCCCAAACATAACCAATGTCATTTGGTCTAGTTACCATTCCAATGTTGAAAAAAAGTGCCAAAAGGTGCATATATGACTCATGCCTTAAAATATGTAGATTGTTGTAAAGAATGTGAAAGATGTACAACCTAAGTAGGCCTAACAGTTAAGGGTCTGTGTCCTTTGAAAGGTCATAGGTTCAATTCCAAATGTGATAGGGTATGTACACCTCCATAAACTTTAGGGAAACTAATGGTCTTATGACAAAGTGATCTAGTTTTCAATCACTATAAGATAAATACCATTCAATTCCATAATTGGTAATTCAAGTCAATTATTCATTAATTAATTCCATATGTAGTGGTAAATACTTATTTACTTTCTTCTTAAAATAATTAAGGATTTTATATCTCACACTAAAGATATTATATTTTGGTTTTTAAATAATAATTTTGACTATAAATAATATTTCTATTTTTAAAATTTAATAATTAATATTTAATATTTTATTAAAAATATTATATATGTTCAATTTTATATAGATATTCATATTAATCTATATTTAATTAAAAATATTATATATAAAAGTTTACTTATATTTTTTTCCTATTTTTTTATATTACATATTTTTTCATTATCGTAATCGTACAATTATATGTATTCCTATTAAAATTATGATACTATGATTAGTAGAAGTGGTAATTGCTGGTGCAGGCGCCGGTACTGTACTGGAAGATCCCCTGTTTAATATTGTTTTTTCCTAATTTTTTATTTTATTAGATATTTTTAGTTACTTATTTTTTCATTATCGTAATCGTATTCTTATATGTATTCCTATTAAAATTATGATACTATGATTAGTAGAAGTGGTAATTGCTGGTGCAGACGCCTGTGCTGTGCTGGAAGATCCTCTGTTGCGAGGTCCTTGAGCTTAAACGTGGCCCGTTCCAACCGTTTCTCACGCTGTGACTGTTTTTCCTTCAATATAAACCTGTTCTTGCTTCGTCTTTCAGAGACTGCCTCCAGATACGAAAAGAGCCGTCCGAACCTTCCGAATTTGAGTTGCTTGTATGGATTCCACGCTTCGTTATGCCTGAATCCAAGGCTTGCAGAGCTCCAGGCTGCCATTCGCAAGCACTGGATTAGTAAATTCAGCTGCTGCGAGCTCCTCCCCTTACGTGCAGCTGCCAAGTTCAGATGGCATTGTTCACATGTGGCCTTCTCCGATTCTTTCGCCAACGCTAAAGACAACAGATCACGTCAAACGATAGATTGGAAAACAGAGGTTCATCATACAACAATCCACTCTAAACAACAACTATCTACTCTCCTACGCCTAATCTAATCAAATCCTACATTAGACTATTCTCACAAGCATCCATGTCTTTGGGTCCTCTCTGGAGGGAGTTAAATTCAGTCCCATTCTGATAACATGCAGAAATCTGGGAGAGATAGTGTTACCGGGTCCCATTCTGATAACATGCAGAAATCTAGGAGAGATAGTGTTACCGGTTGAAATGGCACTTGAAATGGCAGTCCAAGTGACCACTGTCACTTTAGTCACTTCACCTAACTTTTTCGGAAACCTCCTAGAGGAGAGCTCTATGGAACTCTGAAGAAGACACTTGGACACCGAATAATATCTTGTATGTGTGCAAGGTTAGTGCCCATTGCCTAATGGAGTCTAGAAGAGTTCACTCAACCAATTGAATAGCTAATTTGTTCCAATAAACCAATAACAAGTGCAATATGTAGAAATTAGCAAAAATACATGTATTACATCATTACTAAGTAATTAAATCCCACATGTACAAGTAGTAATAGTGATATGCAGATATTAACCAAAAGTAATTTATCACAATAATCTAAAGCAACAATACAAGTAACATGTGTCATTCATTCATGCAAGCATTTATGAAAACATTAGTTATATATAGATAGATCAATTATGAGGACAACTGAGCTTTTAGGGAGGGCCCGAAAATTTTAGGGGGAGGCTCGAAATTTTATGGTGCGGAATTTTAGGGTCCGAAATTTTGGGCCAAATATTTGATTTTTATGAGATTTTTATAAATTTTGCAGGCCTAAAACTAACCTTGGAAACTAGGTTTTGAAAATGAAAATGGTGTGAGAGCCAAGGGAAACCTTACTTTAGCGCAAGCCCAGCCCAACCTAGGGCTTTTAAGGAGAAACACTAACCTAGTGAGGAAGGGTCCTAGGTTAAGCAACTAGCCTAGAAAAACTAAGGAGAAACCCTAGGGCACCCTCACAAGGAGACATGTCATTGTTTGCTAAGGTGACAAGAAGGAAGGTAATGGCCTATCCTAGAGAAAAGTGCAGCTTTAAGGCTACCACTCAGACTAAGACATGCACATCCACCAACATCCAAACAAAAAGGTAAGAAGCTTGACCTCCTTGTGCTTGTGTTCATCCAACAAATAGAAGCATCACCAAAAGCAGAGATTCACCAAAGAATTACCAAAAAAATAGCTTGCATTAACCATAAAAATTCCTCAAGAGGAGCGCATCCATCCAAAGAAACCCTAACAAGGGTAAAACAAGTGCATAGTGTATTATCCAATAAGTTTTGATTTACAAATGAAAGTGAGGAGGTCTATTTATATGATCTCACACTCACTTTTACAAATAAAATTCAGGTCGACATGCCTTAAAACAAGTAAATCAATAATTATTAAATGTCAGCTTAAAATTAAAAGAAAATAATAATAAAATATAGGTTAAGGTAGGCTACCTGGGGTATTTGCATCCCCAAGGGCCAAAACACGCTCAAATAAGTGAATCACTCCAAACGAAAGGCCAGATTGATTTGGAGGGAGGGTGTTATGCCCCATCTGACCCCTAGAATGCTGTAAAATCCCTGAACGCCCTCCTCAAAGTACAAAAACGACCTGGCATGGACGATGCCTTCCTCTGAGGTAAGAAGGCCAAGGAGAGAAAGGACCCACTGAATGAAGGGCCAAGAGGGTGTGCAAAGTGGTTGCGACTAAAGACAGGTGTCTCGTAGCTGAAAGAGAGGCCACTGGAGCGTGCAAGCAGGATATGGAGCCATGAGACCTAGTGGTCAACCCTTAAGGGCCCTGGAAACCAACCTTGAGGTTAAAAACCTCTTTAGAGGGAAGTTGGCAGTTCCATTAAGCCATAGTACTCTTAAAGGAGGACCAAAGGATCCAGCCATGACCTCCATCGCTCAATAAAACCCTTTCTCGTCAAAAAATTGGCCCTCTCTCCTTGGGGTACACCTGAATGTGTGTTGGGTGCAAGTGTAGCATAACACTGCCTCCAACTGCAGGACGAGTGCTCTTCCCGAGAGTGCTCGAGAACCTGTGAATCTACTGGTACCTGTAGACCTACACACATATCAAATGTCTGAGAGATTAAAAGCATCTAAGGGCAGACACTTTCGTCCTGCCTTATCCACTAAATGAGGGAAACAAACTAAGAACAATAAAAACTAACTAAAGGATAAAAGGACATCAAATGCAATGCACAGAAGTATGCCTAATGCAACTAACCTAACCTAAACCCAGTATCCAAAATAGGTTAAGTGAAATCATACCACCAATATAACCATTTAAGTAAGCAATTCATACCTGTCATCTTACCTTTGTCCTTTAGTGTAATCCAAGACAATACCTCATTGATGATATGTTGAGTTTGTGCCAGGATCTTTATCTCGATAAGTACAAGAAGTGGGACCTTCTTAAGAACTTGAAAAACTTGAAACTAGTGCCACGGAGAAGCATCACTTTGGCAAGCTTTGTTGATCCATTCTTCCAGTGGACTTATGTATGGGATACCTCCATCATACATATATTCAGAAAATTTTGGCTTGAAACTCGCCCATGAATCCTGAACTTGGAAGACTAGTTGTGGACTTGGACTTCTCAAATCTTCATATGTGAGTCACAACCTATCTTTGCATTTACTCAAGCTTTTCTTTGTACATACAAGTATATTGGTTATCTTTTCCACAATCATGTTAGTAACCCCAATAATCCCTAAACTTTTGAAATTGTTAACAATATAATCTATACCTTCATGCTTCAGATGAAAAGATAAACAATAAATATTATGAAATCGAGGGATGAAAACCATACCTTTCCACCTACCTTCCTTGGTCTTGTTGAGATGTATCATCAAGGTCTTACCAACATAGGGTAAAGCAGGCTGAACAACTTCTTCTACGCTTCTTGAGGTGAAAAATTGAAAGTGATAACCTAGGCTCATCATATCTACAAAATAATCCTCTGTGCAGCATGCTTCCTTGCTGTAGGATGAGCATGACAGAGACATCATGGAAGAATCACTAGAGATACATGGTCCCAAATCTTTGAACTTTTCATCATAATGGGCCATCTGCATATAAAAAATATCTGCAAAGTCTAGTGTTTTTCCATCTTCAATTATGGTGGTGAAAGGGTTGAGCCATTATTTGTCATTAACCTCATAAGGGGAAGGAATGATCATATCTCTTTCAACAAGGTCTTCATAAGCTATGTCTTCAACATCCCTGCTAGAGGTGACCAAGAGTTCCTTGTCCCAAATAGTGTCAAGTTCTGGCTCTTCCTGAGTAACTTCATCAAGCTGCTCTTCCTCGCTGCAATGTATGGATACAACGCTACATGGCCTCGAGGAACCATAAAACGACAGAACCATAAATGTCCAAGAACCATCGTCCTTAGAATTCCCGTCATTATGTTCCCAGAGATCTAGTATGTCATAAGGAGTTTTTGTATATTGGGAGGGATGACTCATCCTATCTTTTTGTTCCTCAACTTCTTCAATTAGGACTTTTAGATCGTCATATATGGGACCATCATCATATTCATTTGCTTGGGAATCTTTATCTATCGCGCTTAAGATATCATCAGTTAGACCTTGAACAATGGTTGCTTCGACCTAATCTTGCTTTGGGATTCCTTACTAAACAAGACCTTTGCATGCTTGACATGAGGTATCCATTCGTCACGACGCCTTGAATCCCATTGGTTACAGAATGTTTCCACCAATTCTGCAAATGATGATATCATTCCTTTATCTAGGCCCACAAACCAAGCCAAGGCCTATCCTCCCAAGTGAAAGACAAATAATTGCATGTAAAAATATTCTTCTTCTTTAATACCATATTCTGAAGCCATAGTCATAAACCATTCCACATGATGCGTGGAATTATCATGGTCACCCTTGAAGGAATGAAAGAATACCTTGGGTAACTCATCTGAATATCCTGGGAAAGCTGATAGATCAAGAGGAGCGAAACCAATTTCCATTTATGTAGCAATCAGATTATCAGGATCTTCAAACTTGAATGGAACATCATCTTTGGCTCCTTCTCTTGCATCATCTTGAGTCTAGATTCTTCCCATATTCTTTCGATCATGGCCTTTCTTTTTTGTTCATCGACATCATAATCCCAATCCATGTTGACTGCATTAATGAACTACCTGAGTGAAAAAAACTTTTGCGAGGAAAACTCTCATACCAATTTATGACTCACAAATTGTCCTCTAGGTGAAGAGATAACAGAGTTAGCCTCATCCTAATGTCTTCATGCACAATGTTACTTTCCTAGATGAATTGCATGAATGCTTGCACATGGGATGCCGCATGGACCTTATACTGCTAGAACAATGGGAGCACTGCCTTCCCACCATCTTGAATGTCATACTTGTGTGGAAAACCTGGAATGCATGAGAAGTCCATATGCCCGTCCACAATTTATAATTGGATGCAATCTTGTCAGGCTTCCCTGTCTTTATAGAGTACTTCTTTTCTTTTTCTTTGATTGGAGTCACCAAGAGAAACCTACAGTCAGTTAAGCAAATCTCGTCAAAGTATTAAATAAAACAAGGGCGTACCTAATAGATGGGATGGGCTGAGCTCTTTGTGGAGTCGCCAGGTAAGCCTGTAGGTTAGTCCAAAAAAATGTATGCAATCATATATAATCAGGACTTCAAGAGTTGCCAAAGTGTTAATCCTTGTTGAGATTTTCTTTGTGGAGTTACCAGGTAAGATCTACAAGATTAGTCTTCAATAATATTTTCAAAATACCCAGAAAGACTTACCTCAAATTTTCTTACCGGATGTCGTTCTTTCTAGGGTGTGAATGAATTTGTATCAAGCATTTCAAATTTTGAAATGGTCCTCAACAACGTTGCCAAAATGTTATCGGTTGAAATGGCAGTCCAAGCTACCGACAAGCATATGCAGAGAAAGTGACCACTGTCACCTTAGTCACTTCTCCTAACTTCTTCGGAAGTCGAAACCTCCTAGGGGAGAGCCCTATGGAACTCTGCAGAAGACACTTGGACACCAAATAATATATTGCGTGTGTGCAAGGTTAATCACAAGTGCCTAATGGAGTCTAGAAGAGGATATGAATAATACGAGTTCACTCATCCAAGGATAAACCAATTGCATAGCTAATTTGTTCCAATAAGCCAATAACAAGTGCAATATGTAGGAATTAGCAAAAATACATGCATTACATTTTTACTAAGTGATTAAAGCCCACATGTACAAGCAGTAATAGTGATATGTAGATATTAACCAAAAGTAATTTATCACAATAATATAAAGCAACAATACAAGTAACATGTGTCATTCATTCATGCAAGTATTTATGAAAATAGTAGTTATATATAGATAGACCAATTATGAGGATCGCTGAGCTTTTAGGGAGGACCCAAAATTTTAGGGCCCGAAATTTTATGGCGCGAAATTTTAGGGAGGACCCAAAATTTTAGGGTGTGAAATGTCAGGGAGGGCCTGGAATTTTAGGGCACGAAAATTTAGGGTGTAGAATTTAAGTGCCCGAAATTTTAGGGCACAGAATTTTAGGGCTCAAAAATTTAGGTCTCAGAATTTGGGGGCGAAATTTTAGAGCGCGGAATTTTAGGGCCCGGGATTTTAGGGTCCAAAATTTTAGGAGCTAAAGAATTTTGGGAGGCCAAATATTTGATTTTTATGAGATTTTTATAAATTTTACAGGCCTAAAACTAACCGAGAACTAACCCTGGAAACTAGGTTTTGAAAATGATAATGGTGTGAGAGCTAAGGGAAACCCTACCCTAACACAAGACCTACTCAACCTAGGGCTTCTAAGGAGAAAGGCTAGCCTAGTGAGGAAGGGTCCTAGGTTAAACAACTAGGCTAGAAAATCTAAGGGGAAACCCTAGGTCACCCTTGCAAGGAGATGTGTCGTTGTTTGCTAAGGTGACAAAAAGGAAGGTAATGGCCTATCCAAGGGCAAAGTGCAGCTCTAAGGCCACCACTAAGACTCAGACATGCACATCCACCAACATCCAAACAAAAGGGTAAGAAGCCCGACCTCCTTGTGCTTGTGTTCATCCAACAAATCAAAGCATCACCAAAAGAAGAGATTCACCAAAAAATAGCTTGCATTGACCAGAAAAATTCCTCAAGAAGAGCGCATCCATCCAAAGAAACCCTAACAGGGGTAAAACAAGTGCATAGTGTGTTGTCCCATAAGTTATGATTTACAAATGAAACTGAGGAGGTCTATTTATATGATCTCACACTCACTTTGACAAATAAAATCCAGGTCAACATGCCTTAAAACAAGTAAATTCATAATTATTAAATGTCAACTTAAAATTAAAAGAAAATAATAATAAAATATAGCCTAAGGTAGGCTTAAGGTAGGCTACCTAGGGTATTTGCATCCCCATGTGCCAAACCATGCTCAAATAAGCGAATCACTCCAAATGAAAGGCTGGAGTGAGGTGGAGGGAGGGTGTTATGCCCCATCGAACCCCTGGAATGTTGTAAAATACCTCAACTCTCTCCTCAAAGCACATAAACGACTTGGCATGGAATATGTATTCCTCTAGGTAAGAAGGCCAGGGAGAGCAAGGACCCACTGACTGAAGGGCCAGGAGGGTGTACAAAGTGGCCGCAACTAAATACAGGTGTCTCGTAGCTAAAGCAGAGGCCACTAGAGCATGCAAGAAGGATATAGAGCCATGAGACCTAGTGGTCAACCCTTAAGGGCCATGAACACCAACCCTAAGGCTAAAAACCTCTTTAGAGGTCAGTCAATAGTGCCATTAAGCCATAGTACTCTTAAAGGAGGACCAAAGGATCCAACCATGACCTCCATCGCTCAATAAAACCCTTTCTGGTCAAAAAATTGGCCCTCTCTCCCCGAGGTATACCTGAAGCTCTGTTGGGTACAAGTGCAGCGTAACAAATACATATAAGAAAATGGGAGAGTTGACATGTATTCTCACACAACCAAAGTTAGTTGACTTCTTTATTCAATAAACAATGGCATATATATTTATACATCAAGATTTACTAATAACATATAATTATACATAAAAAATTTCATTAGTATATATATATATATATATATATATATATATATATTCTTTAAAATAAATAAAAACATTGTCTTAACCACACTAACAATGTAGTAAAAAAATATCTCAACCACCCATTAAATATAAGAGAATTAGTTAAAAAAATCTCTCAACTCCACTTGATCTAGGAGTCTAAGAACCTGTTGCAGCTGCAACTGTTTTCCCAAATTTTTGAAATTTTGGACTCTCCTTTTAATTTTTATCTTGTTTAAAAATTGTTTGGATCCATGAACTCTTTTTTGTTTTTCCTCTGCTACAAGTTTGGATTGATTTGAGGTCAACTGTTTTCATGCTTTTTGGAAAATTGTCTGTGTCTGCAACTGCTATGGGTTGTGAAATTTAAAGTTTGATTTGAAAATGTTGTCCTTTGATCTGAATGATTTCGTTTATTGATATTGGAAGTCTATTTCTCGTTTTCGCCGCTGTTTCGGAGGTGAAACAAACTTTTTTCATCACTGCCCAGCCAAAAGTCTTTTGGAACTTAACATTTTAGTTTGGTTGTTCGGAGGTCATTTAAACAGTGCATCGAAGCCATATTTCCCTACAGAGCCTCCGTTGCGGAAGTTGAACGATGAATTTTTTGACGGATAGCTTTTTCTTTTTCGATGCCGTGATGTTATTATTTTGACTTGCTTTGCGTTATCGGAGGGGTTTTTGAGTATTGATCGGAGGGCTAGTTTCTTGCGTCGTCGACACGGTGGTTGCGTTGAGCTCATCATCGCAGGTGTTTAGTCGTTGAACTTCTGATTGCTGCAGTTTTTATTGAAAGCGGAAGCCGTATTTCTTTTGTCTTCCACCGTTGCGGCGTTTTAATGCACTAACCATCCGACTCATAGAGTGTTGACCATTGATGTTTTATTTGATTGCGGAAGCCTTAGTCTATACATTTTCTGCCAATGCTGTTGACTGTGGAACTTAACATTTTTTATTTTTGATGGTTTGGTTTTACCGCTTTTGAAAGTTGGTTGAAGTTTGAGTTGGGGTTTTTGATCTCTATGATGCCGCTGTTTTGGAGATGAGACAAACTTTTTAGACCGCTGCACAACCTTAAGATTTTCCGAACACTTAACGTTTTCATGATGTTTCTATGCCATATCAGAAAGTTTTATGACTTTGATCGAAGGCTATAATCTGATTGCTTTCCGCCATTGCAGCTCCCGAGTGAACTAAATGTCTGCCATATAACTGCTCCACTCGCCGATGTTTTGTTATGGTTTTCGCCGATATGTTTTATTTGCCGCGGAGCCCGTAGTCTTTCCGTCTTCCGCCATTGCGGCTGTGTAATATGCACTAACCACCCGACATTTATGTTGTTCCATTCGCCGACAAGGAGTTTTTCCGCCAGATGCTTTAGCATTTAGTCTTTCCAGCGCCGATAGACTTAATGGTCTCGTGGAACTCGTTGTCTGTCTGAAGCCCGCTGTTGCGGCTGTTAATTAAACTATCCTGCCAATGCTTTAGTGATTTTTCCCACCGGTGAGGGTTTTTCCCGCCTGTTCTGTGTGTGTTTTCACCCTATCTTATGGGTGGCGAAGGTCTCATATTCTATCATTTTAAGGTTTTCACGACGAGAGCGTAGTATAGGGCCTCATTTTGATGATTAGTTTTATTGTTAGTATGGTTTATGTTTGTTGAAAAGATGCAGTCCGAATTAATGATGATTTTTTTTTTTAACTGCAGACGGACTTAGAAGATTTTTCATATTACTGCTGCAAAGAAGACATAGCTGAAGGACAAAGCAAAAGGAAGTTGGCTCAAAAGTGATAGGCAGAGATGTTATGAGATCAACGAGATCTTAAAAAGGACAAATAAAAGACAAAGCAGAATCGATAGCAACAAAGGCCCAGGCTTGGAAAAGGTTCATCAGTTACCGAGCTGGTCCCATTTTATGAAGTACTCTTAAGTCTAAATCTGAAATGTAACGCATTATATGAATCATGAGCACTCACAAAATGACAAAATTGTGAGATTAAACGGTTTGGGGAGCCCAAAGGTCACCCGAGAGGGGCAGCCCAAGGGTTTTGCTGTTTTGTATAAATATAGGAGAACTAGAGGGAATGGGGGCTTTTTTCCTAGGAGAAACTTGTGAACCACTTGTTGTAAGAGGAACTACTTCGTTTTACAATAATAAATTACAAATTTTGCCTGATGGAGAAGGTGTTGTGTGGAATGTTCGAATGTGATAAAATGAACAATGTTGAAAGGGAACTATTTCGTTTTCAACTATGTTTCATTAACTGTGAGAGCGTTCTAACTTTCTGAACCTATGTTCTTATTTGAATGTTCTCTGGTTTATTCTGTGATAATTTTTACTATGAGTAATGGAGGTTTTAACGGATGATGAGCTATCTTGTCGTGTATATCTTTATTCATGTTTATGTGTTTTGATTCTAAGAATAGCTATCTGTGATTTATCTTAACATGTGAACAGTGTTACATTACTCATGAATTAATATCTTGCTCCCTAGGGACAGCTTAGTTAGTGTTGTTTTTCTAGTTGTGTGTGATTTAGATGTGAGAGAGTCTAAGATGAGAGGTAAGAACTTGCGCATCACATTGTGACCACTCCTTGCATTCTTTATCAATCTGCATCTTAGATAGGCACTTGCATATTATACTTAAAGTCAAAAATACAAAAATATATACGGTGGACCGGGCCGCAACCGGTAAAACCCTTTTTTTTTGTTACTTGACCTACGGTAGCTGGACAGCAAATCGGACGGATTCCCTGCACCAAACAGTCACAGGCTAGTTGGGAACGTTGACTGGGGAGAATCCCTAACTGTTGTTGCCTGCGAATTTCCAGGCCTCAACAGAACCTTTTAACAATAACCAATTATAATAAATCATAATATTTTCATAAATCAAACAAGAATTATAATTCATTCAACATTCATAAACAGTTATTAATGACAAAATTGAGATTCCAACTCACAATAATATCTAGATATAGAATATAAAAGGAACATAATACTTCTCTTGCTCTACTTAACCTATCAAGCCAAAGATCTCAAGGGACAAGCCATGGATGGGAATAGTAATGAGGGCAAAGAAAAATGGCTCTCAAAAGTTGGGTATATTGCCAAATGCTTTTGATCGAACAAATTATGGGGAGCATACTTTTGTATGGGCTTATTTAGGGTTAAATAGTGTTCCATTTCAAGATTTTTTTTAGGCATAATTTTGCTTAAACATGAAGTGAAAAAGTCATCTATCCTATGTTTTTTCTCTCTAAGTGCATTTAACCATCGGATTTTCCTCCCTAATCAAATCTACTTAACTTGTTACTTCGTTTTTACAACTTTAACAAGTATGGTGCCTTGTGAACTATATATTTAAAGCTTCCTTCACTCTTTATATTTAAAACCAAATAGTATGAAAGCCAAGGGGCTACAAGGAAATGACAACGATGCTTCTATGAATGTTTGTGAAGCCTTCCCTTGACTCTTATGTTCCAGGAAAGGCTTCTCAAACATTCATGGAAGCATCGTTGTCATTTCCTCGTAACCCCTTGGGTTTCATACATGTATGATTTATTTGCTGAATTGGTAACCCTCAAACTAATATAGAGCCATGTATGATATCAAAACAATGGATTATTAGGCCAAGGGGTTAGCTTAATTGGTTGTCATCAATATTGTTGGGTATTTGGCTAGTTGCATGTCAACAGGTGCCCTATTTAAATCCCCCTCGTGAGACACACTAAGCTACACAGACAGGTTTATTAGGGATACCATCCACAAATATGGAGAAGCATCCACTGGATTTCTCTTGGAAAAAATCAAGACAATCGATTCTTAGCTTTTTAATTTTACAAAAATAGCCCAACTGTTGTTGATGTTTCTTTTCGTTTTACATTGTTTAAGCTACAAATTGTGTTGTAGCTTGGGCACATTTTAGTGCTGTAAATGGTGTCTGGCAGCATAAGCTTTTGGTGGTAACAAGTTTAAGATTAAGAAAACTGGATTCTAATGGCAGCCAGCTTGGGTGCCATCTCTATAGCTTGTGAATAGCATGGATATCTGGACATACAGAAATTATGTTGTAGCTTTTCTGACTGTTAAGCTCTTGAGTGCTTTTGGCTGCTAATAAAACTACATAAGGACTTGTTCTTGAACAGATTATGGAATTTATATTTAAGAACTTGTCTCTTTATGTATGCCAGGTGTATTCCAAAACAATATAATTTTTCTCACAGTCTCACAATCCCCCAACCTTAAGGGAATACTAGAGAGCATGTGGAAGAACATTCGTTGTCATTTCCTCGTAACCCCTTGGGTTTCATACATGTATGATTTATTTGCTGAATTGGTAACCCTCAAACTAATATAGAGCCATGTATGATATAAAAACAATGGATTCTTAGGCCAAGGGGTTAGCTTAACTGGTTGTCATCAATATTGTTGGGTATTTGGCTAGTTGCATGTGAACAGGTGCCCTATTTAAATCCCCCTTGCGAGACACATTAAGCTACACAGACAGGTTTATTAGGGATACCATCCACAAATATGGAGAAGCATCCACTGGATTTCTCTTGGAAAAAATCAAGACAACGGATTCTTAGCTTTTTAATTTTACAAAAATAGCCCAACTATTGTTGATGTTTCTTTTCGTTTTACATTGTTTAAGCTACAAATTGTGTTGTAGCTTGGGCACATTTTAATGCTGTAAATGGTGTCTGGCAGCATAAGCTTTTGGTGGTAACAAGTTTAAGATTAAGAAAACTGGATTCTAATGGCAGCCAGCTTGGGTGCCATCTCTATAGTTTGTGAATAGCATGGATATCTGGACATACAGAAATTATGTTGTAGCTTTTCTGACTGTTAAGCTCTTGAGTGCTTTTGGCTGATAATAAAACTACATAAGGACTTGTTCTTGAACAGATTATGGAATTTATATTTAAGAACTTGTCTCTTTATGTATGCCAGGTGTATTCTAAAACAATATAATTTTTCTCACAGTCTCACAATCCCCCAACCTTAAGGGAATACTAGAGAGCATGTGGGAGAAGATTCGTTGTCATTTCCTCGTAACTCCTTGGGTTTCATACATGTATGATTTATTTGCTGAATTGGTAACCCTCAAACTAATATAAAGCCATGTATGATATCAAAGCAATGGATTCTTAGGCCAAGGGGTTAGCTTAACTGGTTGTCATCAATATTGTTAGGTATTTGGCTAGTTGCATGTCAACAGGTGCCCTATGTAAATCCCCCTCGCGAGACACACTAAGCTACACAGACAGGTTTATTAGGGATACCATCCACAAATATGGAGAAGCATCCACTGGATTTCTCTTGGAAAAAATCAAGACAATGGATTCTTAGCTTTTTAATTTTACAAAAATAGCCCAACTGTTGTTGATGTTTCTTTTCGTTTTACATTGTTTAAGCTACAAATTGTGTTGTAGCTTGGGCACATTTTAATGCTGTAAATGGTGTCTGGCAGCATAAGCTTTTGGTGGTAACAAGTTTAAGATTAAGAAAACTGGATTCTAATGGCAGCCAGCTTGGGTGCCATCTCTATAGCTTGTGAATAGCATGGATATATGGACATACAGAAATTATGTTGTAGCTTTTCTGACTGTTAAGCTCTTGAGTGCTTTTGGCTGATAATAAAACTACATAAGGACTTGTTCTTGAACAGATTATGGAATTTATATTTAAGAACTTGTCTCTTTATGTATGCCAGGTGTATTCCAAAACAATATAATTTTTCTCACAGTCTCACAATCCCCAACCTTAAGGGAATACTGGAGAGCATGTGGGAGAAGATTCGTTGTCATTTCCTCGTAACCCCTTGGGTTTCATACATGTATGATTTAATTGCTGAATTGGTAACCCTCAAACTAATATAGAGCCATGTATGATATCAAAACAATGGATTCTTAGGCAAGGGGTTAGCTTAACTGGTTGTCATCAATATTGTTGGGTATTTGGCTAGTTGCATGTCAACAGGTGCCCTATTTAAATCCCCCTCGTGAGACACACTAAGCTACACATACAGGTTTATTAGGGGTACCATCCACAAATATGGAGAAGCATCCACTGGATTTTTCTTGGAAAATTTCAAGACAATGGATTCTTAGCTTTTTAATTTTACAAAAATAGCCCAACTGTTGTTGATGTTTCTTTTCGTTTTACATTGTTTAAGCTACAAATTGTGTTGTAGCTTGGGCACATTTTATTGCTGTAAATGGTGTCTGGCAGCATAAGCTTTTGGTGGTAACAAGTTTAAGATTAAGAAAACTGGATTCTAATGCCAGCCAGCTTGGGTGCCATCTCTATAGCTTGTGAATAGCATGGATATCTGGACATACAGAAATTATGTTGTAGCTTTTCTGACTGTTAAGCTCTTGAGTGCTTTTGGCTGATAATAAAACTACATAAGGACTTGTTCTTGAACAGATTATGGAATTTATATTTAAGAATTTGTCTCTTTATGTATGCCAGGTGTATTCCAAAACAATATAATTTTTCTCACAGTCTCACAATCCCCCAGCCTTAAGGGAATACTAGAGAGCATGTGGGAGAAGATTATTCAGAGGAAGAAACCTGAATTTCAGAATGTCGAGGATGCACATAGGCAGCTGCAGCAACAACTACAGAAGCGAGCCAAGCCAACTCTGGTGGTGTTGGATGATGTCTGGTCTATGGCAAATTTGGAAAATTTGTTATTTAAAGGAGAGGGATATAAGTCCATTGTAACAACTCGAGATTGCTCTACCATCCCCAGAACAACAGTTACTTGGCTTTATGAATTACCATTGCTGGATGATGCTGATGCTCTCTCTCTTTTCTGTTTTTGGGCTTTTGGAGAAAGATCAATTCCAAATACTGCAGATGAACGTCTAGTCAAGCAGGTATATGCCTTACACTACTGGAATGCTATTTATATGCAATATATCACTGTATTAAGTTTCGTGTGAGTTTGGTTGGGTTTAATGATTGCAATCACTGTAAATGTCCCTAGTTACATGCTATCACCAGTGTTAGGACATCATTCCACATTAATACTCCCTCTATGGTTAACCAGCGGAATTGATGTTTAAGTAAAATAGATGTTAGATATATACTTAATAGTCCTTTATAGTTCATCTTCATGAGCCATTAAACAAAACCTGTAAATGAACTTAAGCATATCTGACCAGTGATTCATGCTTTCAACAACAACAACATATATGTTTGATTGGTTTTCCACACATTAGATTTCTACTTTATGATTATTGATGTTTGAATCATAGGTGCACTTTCTACGTTATGATTATTGATGTATGAATCACAGGTGCAAGAGGAATGTAAAGGCCTACCACTTGCTCTGAAGGTGATCGGAAGCTCTCTGCATAATGAGCCTCAACCTGCGTGGAAAAGTGCCAAGAACAAGCTTTTAAATGGGGTACCAATATCGGTTTATCACAAAGAAGGGCTCCATAGATGCTTGGAGACCAGCATTGATGTCCTGAATGAGAAAGCACGAGAGTGCTTCTTAGACCTGGGGTCATTTCCGGAGGACAGGAAAATATCTGTTGACGCACTATTGGACATTTGGGTTTATGTGCGAAAGATAGAATGGCACGATGCTTTTGTCATTTTGTTAGAACTTGCAAGTAGAAATCTGTTGAATTTAACAAGCAATCTCAGG
>LPNX011133024.1:49270-66647 GCA_001517045.1 Pseudotsuga menziesii
GTCATAGAGCAGGCCTAGAAACCAGAGAGCCTTACTAAGGAAATCTCATGGGGCTCTTTATCACCAAAATGGTTGTTATGGAACCATTTCCATTGGAACTGCACTGTCCGTCCTAAAGTTTCATATGAACTTGTTAATAACGTACCAGGATACTTTTCTTTGCTTTCTTTTATAGACAAAACGCCCTCAAGTTTTGCTACTGAGAAGTACTAAGCGATCAACTCCAGAGAAAACTGGTCTCCGTTTATTTTTTGTCGAACATTGCCTGTATTCACCATCTTCATTCAAATATAATAATAAATTCTTTATCAAGATTTTCGGTGCATGTCATAGGTGAATCTTATCCTACAGTTTATCACTATGTGATCTGCATGAACTCTGCATAACTGATCTAGGTGTTGGCCATTGATATCTAAGATCTTAGAAAAGATATGTAATGATTTCATAGCGTGCTCAATAACCTATAATGTTCTAATTGAACTTTGCATTTGTTGTTTACCTATGTAGGTGCCATGGAAGAGAATCAGTGGCGTGAAATAAGTTTTAGTGAGGCAGAGGCTTTGGTTTTATTCTTTTCTGCAAGCCAATACTTTCTTCCATCGTTTGTGAGTTCTATGAAAAAACTGAAAGTCCTCATAGTATACAATTATGGGTCCAGGAGAGCCACGGTGAACGGTCTACCAGCCTTATCTTCACTCACTAAGCTCAAGACTATTCACTTGGAAAGGTTGATTGTGCCCCCACTTCAAGAGCACAGTAAAGTCTTACAAAAATTGCAGAAGCTATCCTTGAGTTTATGTGAAGGGCTTGGAATTATGTCAAGGTTCAACAGCACCCAGTCAAGCCTAAAGTTTCTCATAATGCTAGATTTTAACTTGGACCATTGCTGTGATTTGGAGGAACTGCCCGCTAGTATTTGTGACATGTCGTCTGTTCAAAAGTTGTCCATCACTAACTGTCACCTTCTTCAAAAGTTACCTGATAACTTGGGAAAGCTCAGCTTTTTAAGAATGTTAAGGGTATCTGCATGTCTAGGTCTGAAAGAGCTTCCAGCATCTATTGGAAAACTTGGGAAGCTAGAATATCTGGACATTTCGCTATGTGAGTGCTTAAGAGAGCTTCCTGAGGAAATAGGACAATTGAATAAACTTGAGGAGCTTGACATGAGAGAGTGTTCTCGGTTTAGGAAGCTGCCTAAATCAGTTGGAGGTTTGAGATCTCTAAAGCATGTTATCTGCGATGAGAAGATTGGGCAGCAATGGAGTCGTGTCAAGAGCTCCGCCATCATGAAGCTTAAAGTCGAAGTTGTAGAAGCACATTTCAGCTTGGATTGGCTGGATGCAGGTTGAAATACTTACCTATACAGGATGCAGGTCTACTGGTAAGAAATCAAGACATAAGTTTAATTTTTAATGTTAATAAAACTTGGTTTTCATATGGTTGTGTCTGCACTGTTAACAGTCCATATTTTCCCCTTAAATTGACAATATGTTTACAAACTTCCCAGCTTATTAACTGCATTCATGATGTGAATTTCTGTTTTGCAGGATTTGGATGACCGCAGGCATGTTATCTATGGCATTATCCACAGGTTCAGAGTAGGGTGTTTAGTCCTGATAGTAAAGAACTTAATAAATATTATGGTTTGTCTGGTCCTCAGTTGGTAAAATTAGGTGTCCTTTATAAACATTGTGGTAAAGGTGTCTTTGTCCTGATCGTAACATTAAGACATTTTTAAATAGTGTTGTAAACCATAAAAATATGTATTTTCTTTAATCGGTGGATAAAAGTGAAGCAGATACTATTACTAAATTATTGATGTATGTCAAAATATAAAAAAACTATTTGTAGCTTTGGTATACATTTCAATTAAATTTTGAATTTATTTATATATCATTATGAATTATTTATTTTCATCATTTTTCCGTTAAAAGGAAGAGCATTGGAAATATAAACATATGATTTTAGTGATTGTGATTTTGAAAAGCTTTTAGGACGTGTATGCTGATGTATGCTGAACTATGTTTGAAGCCATTTGGAGAATATTATAAAGCCAAGCATCGACAATGTTGATGTGAATATTGCCTAGTTAATTTTTATTTACACTTACAGGACGTTGCATTTATATTAACGCCCAGTGTACACATTCCTCATTCCTCATGTTATTGAGTTATGAAGTTAGTATTGTTTATATAATTGACGTTAATAAAATAAGATATACACTGGACTTTGCCACCTTAGAAGATGGGAACTGGTTTCTCTTTGGGTGAGTATATGATTTTAACCATCTAACTATCATGGTAAGTTGGTGTGAGATTCAAGTCATTTTGTATATATGAACTAACGTTACATTGTTATGCATGCATAGGGATTGTAGACACATGCTATTTTATCATGCTTTTATTGCAGTTGTGTATTTCTTAATTCCTTGCAGATCCGCACACGTTGTAGAGTCCTCAACGCTGGGAGGAAAATACTCATCTGTGCATGGGCAAAGATGGGAGTTTTGGTCTTTTGTGTAACCTGGAGCAGGAGTGTTTTTGTGTGTTTGTGTCTATGTTTTATTTGTATTCAATAAATTTCATATATTGATCAAAACTTATTTTCCTTCTAAACAGGCACTGCTATTTCTTCTGTTCCAGATTTCTTCTAAAACTGGATCTGTGCCGTGTCGTGCCTACATGAAGGTTTCGATTGCACAACTGTTTGGATCTTTGGATGTATAAAACCAAACGGAAGCCTATCTTTGAATCAGTGGACAAGGCGAACCAAAGCTTGCGCTCCTTGTCTTAGTTTCCTTAATGTTGATTGCCACATCAAGTTCTCATTTTATAATATTTGTTTTGAATTAAAAACGCCATGACACAAGTCACGTTGGGGTTGAGAGGAAATTCAAAATGCAGCTGTCAAACGGTGTGACTAGCAAGCAATTCAAAATGTAGTTGTCTAGCATTTGCTTATTGGGTTTGGTTGGGGTTGCTACGTCCCGTCAAGGTTTAAGTCTCTTTAGTGGCTTGTGCTTGTATGGAGCTAGAGCAATTAATACTGGAGGTTGTTGAAGGCCAACGTGCCTCCATTGAGCCAGAGCTCATAAAATTTGTTGAAGGTCAATGTGCTTCTATTGATCCAGAGCTCATAAGTCTAAAGGCTGTTGAAGGCAAATGAAATTAATGTGGTTGGTAGTGCACTACTCCTGCCAATAGAGATAAAAGTTCATAGTAGTCATTAGCCAACAAAGCTCGTGCCAATAGAGATAAAAGTTCCTAGTAATCACTAGGCAACTTAGCTTTGTGCAAATTTCAACCTTTTCCATGAGATTTGAACCTAAGAATTGGTAGCCACTAAGCCCACACAAACCGGGTTCCAAGAGATTTGAACCTAAGAATTGGTAGCCACTAAACCCACACAAACCAATTAAGCTAAACCTCATTAGTTAAAATAGAATTAACTAATGAAGTGAGTAATAAATCATATTTATATATATATAGTGGTTGTGTACTATTTATGGAGCCAAGAGTTCCTAAAATTTTCACTTACATTTAAAATTTTGATGTTGTTTATTTCAAAGAAGTTGTAATTGTTGTGATAGGTGTGTCTTAATTACTTATTAAGTAATTCTTGAGTTGTTGTAGAGAGTAAATAGCATGAAATGAATGCTAAGTAATAATAATTGGCTTATATGTTTTGTTATGCCTATTTATTGTATTATATTTGGAGCTAGAGACTTTAACTTGTTATTATGTTGCCAAAATTTCTTTGAATTGCTTACAATGCCAAAATTTCTGTGAAGTCATGATACTAGCGTGACTCTCTAATATATTGTAACCTTTTTTTAGTTATTGATTAATACCTTGTGTGTGCTTTGGAGTGAGGTGTTTTTCTCCCAAAAGGGTTTCCTCTCAAAATTTTGTCTAATGGTTTTATGTTTTTTTGTTGATCATTATTTCAATTGTGCTTATTTGGATTTATCCACATTCTTCTCTTTTTTATTACTTCAAGAATTGCGTTCTGCGGTTTCTTTCATTTGGTATAAGAGCCTAATCACCTAAGATTCAAGGTGTTAGGGATAAGGATTTTGATTTGAATCTTTGTTTGAGTGGGATTTTGCACACACATGAAAATCTTGTTTTAGGGAAATGGAAAGCACATTTAGAGTAGAAACTGGTGAAGTTTAATGTAGGCATGAACTTTGAACCGTGGAAACTCAAGATGGAGGATTTTCTAGTAGAGGAAGATCTATGGGTTGTGGTATTTGGAACTAAGACCACTAATATGAAAGATAAAGAATGAGAAGTGTTAGAGAAAAAGGTGAGAAGCCTTACTAGGCTTTGCTTGGCTGATTCGATGTTATTAAATGTTTTATAAGAGAAAACTGCAACATCTTTCTGAAAGAAGTTGGGGAATTTGTACCAAACTATATCCCTAGTTAATAAACTTTTTCTTTTTTTCCTTGAAAATAGGTGATGGTGATTCTGTTGCCAAGCATCTGAATTCCTTTAATATTACTATGACCCAATTGATATCAATTAGATTGAAGATGGATGGGGAGGATCATTGTATGATCATTTTGTGTTTGTCAGATTCATGAGACAACCTAATAATGGCCATTAGAAGCATTAAGGACATTAATAGTTGATAAGGTCATGGTTGTTTTACTCTCAAAGGAAGTGAGGTGAAAAACTTATGAATCCATTAAGGACGCCTTGGTTGTTCATGGAACATTAAAGGGGAAAGATAAAAACGAAAAAAGGGGCAGTTTCATATCTTGAGGAATCCCTAAGTTTCTTGAACAGTCCAAGGAAACATGATGGAATTGCAGCAAGGTTGGGAATTTAGAATAGATTGCAAGGTAGAGAGAGAAAAAAAAGAATAAGAAGGAAGATCATGTTTATGAATACGAGTCTGAAAACTCTTCTTAGGATGATGGTGGAGATTCCTTGATTGCATTGTTGGCAGCCCATACAAGCTAGATTGAGTGGTTGATAGACTCTGGAGCTTCCTTCCATATTGTTGGCCCGCTTCGACTAACCCAAGTTCAATCTTCCATCCCGACCAACAAAATCCAAGGCATCGACCCGACAGAGCATAACCCCATCGACAACACCTGTGATGCAAGTGAAATCTCACCCATATACCTATAGGGACTGCGAGAACCAGGATTCTATATGAAATAAGGGGATTTCTCCATGGAAGAAATTGATAGACTACCCAAGGACGCAGATAGATGAACAATCATCGAAAAATAACAACAACATATAGAAACATAACAAATTTAAATCAAATCTACCATATTTTCAGCACTATTTTTCCATTTCATCATAAACATTATTTGTCACAACAAAATCAAAATGCTTCAGACATAAAATAAATATACACCATTCGACACAAAGATTTTAACGTGGAAACCTATAAGGGAAAAAACCACAAAAGCACTCTTCTTCTGGCATAAGTCATGTTTGAATGCTTTGGTCTGCACACACAACCTACATACATCTCCCCAAATACCTTTACATTAGATCCATGCATAGAACTTGTGGATCGGCATTACATGCCCTTCACAATGCTTATTCACTCTTTGCACTATGGCTTACAACAAACTTCTTCAGATATCACTCTCGATTGTTTGCCTCCAAAACCAAAAACATAACCAACCTTTAAATCCCAACCCTTTTTCATTTTTATAGGCTCTAACGACCGATTTTACATCCTGTGCGCACTACCCATAGGCAGACAAATTTTTTAACTAACTCACCACATATGTTTAATGTTTCCTTAAAAACTGCCCAAAATTATGGATCTTATCCATTCCATTTTCGCTTCGTCGCATCCCTTTTCACACTGCGATCAGATTCCTCGGAACTTTCAGACCATACTTTACTCACTTCCCTAGGGCCAATAGGACCCAAACACTCACATGTGGCTCGTCTCGAGCCATTTTAGCCGTACACCTTTGTCACATCAACGTATTTTGAAAATATTGGAATATTTTCATTACATCATCTTCATGTTGTTGAACATATTCCTTTACTTTTGCAAAACTAATATGTTCAAAACTTTCCACTTTTGTCACCTCCACAGCATGTTGCACCTATACGTTCATTGGATGAATGGTCCCTATGACTTGCTCTGCTTCATCCTGAAGCTCTACGACATGATCATTTCTTCGCTGTTGCTATGTCTGGAGCTTAGCGACCTGCTGCTATAAGAATTTGAACTGAGTTCCCTTACTCATCTTCTCAGTTGGAGGCAATGTTTTCAACGAATTCCTTAACTCGACCAGATTGGATTCTGTTGCATGAAGTTGCTCTATTATGATCTAGAGTTCAACATCATCCATCAAGGCTTCCCAAGCATGGGAAACCTGCGCATATTCATTAACACAAAGTACCTTAGCCTCCTAAACTTGTTGCACGTTTTCGCCAACTACCTTTCGTCGCTCTTCTAGTACTTTAGGGGTTGTACTAGGAAGCAACTTATCCTCGAGTTCTGTAATTATCTAGCAGAATTCGGTAGCCACTTCCCCTAGCCTAATGACCCAAGCTTCAGGGAGCATGTCGAGTGTAACTCCAACCTCTTGAATTTCATGGAAAGCGAATGTGAAATCTTGTTCGAGTCTCTACCTATCCTGCTGCCATCGTTGTGCCTACTACTCTGTTTCCTCCAACTTCGTATAGAGAGAGGATACAACGATCTTAAAGTGCTTCAACTGTTCGTACACCATATGTTACCTTTTCTTAATCTCGCCAACTACAACCTGTTGAATGTTATGTAGTAGGAACATAAGCACCACAGAGAGTTCGACCCTGACATAACTAATGTCATGAATCATGTTATTGTATTCGGGTGTTCCCAAGTCCAGTGCTTTAGGTAATACTTGAAACTTATGATGCATTTGAGTTAGCGGTATTTCAGATGGATGGTCCTCAGAAGGGATGACTTCTTATGACTACGACTACAATAGGCCCTAACTAACCACTATCCTTACTTCCTTTACCACGATGCAGAGAGTCTGAAGTAAGTCGGTAATGCCCCCAATCAGCCGTGTGTGCCAAGTATCAATTCTATTACATGTTTCATCCGCAACCTCCACCATTTTATCGACCAATAAGTTATAGTCATCATCAGTAAGTCCACCAGGGGGGTCTTTGAAAACATTTTTCTTTTCGTGACTCTTCTTGCTCTCTTCAGAAGCTTTCGTTTTTTCCCCCAATTCTGGATCCTTAGGTGTTGCACTTGATTCTTCATTGTTGTCGTGAGGTGAAATGGGTGGGTTTTCTTCATCCTGGGGGTCCCCTGCTTTAGGCATCCCAATGATGGTAGAAATCAAGTTGACATCGACAGAAATATAGTTATCCAACTATAAAGATCCCCCATGGAAACATACCAACAACTGCTTCACGCATGCATTGACCTCAACACTGTGACCAAAGTGGGGCATATTCATCAAACGATATTAGGATGCTGGACTTCTCCAACCCACGAGCCCACTCCAGAGGGACCAACTGAATAGGCTCACCTTCGACTAGTTGTACTAAAGTCATATACCACGACATCTAGAGTTCATTTATTTTCTTGAAATCATGGTTTGTGAATGTAAGCTTCTTCAAGTTCGGTATAATATCCACCGTAACATCACACCTTTTGGAATGACTAGCTTAAATAGAGGATACTTGGAATTCTTGTGAATGACCACATTGGGAGCATCATCCTTCTGCAATGGAATATAACCATGCAATATTGTTGTTGAACAAGACCTTGAAGCTTCAGTGTCACGTGTTGCTTTGAATCTTTGCTTAGAAAGAACGACATGTCCAGTATTCCATTTCTTCCTTGGTGGATTGATAGGGATGGGTCGTGAAACAACCTTACAGGCCTCCTCTACAATGGGAATGACAGGGGGAGTCTTCACACCCAAACCTCGATTGGTTCTTAAACTCAACACATGAATCTCCATTATAGAAAAATTTGGATTCAAAGAATTGCAGATAGTTATTCTGCTTCAAGAAACTTCACACCTCAATACAATGAGGCAATAGATTTCCACTGAGAATGAAATAGGTTTACATATGCAGTAAATCATCTAATCACATGGATCTGCAATAAATTGAAAAATGTGGTGTCTAATCCTTTCACATGCTGAGATCTTTTTGGTCATTATGATAAATCGCCGTTCAAGACATCACTTCGTTTACCATAAAAGAAGGTAATTATTATGCATTAATTACAGATTTGACATAAAGCATGTAACATACATAATAGAATAAAATTGTAAATAAAATATTAAATTAGATTAAGAAATTAAATTAATAAATATTGTATGTGCTAAATGCAAAAACGACATGAGAAGAGACGTAACTCTTCACTATTATGTACTATATATATGTGGAGATACTATGTATTCAAATCATCAATTCAATTATAAAAACATATTTATTTATCTAGATAAATATGTAAGGTATTACCTTACAAATGGTATAATAGCTTCAGGCTCTCGCTCACACTCGACGCTTAGCTCAGATTCAGCTCTGGGATTCAAAATCCTTCATTCCTCTATTGCCCTACTCACCCCACCTCTTCCTACTCACTCCAATCCGCTCACACTTGCATTTTCCCCTCTTAACTTGTCACTTCCACAATCACGCTTCTACCTTGAAGTCCACACCTTCCTCCTGCACTTGCATCTACGCATCCTCACAACCATTCTCCCCTCTATGCCAACCACTAAGGTTTAAAACCCTAAAATCCACCATTTAAAAAAATAATATAATAATATTATTATTGTTAAATAATAATAATAGTTATAATATATATAAAATTTACAAACAAAAAACTATATATTAAACAATATATATAGTTTATAAAAACAATAATAATAGTAATATTAATTAATTAATTTATTATTATTATTATTATTCATTATTTTTTTCAAATTCTCAAGACTTCGAATGTAGAAATGTCGTCATCACAGGATAAATTTTTTGAAGGAATTGAGAAAGTAAACAAAAAGTGGGAAAATATGAAGAAGACATTAAAATTCTAAAAGAAATGATAAAATACCATTTGAAACAAAAATGTGAAAAGGAGAGCAAAACTGAAAATAGTTAAGAAACCAACCAAGAAGAAACGATTGGCGAAGATAGAATCAAGGTTGAACTCATAGAAAGATCAGACATCGAAGAATTTATTGCTCAAACCAAGCCAATGTTAAGAGAAAATGATGAAGAAGCCTATGAAGAAGAAGTGACTACAACATCTCACTTCTCGAACACGAGAAATCCTGAAACTCATATGGCATGTATGATAGTAGAAGTGGTTACGGTCTCCAAATTATCAAGTGAGGGAAATATGGAAACTGCATTGGATTTCCCAACAAAAGAAGCGTCTGTGACTCCCATGTTCCTAAGTAAAGAGGAACAAGGGAGGCCACGACGACTGCCTCCTTATATCCCTCCTCAAAAAATATCCAGGCCACCAGACTCTGAGAGGGATAACAAAAGACACCCCAACTACAAACCTCAAAATAAGATACTTAGTAAAAAATATGTACATCTACCAGAATTTCGTTGCGGCTTCTTATAGGGTAGGGAAGTAAGGCACATTAATACACCAACTGAAAAATCAATAAAATTGTCTAGTGGAAGTCCAGAACAATGATTTGTTAAGGAAGACGATAACACAGATGATGAAACAAAAGAGGTAGAATACAAGGATATGAAAGATCAAGATTTCTATTGAAAATCACAATGTCAATATCATTTGTAAAGAAAATGATGCTACCTTATATGGTAATAATAAAACAAAAAATACAGGTAAAAATGAATTCATTATTAATAACAATTACAAAAAAATTAAAGTCGTGGAAGAATGCAATGATGAAAATAAAAGAGTCTAGGATGACCTTAATCAGGATAACGTAGAAGAAGGAAACCCAAAATATGTTGCGAAAAACAAAGAAATGAAGACTCTTACAGTGGCCATAACTCAAGATATTCTAGAATCTCAACATCAAAAGGTTCCTCGAGAACAACTAAAGACAAGCTCGTCAGACAAGGAAGTAAGCCCATCATTAGTAGTTGCCGCTACAAATAAGAAAACCATATCAAAGCATGCAGAAATATCATAAATCTACATCAAATTATAAGATAAAAAGAATACCATCATATCAGATGCTTAGAAGAATACTCCATATAGTTGTTATGCATTTATCTACAAAATCATATGCATGGAAAGATTTGAATGGAAATGTGACCAATTATTTCAAGAACTTCTAAACTGTGGTACCATTAAGGTGTTACCATACAAAGCACATCGCCAGAATCTCCTGCTACCCAACTTTAATTGCAGCCCAATTGAAGCTCGCGACAAAATTTTAACTTGTGAGAGACGTGTAGCCTGCTACAAACCTTTATCTTGCGATAGAATTTCAAACTTACATACAAGACTTCAATTTTTTTTTTTTTTGAGGGGGGGGGTCAATCAATACCTATTCAATTGAGAAAAGTATGACTATCCCGATAAGGTTTCAACTGAATCCCATTTACCAACCCGTAAAAGGGTATACCATCTAACTTTTGTAACTGAACAACACCTCCATCAGTAATATGAATGGAAACATATGGTTCCAACTAAGGTGTACGGATCTTACCAGGATGTTTCAAAAACTTGCTGTCGTAGAGAAGAACAAAATCAGCCGGATGGAATTTCTTGAACTTAATGTGGCGTTCATGCCAAGCCTTCTGTCATTCTTTCTCGACACATTGATGATAGACTGAAATGAAGCGGTCTTCCTCCAGCTGTACCAGTTGAGATAATATTTCTTTAATTACACCGACATCTATCATCTTAGTAATTGCAGCTATTCTGAGGCTGGGTACAATGTATTCTATTGGCATAACAACCTCCTATCCATAAACCAATATGAACAGAGTATTCATTTTCATATTCTTGCATGTCATGTGATAAGCCCATAATATTGTTGGTATTTGTGATCCCAGTCATCACGATTAACATTGCAGATATTAGTCATTGCATTTTCTAAGATTTTGTTAAATGCTTCGACAATGGAAGTTGCTTGTGGATGATGTGGTGTTGTCTTCCAGTGCTGAATCTAAAACTCCTCAGCTAAATTTTCAATCAGCTGATTAACAAAATGTGTACCCTAGTCACATTACAAATTTTGGGCTTCCAAACCTGGTCACGACATGGTCGAACAAAAAACTTGCAGTAGTCGCGAAAGTACAATCTCTAGTTAGTGTTGCTTCGGTCTACCTGGTTAAATAATATGTCGGTGTAATTATATTCTGCACTTGTCTGTTTTCCTGGTGGATTATTGGGACATAAAAAAATGACAGTTCATTTATCAAATGCCTGCAAAGTTACATGTGGTACCTGTTATCCACTTTTTTGTACCATAGTTAGGTTACCTGAGGAGCCGCCAATTGACAGACTTGTTCAAAGTCTGATTCCAGTGTATTAGTTGATCCGTCTGCTTGTCTAGCCAATATTGGCTAGTCACTTTTTTATTTGAATAATTTTGACCATGGCCCTGCGGGGTTTGTAATAAAATGTGCTAGTAGGATATTTTTGAGTGGTTCGATCTCCTAAGATGTAGAATTGCAAATAGGGTATTCCAGGGAGCTTTTTTCCCCTGACAATTATGCCTTGCCTTCAGTCGAGTATAATTGACGAGGTTTTCTCCCGCTTCCTCCAAAGCTGGAATGCCCGATGTTGAATTCTAGGCCTTGGGGGGTTATTAGAGCCCAACTGAGTGTTATAAGCGTACTAGACATTATAGATCATGGTCATGTCCTAAGTCATCTGGAGACATAAAAAAAAATCGAAAAAATCTTTTTTGAACAGTGAAATTTTTTTTTTTTAATTTTTAATTACTTTTCCTAAGTTTTTTGGGTTAATTTTTCCATAAATTAAATGGAAAAAACCTGTTCGTGATTCGGACTTAGAATTCAATGATTGAAGGCTCTAACCTTAAGGCAAAAATCATTCTTGATCAACCAGCCAGTCAGAGCCAACTTTCAGATCAGCAATCGGACACATAATGCCTTTTTACTCAAAAAAGTCAGTTTTGAGTAAAAACATGATTTTTAGTAAAAAAAATGATTTTTATTAAAAAATGTTTTTTATTAAAAAAATGATTATTTTGGAGAAAACTAAAACTCTCCAAATTAATCCAAATTCAGTAAAATAAAAGGCTAAATGACATCTCATGGAACACTTATGATGATTGGAGTTATCATAACTCAGCTTCAGTCATCATTAAGAGAGCAATTAATTTATTATTAGTTATCAGACATGTCATCTCCAACTAAAGATGAGATGGAGAGCTCTCATTGGCCCGATGATTTGATCGAGGTGAAGACTGAAGCTTACACCATCAGTGAGCTTCCCAAACCTAGCTTAGGCTCCTGCCAGACCTAAAGGATGAGCTTACCTACATCCAGACTCACATGTGTGGCCTCATCCTTGGCTTGTTTTCAGTGCACAGGTTTGGAGTGGGGGCGCCTTGCCTGGGTGGAGGCCTCCCCTCACTCCCGGTTCTCTGGTTTAGGTTTGGGCTCTTTGTTAGGTGGCTAAGCTGGTTAGGGTTGGTTTTTTGGTTTTAGGGTTTTAGCACTCTCTCATTTGTTAAATAGAGGCTCTTTCAGATCTATTATCATGGAATTTTGGGCATAGAAACTCTGCAAAAAATTGTAATCATTATATTATTGAATAAAGCTTTTCGACTTTGGAGGTCTATAGGATTGTCTCTTCATTGGTGGATGTGTTGTATGAGGTGATCTCTTTCCATGCTTTCAATTTTTTATTTATGTGTTGAATCAAACAACTAGCTTTAGAAGTCTATTATTAGAACATAAGATTTACCATTTGCTACTGTCAAGTTGGTTTATTATGAAAAGTTTATCATAATCTAGATGGGTACAAATATTCAGTTATATGAAGTATTGATCTTGATTTGCATATCCCTAGCATACTAGTTTTTATTGTTTGATCTCACTGGGTATCAAGTTGGATTGTCTTTACAGATCTTGCCATTTGGAGAAGGGTGCGAGCTCAGCTGCATCAAATTCATCTCCATCATCATAAGAACCTTCTAACATTGTTGACTTTCAAGACCTACAGAGAGTTTGGCTTTTTTCAAGAGGAAAAAACAAGGAGATCTTCCTCCAAAGTTCCATCTCAAATTCTTTCATAAATTTAAATACTTCTTGGTTATCGAACTTCCTTCCTCTAGTTCTCCCTTTGCTCCTTGACTTCTTTTGTTTCCTTGCTTGCTAGCCCCTTTCCTCCTTGAATTGTTTGCCTTTTCTCACTTTTTTTTCATCGCTACCCCGTTTTTTCTCTCTTTTACCATCCATTTTTTCCATTTTGGACAGCCCTAGTGTGCCCTAGCTTTCTTCCCTTGTTTGCCTCTTTTTTGCCTCTTTTTGCCCTAGTTTTTGGCCCTTCTTCCATCTTGTTTTTGGCCTTTTCTTCCCCTTTTTGTTTGCTGTCCTGTTTTTTTATTTTTATGACAGCCATCTTCCTTCTTCATCGCTGCCCCATTTTCATCATTTTTTATACTCCTTTGGCCTCATAGTTGGCTGCCCTATTCTTCCCTTTTCTTGTCTTTGACCTTCTCTTTGTTTTCCTTCCTTCTTCCTATCATTTTCTTCTTATTTTCAGCTTTCTTTGCCTTACACTTTTGCTCTCATTCAAACTTCTTCTTTTCCCTTTTTGCAAAGTTCGAGAAAATTTTCAAGTAAAAGTAAATCACTCTCCTTTTTTACGCAAATTTTAATGAATGCTTTTATTTGAAAAGCCCTTTCAGGGATTAAATTCCTAAAGGCAAATTGTAATAATTTCAATAAAGTATTTTTGTTTGAGTGGGGTTTTTAAGTCTCTACTCTCATCCTCCCCCATTTGGGGAGGCTTGTGTTGTGTTTACTTGTGTATGCTTAGATTATATGTGCTTGTCTTCATCATTATTTGTATCTTATGCTTAGAATATTAATTGTTAATCCATCACTTCTAATTCATTAATTAATTTGATTACTCTTTTAAATTGTTTATCTTTCTAAGTAAATCGACTGCTTAAATCTCTTGAATCACACCATAAGGTGGATCAAGAGTGCTCTCTGTCGGAGAGTTTACTAAGTCATCTTTGCTTTTTATTCACATTGTTTAATCAATTAAGTCTAAAGTAAGACTCTTGAACTTGAAAAAACACAAGTCAAGAGCACTCTCTATCAGAGAGCATCCTAGGTTTGCAAAATCCTTGCATTAGTCTCATTTAGATTAGCTAAGTCTCTTGAACCACTGTCATAAGGCAGGGTCAAGAGTGCTCTTTGTCGGAGAGTCTTAATTAATCAACTTAATAAAACCTTCAACACACACACCCTTTTTAATTAATTAACTCCCTCCCCTCCTTGCCGGAGTATGTTCTAACCGATCCCAGATTGGAATACCCAGAAATGGCACTAGATCTTTAAACCCTACAAGAGTAATTTAATAATACTTAAACATCCGTAACCAACGCACCGATGTTGTAGGGATTCTTCCAAAGCACTTCCTAGTAGAGGCGCCGGAACCCCCCACTGTCTTAGATTCTCGGCTAGCTGGTCAATCTTGGCGATACCAGCCTGGGATACTGGGCGGGCCCGACATGTCTTCAACGGAGGGAACTTAGAAGAATCTCCCAACTTTGACAAACTTTTGTTGACACTCTAAGAAAGACCACTATCAAAAACTTTTAAACTCTACCAAGAGCACTTGCAAAACCTAATACTCACTAGCTTGATTCCTAGACTTTATTTCACGCATTTATTTGACTCCATAAGGCACTAGTCCTTTGTTATATTTGATTAATTTTCTATCTTGATCAACTTTCTATGGGCCATTTCAATTGATTATATTTGAATGCTTAAGTTATAAGTTTGGAATCTTTTCTTATCTATGTGATCTCATTAGAGGAAATTTGGGGTCTAAAATGGGCCTTATAAGAAAACGTGCCAAAATAAGTTTTTGTGAGTTGGAATTCAAGAACCAATAGAATTTCNGATTATTTTAAACATTATTTTATTATTTTAACTATTATTTTATTATTTTCTTTAGGAGGCCCATTTTAGACCCCAAAATTCCTCTAATGCTTGTTAGCGACGTGGATTTCTTTGATCAATCATCATCCCCCTAATATTAATCATTTTAAATCATAGTAACTCCTAAACAACACCCATCCGCATCCAAAAACATCTAAAAATTAACTTAAAACATTAAGCCATAGAAAATTCTTTGTTAGGGAATACCCCCCTTGGCTTCGTTAGGAGTTAGCCTAAACGGAGGAGCTAGGAGTAGGTGACAATACCCAGCTCTGTGCTTTCCCCCAAGGTCACACCTCTCCCACTTTCTCAAGTGAGGAGACAGCTTTCAGAAGATTTCTGCTGCTGGTTTGCAATCGGTGGACAATAGTACCAATGACATTTCATCTCTTCGTGATGGTTTCCCAATACGTTGAAAAATATCACAATTGCGACAATAATCCATAGCATCTACATGAAGGGTAGGCCACCATAATCCTTCCTGTAAAATATTGTGCATTGTCACATTTCCCACATAGTGGCCCCTTGTGATGCCAACATGGGCTTCATTCAATGCCATTAGTTGCTCATGTTCCAACACATAGCGATAGAGTATCTCATCTCGTTCCATCTTATATAAATGTTCAACTATCATTTGGAAGTATACAGTTTTCAAAACCAACTGTTTCTTTGTGTTGTGTTGAATCCTTCTAGCACATACCCTATAGTCAAGAAATGTACAATGTCTTCGTAATGGTCATCAACCATTTTTACTGCAAAAATTGTGCATCGTGAAGATTATCATCTAGACAAGTGGACTCTTCGTCATGAACATCCTAATGAAGGGCGTTGAATTGGTCAACAAGTGTGAGAAGACAAGCGTTTTTAATATTTTTCATCACATAAGATATGCTTCTCAAATCTAGCAGCTGGAGAAGGAGATCTCTGACTTTCTTCAGTACCAGATGCCTCTGAACATTCTTCTTGACGTGAAGAATCTGATAACAGAGCTGAAGAGTTTTTGAGATCTTATTTACGACGAGACCAAGATTAATGAAACAATCCCCAAGCTCACCAATGATTCCCTCGAGAATGCCGTGATGCTTCAACAAAATGCGCGCAGATGACATGTTTGATAGAGATTTTGACAAGGTTCTTTGTAGTTATGATGGGTTAGGAACGCCTGATTCTGTAGTGGGTTTGAAAAAAAATATTGGGAATTTAAAGAAGATTCTACTCCAGAAAGAGGTGTCTGTTGTGGGGGTGAAAGGTATGGGAGGTGCTGGCAAAACTATTATGGCATGGGCTCTCTCCAACGATAAAGAAATCAAAGGTCTTTTCCAGTTGTTCAAACCATTTTTATTTCCTAATATGCACTCTGTTTACTCTTTCGCTCCTGTGAAAAGCCCAATTTCTTGTTCATCTTGTTTCTTCTGTTTATAATTCAATACTCTATGTGTTAGATATTTTGTGCAGTTAAGTTTCAGTCATTGTCCATCTGAAATGTGAAACATTGAGGCATTGCTCCATCTTTTTTATACAATTTTTTTCAAAAATACGAAGAGATTGAGTTATTCCACATTGGACGGAGGCAACAAGTCCACATTCTGGTAAGTTTTACATTTTGGAGAATTTGTGTTGGTAAGTTCTAAAGTATTTGAGAGTTTCTGAATTTTCAATGTGTAATATATGAATATTAATGATCAAGATGGTTAGGATGGTTATCCATCCAAGATTCTTTTGGTTCAAGTATGCTAAATCATGAAGTAATAGATATTAATCAATGATTGGTAAATGGCTTGCACCTAATAACTAAATCATGAAGTAATAGATATTAATCAATGATTGGTAAATGGCTTGCACCTAATAACTAAAGCTTCATGAAAAAGTCACCTATCCGAATTATCCTCTAGCTTAAATGTGCTTAACCATGGAATGAAAAGGTTAGTGATTTCTAATCCTTTTTATTTTATTGCACACGGATTTATTGAAATAAAACCCTCTGAGTATGGTTGCACCCTAACAGAAAATATTTCAATTTGTAGTTGGTTGTCAAATTCATTTTTATGAGTTTATAGAAAATATATAAACTTTTGAGTTTTCAAGGAAAAGCTAAATCTAATAACAAAGAGTCTATAATTTAAACACAATGTTGCATAAACCAAGAGCACAAAGGAGCATAAATAGTCATTGACAATTAATTCATACAACACCAAAATACCAATTAGTGAAAGATGTAAACTTATTAACCCTATATTGGTTAGCGGTTATAAAGGAACAAGAATATGAACAAAGAAATAGTTCAT
>LPNX011133024.1:67452-88493 GCA_001517045.1 Pseudotsuga menziesii
TGAAAGACAAATGAGATGAGAGGACATCAAATAGAGAATGAATTGATCTCCTTGAGTCCCAGTAGCTTCGAATCATTGCAACTCTATTTTACCAAGTTTAAAGCCCTTGTTTTGTAGTTAAAACAATGTCGGATTGAAAAGAAGGAGGAGCAACTAGTTTTGACCATTCTCTCAAAGTTTAGTCCTAACTATTCAGTGTTTGTTTCGACCTTCTATGCCACTAAATTGACAGCTCGAACCTGGAAGATGCCTAAGCTTGTTGAGTTCATGGAATCCCTCACACAGGAGCAAGATAAATTGGTGATGATGGGCACCATCAAACCTTCCAAAGACCAAGCTTTGGTTGCTGGAGATTCGAAGGTGGATTCAAAAAGCAAGAAAAAAGCTAAAAGACACCTGAGAAAAAGAGAGACAAGTCAAAGTCTCAAGAGGAGTCCTCAGGATCCAAGAAGAACCCCCAGAAGAAGAAGAACAAAGGAGAAATGAGCAAGTGCACATACTGCAGTAAGGGCTATCATCTTGAGAGATCTTGTATGAAAAATAAAATTGACATGTTGACCCAACTCCTCGAGAAGAAGAACATCTCCCTTCCTGATTGCTCAAAAAAGAGGGAATGAGGATCAAATTCAGAAGACAAGGAGAGAGTACATGCCTTGGTTGCTTGCACCTCAAGCTCACCTAGTTTCATCATTGATTCTAGAGCTTCCAGACATATGGTTTCGACAAGGGAGATCTTTTCCTCTCTTGACATGTCGAAAGGTCCACTAATAGTTTTGGGAGATAACTTTCTGACTGACAGTATGGGAAAGGGTAGGATTGATCTTGACCATGGTAATTTCAATAATGTGTTGTATATTCCAGGTCGTGCCTCTAATATCTTGTTAGTGTATCAAATGACTCACACTGGGTCTCCAAAGAAAGTCATTTTCTCCCCTAATGAAGTTGAAATCACATATATTTCGAATGGTAAAGTCATAGCAAAAGGTGTTGTTGATCACACATCGAAGGTATACAGGTTTTCCCATTTTCTACCCTACTCAAACCCCTCTGCTCTTCTTACTCATGCTAATGAAGCAAGCAATATTTGGCATGAAATATTTGGCCATCTTAACTACAAGTATCTTTCTTATTTGAGTGACAAAGATATGGTCAGAGGGTTACCAAAGATCAAGTTTTCCAAAGGAGTCTATCAAGGTTGTATCCTAGGAAAACAACCAGAGCACAAGTATGAGAGAGCTAGTCATGAGAGAACCTCTGCACCCCTTGAGTTGATCCACAGTGACATTTCTGGTCCATTCCCTCATATGTCCATGATTCAAGACAAATATGCACTCACCTTCATAGATGAATTTTCCAGGTACTGTTGGGTTTACTTCCTAAAGCATAAGTCTGAAGTTTTTGACCTTTTCAAAGTATTTAGAGCCTTGGTTGAGAACTAGTCTAGGAGGAAACTCAAGATCCTCATATCTGACAACGGTGGTGAGTATTTCAAGTCTGAGTTCATCCAGTATTGCAAAGATGCAGGTATCCAGATGCAACATTCTATTCCTTACACACCACAACAAAATGGTGTTGCTGAGAGAAAGAACAGATCATTGAAGGAGATGGCAACTTGCATGATGGCATCTAAAAATTTTCCACCAAAGTTTTGGTCCGAGGCTATAAAATGTGCATCCTATATTCAGAATAGGGTGCCACAGAAGCAGCTTGATGGTATGACTCATTTCGAATCTTGGAGTGGACACAAGCCAGATGTGACCCATTTCAGACTTTTCGGTTCAAAGGCTTGGGCTAGAATTCCAATTGAAAAGAGGAAGGATTTGCAACCCCAAAGCCAAGAGTGCCTATTTTTTGGGTATTCTGAAGATTCAAAATGGTACAAGCTGATAAACTTGAGCACTAACAAATCTTTCATTGAAATAAGTGTTCAGTTCAAAGAAGAGCCTTTAGGAGCAGTCGAAGTTGGAGAGTCCTCTTCACCACCACAGCCATTGATTGTAAGTGAAGAGACTAATGAGTTTGTTGATTCTAATATGTATGATAATGATGAATTAATTGCAGATCCTAACAACCCTACAAGACCAAAGTGGGAATCAAGGACCAAAGTGGGAACTAGGTGGAAATCCTAATGACACTAGGAGGACTAGATCTCAATTTGAGAGTGTCATTTGTGTGAAAGATCCACTTTTTGCTGAGAAGTGTTATTTGATGATAGATTCTGATCCACAGACATATGAATATGCAACACATGATCCAAGGTGGAAAACAACCATGAAAGAAGAATTCAGCTCGCTCCGGAAGAACAACACATGGGAACTAGTTGATCTTCCCCCAGGGAGAAAGCTAGTGAAGTGTAAGTAGGCCTTTAAAACTAAGTTTGTTGCTGATGGTTCACCTTTGAAATATAAGAAAATATTGGTATCCAAGGGCTGCTCTCAGGTACATGGTATTGAATACAATGAGACCTTTGCACCAGTGGCAAAGATGGACTCCATAAGACTAGCTCTAGCCATTGCAGCTTAAGGAAATGAGAGGTACATCACATGGATGTGAAGTGTGCCTTTCTAAATGGAGATTTGAATGAATATATTTATATGCAGCAACCAGAAGGTTTTGTATCTAATCCATATTTAGTGTGTAGGTTACAGAAATCATTGTATGGGCTCAAGCAATCCCCCGGGGCTTGTTATTCCAAGATTGATGGCTTTCTGTTGTCATTGAGTTTTGTTTGATGCAAGTATGATCCTAATGTCTATTTGAAGATGATTCATGGTTATTTAATGATGATTTTTTTTATATGTGGATGACCTACTGATCACAGGAAGTTCAAAGAAAGAGATTGCCTCCTTGAATGATGCAATGAACCATGCCTTTTCTATGATAGATTTGGGATTGTTGAGCCAATTCTTGGGTCTCGAAATCGCTCAATCCCAACATGGAATCAAGGTTCATTAGTCAAAGTATGCTTCTGATTTTCTCAACAAGTTCAGCATGAAATATTGCAAGCCAATCAAGACACCATTCCTTTCAGGAGTTAAGCTCGAGGAAGCAGGTTCTTCTCCTATGGTAAATAACACACTGTATAGGCAATTGATTGGGTGTTTGCTTTATCTTACACATACTCGACCTGACTTATCTTATGCCGTTAGTGTGGCTTCGAGATACATGGATCAGCCTCATGAGATCCATTGGAGAGCAACCAAGAGGATCCTAAACTTTGTTTAGGGAACAAGGACTCATGGGTTTTTCTACAAAGAAAAATATGACTTAGAACTAGTTGGATTTACTGATAGTGATTGGGAAGGTGACAACACAGATCGAAAGTCTACCTCAGGATATGTGTTCATGCTCGAAGAGGGACCAATTAGCTGGTCAAGTAAGAAGCAGAGTGCCATAACACTCTCATCTACAGAGGCAGAGGATAAAGGAGTTGTGAATGCAACTGCTCAATGTTTGTGGTTGCAGGGGATACTTGGAGAATGTGGTTTTGAATCAGAGTTTTCAACAGTCATCTATTGTGACAATCAAAGCACCATTCGAATCTCCATTGATCCAGTTCAAATAGAAAGAACCAAGCACATTGAGATCCATATGCACTATATCAGGGAGCTTGTGCATGATGGTACCATTGCTCTACTCTACTGCGCATCTTCAGAACAAGTAGCATATATCTTCACAAAAGTATTATGTGAGAAGAACTTCAATAATTTCAAATCACTGTTGGGGATTGCTGATCATGTGGTGAAGAATGATTGATAACAATATTTCCAAAATTTTGTTTCCTATCCATGTTTAAGGGAGGATTTTCCCACTAGGTTTTTGCCTCTTTCCTTGGTTGTATGGACATGCAGTATGTAAAAGGGTGACTAAGCCTTGTTGCTAGGCCCTATAATTTTCTGATATTTACTCATAAAGTCAGGCTAAAGGGGGGGTGTTAGAATAATCAACCCATAATTACCCATATTTGACATTAATTAATCATTTTGTCTTATTCCTAGATTCCCTCTATATGCTAGTTGGCTTCCACATGTTCCTAGAAGTCAATACTTGCTAAACTGGTTCATGGAGCGCTTTGGAATCATCCTGGAAACCTATTTATCAAGTCTGCTTTTATTCCTCGTTCCTAAAAGCACAAATCTTCTTTTTCTGAAAGTTGCCTTGCTTTACAGCAATTTTAAGGCATAAAGGAAAAGCTAGTCTAAGGGAACTTGCCTTGTTTTTTTCCCACATCATCCTCCTTCCTTTTCTCCAAAAAAAACATGAATGAGTTGTCTTTCCATCACTTATTAGCTTTCATACTTTCTTTAGCCAATTCATGAGTATCTTAATCGATTTGGAAATTCCTTTTTGCACCTATGGGGGATTTGACTTGATTTAGTAAGCCTGCTTTTTGACCAATTCGAATAACAACCTAGTGCTTTCGAATCTCTCATGTAATTATATATTTGAGCAGCCTATTACTTCATATGGTTGGCTTATGTACACTTATTCAATATAGGATTTAGTTATGTCCAATTTCAGTCTTCGTTTATGTGAATTTTGCATGTTTGATTAGCAATTTTGTGAGTGTAATTGATCTATCACTTGGGTTCAATTTCCACAGGGGCTAAGTGAAATCCTTGGACGAGTATGGAAAAATATATACCCATCATTCATGACTTCTTATTCGAATAAAAATTCCATAGCATGATAGGAAATTAATATCCTCATATTAAATCTAAATTAGAGTATTTGCCACCTACTAGTTGCATCCATGAAGTTTAAGTGATTCAACTTAGATGACTTTCCATCTTCTTTGACTATTTAAACTTCTAATCATTTACATCTCTTTACTCTTCTACATAATACTTTTTCCAACACAAACAATTTGGAAAATGATAGGTTTTCAAAACTATGACGGTTACACAAACCATGTTGAAGCTCTCTACAACTTTTATTCATCCCACAAATAAGTATTTAATAGATTGATTTCTCTTTAGTTAGTGTCTTAATGCATTTCTTAATAAAAATGTTTTTATGCATGGTATGCATGCCAATATGTTCTAAGGAGTGCCTCTCTTGTTTGTGAATTACCTAATAAGGAGATCGAATCTAAATAAGGCACAATTTTTTATATTTTAAATTTGGTAACCCATGCTTTTCGATGACTTCTAGTGCATGTTTGAAGTATCCCTTAGTGAATTTAAGCAATTCTCCAATATTTTCCACTACTTTTGTAGTGTTGATTTACAAGAAACCAATGCCAATACCTATCTAATTGATCTTCTTGGAACTTGACTTGTAATCTCAGTAATCGTTGTGGATTTCTTGTGAATTCCTATTGTCAAAGGATTACATTTTCTAAGTATCCTTGCCACCTATCTACATTGTTGTTCCATTCTTCAAACTATAGTGTTAAAGATGACGCTTCATCTAAGGTCTCCTTCATTTATAAAATATATTTGAAGAAATTTACCAGTATTAATGAAAGTTCTTAATGAAGTTCCAAAGCATAATCAATGATTTCATTCACATTTTGTTGGGATGCTTTGTAATACTTGACTTGTTTTTTTAATTAACATATCGCTTTCTCAATTTCTTTTAACTCCTTTGCTATACTGGATACTTGGGGTTTATTTGGTTGAGCCACTATCACAACTAAAAATGCAGTTGCCATAGAATCCATGCTCCCCACATCGATCATCATGGTATCGATAATCTTGATTACAATATGATTGGTACCAATATTTCTCCTTTTATGCAAAGCCCTATCTATTCGTTGTTTTTTCTTATTAAGTTCAAACAATTATCAACATGCTACTTCATTGTTATCTCTACGTCAAGGTATCCCTTCGAGACATTGCTAAAAATGGGAATTGTTTTGATCAAGGTAGGAGAATTACTTTATTGATCCCAAACCCACGGTACCACTACTGTTGAGTTCTTCTTCGGTGTTGGGTTTTTCCTTATGTTAATACTAGGTTTGAGTACTGAATAATTCTCGAGCATTTGATTGTTTCTTTCCTATCTTCCAAATTTCTACTGCCATGTCATTGGGAACCTGTCATAATATGTCATAAATAGACATTCATATTGATTAACTCAGCTAGTGTCAAAATACAAATATGATAAATCACAAATTGAAGGATCCTAAAGCCGTGGTTTCATTTGAATCAACAAAGTCTATTATGCAAGCATACCTTAGCTCAATTAATCCCATGTTATCAAATGTTAGATACGTTCTTTATTTGGGAACTAAATCTTCAAGGAAATTATTGTTCGAAGCTAAAATAAGGTTAGGGATAACACTAAGCTTTAAATCAAATGCAATGATGGGCCTTCCAATTTAGTTGGACTAAAAAAAACAAACTCATGTTATTTGGGTTGAAAAACTCATAAAAGGTGGATGGTGATTGGTCGTGAGTCTAGAAGGGTTTAAACTTCTGCCGACTCAAACTTAAGGAAAATCATTCAAAATGACTTAGGGGAAGGCTAGGCTTCAAATACACAAGGGTGAGAGCCTCTTATACATAGTGTTTCAAATGGGAACATTCAAAAAGAAAAATCTTTACCAACTTAGAGAACATAATTTGATGAAGAAATTTAAAGTGTAATGGAGAAATCAACAAAGGTATGCATTAAACCAACCATATTAATACATAAATTGAATAAAAAGCTCATAAAGGTTCCATTACATCTGTAAGTGATCATTAACTAGTATATCATGTAGCCATCAATGCAAAAGAGAACAACATATAGTCTTTAGAATTATATTAACATGCAACCTTTTCTTTATTTTAACAAATCTAGATACATCAATAGATCAAAGAGAGTTGAACAATCTCTAAAATGCAAAACAATCAACAAAATGTGCAAACAACCATAAAACCAGAGATTTACCATCAAATTTAATGTGGCAACATCAAATATCAATGTGTTCTACAACTTGAAAGAAGATGAAGTGATAACATAATTTCACCAAATTCCTTTCAACCCTTCAACCTCTTAAATAATAACATACTTGGCCTTGTAAGGGGTGGTTCATCATTTTCAACTTCTTCCTTGCTAATTAAAGTCCTCCTTTAATAATTTCAATCCCCAACTCGGTTTAGAGATTACTAGAAGTCTCAATAAAATAATATAAAGAAAATCATAAAAGTTTTTAGGGAAGAGTATTATTTTAGAAACTTTCAATAAAATATTATTTAAAAATCCATATTTCTCTATATTGTCTTTATAAATTATTTTAAGAACATTTTAGCATCCTCAATTTAAATGGTTGAGAGGTAAGTTTCTCACTCTTCACCCATGTTCAAATAAGACATTGATTCATTGTGGTAAGGGTAGAATGATAGATTCCCCCATAGAGGTCCCCTTCGATAAACCCTTGAGTTATAGTAGCAAATTGATCAAGAACATAACCAATGTCATTTGGTCTAGTTACCATTCCAATGTTGAAAAAAAGTGCCAAAAGGTACGTATATGACTCATGCCTTAAAATATGTAGATTCTTGTAAAGAATGTGAAAGATGTACAACCTAAGCAGGCCTAACACTTAAGGGTCGGTGTCCTCTTGAAAGTTCATAGGTTCAATTCCAAATGTGATAGGGTATGTACACCTCCATAGACTTTAGGAAAACTAATGGTCTCATGACAAAGTGATCTATTTTTCAATCACTCTAAAAAAATACCATTGAATTTCATAATTGGTACTATCAAGCCAATCATTCATTAATTAATTCCATATGTAGTGGTAAATACTTATTTGTTTTCTTCTTAAAAATAATTAAGGATTTTCTATCTCACACTTCCCATATTATATTTTTGTTTTTAAATAATAATTTTGAGTATAAATAATATGTCTATGTTTAAAATTTAATAATTGATATTTAATATTTTATTAAAAATATTTTATATACATTTAGTTTTATATAGATATTTAATTAAAAATATTGTATATAAAAAATCTACTTCCTATTTTTTTAATATTAAATCTTTTAGTTACTTATTTTTTCATTATCCTAATCGTATTCTTATATGTATTCCTATTAAAATTATGATACTATGATCATGATTAGTGGAAGTGGTAATTGCTGCTGCAAAATTATGATACTATGATTAGTAGAAGTGGTAATTGCTGGTGCAGACGCCTGTACTGTGCTGGAAGCCATTGATCGTCTGTTGCAACCATGTCCTTGGGTCCTATGTGGAGGGAGTTAAATTCATTCCCATTCCCATTCTGATAACATGCAGAAAGCTGAGAGAGATAGTGTTCTCGGTTGAAATGGTAGTCCAAGCTAGTGACAAGCATATGCAGAGAAAGTGACCACTATCACTTTAGTTACTTTACCTAACTTATTCAAAAGTCTAAACCTCCGAGGGGAGAGCCCTATGGAACTCTGCAGAAGACACTTGGACACCAAATAATATCTTGTATGTGTGCAAGGTTAGTGCCCATTGCCTAATGGAGGATAAACCAATTGCATAGCTAATTTGTTCCAGTAAGCCAATAACAAGTGCAATATGTAGGAATTAACAAAAATACATGTATTACATCATTACTAAGTAATTAAATCCCACATGTACAAGTAGTAATAGTGATATGCAGATATTAACCAAAAGTAATTTATCACAATAATCTAAAGCAACAATACAAGTAACATGTGTCATTCATTCATGCAAGCATTTAAGAAAACATTAGTTATATATAGATAGATCAATTATGAGGACAATCGAGCTTTTAGGGAGGGCCCGAAATTTTAGAGCGCAAAATTTTAGGGCCTGAAATTTCAGGGGGGACCCGAAATTTTATGGTGTAGAATTTTAGGGTCCGAAATTTTACGGCCCGAAATTTTAAGAACCGAAAATTTCGGGAGGCCAAATATTTGATTTTTATGAGATTTTTATAAATTTTGCAGGCCTAAAACTAACCTAGAACTAACCCTAGAAACTAGGTTTTGAAAATGAAAATAGTGTGAGAGCCAAGGGAAGCCCTACCCTAGCACAAGCCCTACCCAACCTAGGGCTTTTAAGGAGAAATACTAACCTAGTGAGCAAGGATCCTAGGTTAAACAGCTAGCCTAGAAAAACTAAGGAGAAACCCTAGGGCACTCTCACAAGGAGACGTGTCGTTGTTTGCTAAGGTGACAAGAAGGAAGGTAATGGCCTATCCTAGGGAAAAGTGTAGCTCTAAGGCTACCACTAAGACTAAGACATGCACATCCACCAACATCTAAACAAAAAGTTAAGAAGCCTGACCTCTTTGTGCTTGTGTTCATCCAACAAATAGAAGCATCACCAAAAGCAGAGATTCACAAAAGAATTACTAGAAAAATAGCTTGCATTAATCAGAAAAATTCCTTAAGAGGAGTGCATCTATCCAAAGAAACCCTAACAAGGAAAAAACAAGTGCATAGTGTATTATCCAATAAGTTTTTATTTACAAATGAAAGTGAGGAGGTCTATTTATATGATCTCACACTCACTTTACAAATAAAATCCAGGCCGACATGCCTTAAAACAAGTAAATTGATAATTATTAAATGTCAACTTAAAATTAAAAGAGAATAACAATAAAATATAGGCTAAGGTAGGCTTAAGGTAGGTTATCTGGGGTATTTGCATCCCCAGATGCCAAAACACGCTCGAATAAGTGAATCAATCCAAACGAAAGGCCAAAGTGAGGTGGAGGGAGGGTGTTATGCCCCATCTAACCCCTAGAATGCTATAAAATCCCTTAACGCCCTCCTCAAAGTACAAAAATGACCTGGCATAGAGGATTCCTTCCTCTGAGGTAAGAAGGTCAAGGAGAGCAAGGACCCACTGACTGAAGGGCCAGGAGGGTGTACAAAGTGGTTGCGACTAAAGATAGGTGTCCCATGGCTGAAGCAGAGGCCACTAGAGCGTGCAAGGAGGATATGGAGCCATGAAACCCAGTGGTCAATCCTTAAGGGCCCCGAAAACCAACCCTGAGGTTAAAAAACTCTTTAGAGGGAAGTCAGCAGTGCCATTAATCCATAGTACTCTTAAAGGAGGACCAAAGGATCCAGCCATGACCTGCATCGCTCAATAAAACCCTTTCTCGTCGAAAAATTGGCCCTCTCTCCCTGGAGTACACCTGAATGTGTGTTGGGTGCAAGTGTAGCATAACACTGCCTCCAGTTGCAGGACGAGTGCTCTTCCTGGGAGTGCTCGAGAACCTGTGAATCTACTAGTACCTGTAGACCTACACACATATCAAATGTATGAGAGATTAAAAGCATCTAAGGGCAGACACTTTCGTCGTGCTTTATTCGCTAAATGAGGGAAACAAACTAAGAACAATAAAAACTAACTAAAGGATAAAAGGACATCAAATGCAATGCACGCCTAATGCAACTAACCTAACCTAAACCCAGTATCCAAAATAGGTTAAGTGAAATTATACCACCAATGTAACCATGTAAGTAAGCAATTCATACTTGTCATCTTACCTTTGTCCTTTAGTGTAATCCAAGACAATACGTCATTGATGATAAGTTGAGTTTGTGCAAGGATCTTTATCTCGATGAGTGCAAGAAGCCAGACCTTCTTAAGGAATTGGAAAACTTGAAACTGGTGCCATGGAGAAGCATCACTTTGGAAAGCTTTGTTGATCCATTCTTCCAGTGGACTTATGTATGGGATACCTCCATCATACATATATTCAGAAAATTTTGGCCTGAAATTCGCCCATGAATCCTGAACTTGGGAGACTAGTCGTGGAGTTGGACTTCTCAAATCTTCATATGTGAGCTGCAACCTATCTCTGCATTTACTCAAGCTTTTCTTTGTACATACAGGTAAATTGGTTATCTTTTCCACAATCATGTTAGTAACCCCAATAATCCCTAAACTTTTGAAATTGTTAACAATATAATCTATAACTTCATGCTTCATATGAAAAGATAAACAACAAATATTATGAAACCGAGGGATGAAAACCATACCTGTCCACCTACCTTCCTTGGTCTTGTTGAGATGCATCATCAAGGTCTTACCAATGTAGGGTAAAGCAGGCTGAACAACTTCTTCTATGCTTCTTGAGGGGAAAAATTGAAAGTGATAACCTAGGCTCATCATATCTACAAAAGAATCCTCTGTGCGGCATGCTTCCTTGCTGCAGGATGAGCATGACGGAGACATCATGGAAGAATCACGAGAGATACAGGGTCCCAAATCTTTGAACTTTTTATCATAATGGGCCATATGCATAAAAAAAATATCTGCAAAGTCTGGTGCTGTTCTATCTCCAATTATGGTGGTGAAAGGGTTGAGCCATTCTTCGTCATTAGCCTCATAAGGGGAAGGAATGATCATATCTCTTTCAACAAGGTATTCATAAATGTCTTCAACATCCCTGCTGGAGGTGACCGAGAGTTCCTTGTCCCAAATAGTGTCAAGTTCTGGCTCTTCCTGAGTAACTTCATCAAGTTTCTCTTCCTCGCTGCAACGTATGGATACAACTCTACTTGGTCTCGAGGAACCATAAAACGACAGAACCATAAATGTCCAATAACCATCATCCTTAGAATTCCTGTCATTATGTTTCCAGAGATCTAGTATGTCATAAGGAGTTTCTGTTTATTGGGAGGGAGGACTCATCCTATCCTTTTGTTCCTCAACTTCTTCAATTAGGACTTTTGGATCATCATATATGGGACCATCATCATATTCATTTGCTTGGGAATCTTTATCTATCGTGCTTAAGATATCATCGGTTAGACCTTGAACAATGGTTCCTTCGACCTGATCTTTGCTTTGGGCTTCCTTACTAAACAAGTCCTTCTCATGCTTGACATGAGGTATCGATTCGTCACAGCGCCCTGAATCCCATTGGTTACAGAATGTTTCCACCAATTCTGCAAATGATGATATCATTTGTTTATCTCGGCCCACAAACCAAGCCAAGGCCTTTCCTCCCAGGTGAAGGACAAATGATTGCATGTAAACATCTTCTTCTTCTCTAATACCATATTCTGAAGCCATAGTCATAAACCATTCCACATGATGCACGAAATTATCATGGTCACCCTTGAAGGCATGACAAAATACCTCAGGTAACTCATCTGAATATCCCGGGAAAGATGATAGATCAAGAGGAGTGAAACCAATTTCTATTTATGTAGTAGTTAGATTATCAGGATCTTCAAATTTAAATGGAACATCATCTTTGGTTCCTTCTCTTGCATCATCTTGAGTCTAGCTTCTTCCTAAGGTTTCTTCCCATATTCTGTCGATCATGGCCTTTCTTTTTTGTTCATAGACATCATAATCCCAATCCATGCTGAATGCATTAATGAACTGCTTGAGTGAAAAAAAACTTTTGCGAGGAAAACCCTCATACCAATTTATGAATGACAAATTGTCCTCTAGGTGAAAAGATAACAGAGATAGCCTCATCTTGATGTCTTCATGTGCAATGTTACTTGCCCGGATGAATTGCATGAATGCTTGCACATGGGATGCTGCATGGTACTTATACTGCTGGAACAATGGGAGCACTTCCTTCCCACCATCTTGAATGGCATACTTGTGTGGAAAACTTGGCATGCATGAGAAGTCCAATATGTCCATCCACAACTTATAATTGGATGCAATCTTGTCAGTCTTCCCTGTCTTTATAGAGTACTTCTTTTATTTTTCTTTGATTGGAGTCGCCAGGAGAAACCTGCTAGGCCAGTTAAGCAAATCTCGTCAAAGTATTAAATAAAACAAGGGCATACCTAATACATGGGATGGGCTGAGCTCTTTGTGGAGTCACCAAGTAAACCTGCATGTTAGTCCAAAAAAATGTATGCAATCATATATAATTAGGACTTCAAGACTTACCGAAGTGTTAAGCCTTGCTGAGCTTTTCTTTGCGGATTTTCCAGTTAAGATCTACAAGATTAGTCTTCAGTAATATTTTCAAAATACCTAGAAAGACTTACCTCAATTTTTCTTACCAGGTGTCATTCTTGCCAAGGTGTGAATGAATCTAGATCAAGCGTTTCAAATTTTGAAATGGTCCCCGACAACGTCGCCAAAATGTTACCGGTTGAAATGACAGTTTAAGCTACCGACAAGCATATGCAAAGAAAGTGACCATTGTCACCTTAGTCACTTCTCCTAACTTCTTCGGAAGTCGAAATCTCCTAGGGGAGAGCCCTATGGAACTCTACAGAAGACACTTGGATGCCAAATAATATCATGTGTGTGTGCAAGGTTAATGACAAGAGCCTAATGGAGTCCAGAAGAGGATATGAATAATACGAGCTCACTCATCCAAGGATAAACCAATTGCATAGCTAATTTGTTCCAATAAGCCAATAACAAGTGCAATATGTAAGAATTAGAAAAAATACATGCATTACATCTTTACTAAGTAATTAAATCCCACATGTACAAGCAGTAATAGTGATATGCAGATATTAACCAAAAGTAATTTATCACAATAATATAAAGCAACAATACAAGTAACATGTGTCATTCATTCATGCAAGTATTTATGAAAACATTAGTTTTATATAGATATATCAATTATGAGGATTGTCGAGCTTTTAGGGAGGACCCAAAAATTTAGGGTGCAAAATTTTTGGGCCCGAAATTTTATGGCGCAAAATTTTAGGGACCCGAAATTTTAGGGCACGAAAAATTTAGGGAGTAGAATTTAAGTGCCCAAAATTTTAGGGCACAGGATTTTAGGGCTCAAAAATTTAGGTCGCAGAATTTTAGGGGCCAAAATTTTAGGGCCCAAAATTTTGGGAGGCCAAATATTTGATTTTTATGAGATTTTTATAAATTTTGCAGGCCTAAAACTAACCTAGAACTAACCCTGGAAACTAGGTTTTGAAAATGATAATGGTGTGAGAGCCAAGGGAAACCCTACCCTAGCACAAGCCCTACCCAACCTAGGACTTCTAAAGAGAAAGGCTAACCTAGTGAGGAAGGGTCCTAGGTTAAACAACTAGCCTAGAAAATCTAAAGAGAAACCCTAGGACACCCTTGCAAGGAGATGTGTCGTTGTTTGCTAAGGTGACAAGAAATAAGGTAATGGCCTATACTAGGGCAAAGTGCAACTCTAAGGCTACTATTATGTAATATCCCAAATCTTGATATTTTCTATTTCTATGCAAATTTACTAAAACAGCTGGGCATGCAAACTGGCATACAAAATTTCCCTATTTTATAGTTGAAATTAGGGTTAGGGTTTGTAGGAAAGAATGAACACTTACCACTGATAAGCTGATTGAATATGCTCCAGAGAGAATACACATGCAAGATGATCTGAGCTGATGAAGAAATGACCTTGTTTTCTGCTGTAATACCTCGGATGGCTGAATCAAACAAGTGTGACATTTTTGTAGGAAGGATAGTCAGTTTCAGTTGGAAATAAGTCAAAAGGAAGGTGTGCCCGTGCCGAAGAGGATGGCCGGAACATGCAAGAGTTTTGACCTCTCCAGATGCCCAAGCGAATTGATCTCCTAGTCTGCTGCTCACGCCCCCACAACCCTGTAAACTGCTGCTAGCTGCCCAGATGGACAATCTGATAGCTGATAATCACCCAATGCAGTAGAGTGATCCTATCAGTGAGGATGCAGGCTACATGCGGAAGAAATATGGTGATCCATAGTCTTGGTGAATGACTTAGGGTTTCCCAGCTAAATGCCCCCAGCTGTACGAATGAATCTTGTAATACCCCCATGACATCACTTTTATTTTCATGTTTTGAAAATTTATTTTTATGTAATGAGTTATGAAACTCAAAAACTCAAATGGAATTTGCACAACAAAACCGTTTTATTATTTAATTATTATATAAGGAAAATGACACTTGGAGAATGCAGCTACATGAGGGGACACAACCATGGCACCAAAGAACATGTGTAAGCAAGCTAGACTAATTGATACCAATCAAATCCAATCCAAAACTCAACAACCATACAAGATCCTAAATCATAGGGATTTACAAATCTAATTAGAGATTTGATTGGGATGGCATAAGACCTGGGCAAAAGCTATATATATGAGTGCACTGGAATAGCACGGGACGCCGTATTGTGCATGGAGAAACTTTGCTATGAATGCATGTGTTGAGTGTTTCTCTCATTTCATAAGTCCATCGCTTAGCTTGTTACGGACTCTGAGAGAGAGTGCCGTGTGGAAGCTTTCTTGTAGTAGCTTGTTACGGACTCTAAGGATAGAGTGCCGCGAGGAAGTTACTTGTTGTTCTGGTGCATGGTTGGCGATCCAGCTCGGGGGTGGAGCGGAGCAAACCGTTGAGTTGCTCCCTCCTATGGTTGGGAGGAGTTGATTCTCCAAGTGTGTTTCCCCTGGATTCAAGTAAGTAGATCTGATTTAGTTTCTCATATATTTTGGCTTGACTTATGGTTATTTGCATGATCAATAAAATATCTCAAAATTCGAAACAAACCCTTTGTTTGTGTTTCTTTTGATTAATTAAAATCTTTCTGGATGTATTGTTTATGCTGGGGATGTTACATATGGTATCAGAGCATGGTTCAAACACTAGGACCATAGGCTCATTATTTTGTTTAAGAAGAATAGGTTGATATTGTTATTTTATAGACTGTGAATTAAATCTGAAAAGTATCTCTGTATACTTGTATTTTGATTGCGATTGTGAACCCCGCAGATGAAAACGTTGTGTAATTTGATTTTGATTGTGAATCCTGCATATGAAAATCCCGTGTAATTCAATTTCGATTGTGAATCCCACATATGAAAATATTGTGTAATTTGATTGCAATTGTGAACCCAACCCAGTGGGATCCTATGCGTTGGAAAAAAAAAACTGTGTAAATTGTTAGTTTTCTTGCGATTTGACCCAACAGTTTTTTTTCCCAGCATTTGTCCTCGATCTAATATTTTCAATAGTTACCAGCGTTGATGAAACGTTTTGTATAATTTATGGCTTGCTATATTTGTAAGATCTGATCTGGATTTGAAATAAAATCGTAATCTCTCTCCTTTGTCTGCGTCGAAGGGTAACCGGATCTACATCCTCTTAGATCCAAATCTTGTGTTGCTGCAATTGATTTTTTTTTTTATAAAAAGAAAATGTATGTGTTAATCATGATCTCTGAGATGAAGGGTAAAAACGAATCTACATTATCTCAGATCCAGATTTTATTTGGAAATCGTGACTTCCACTTAGTTTCCTGCGATTTGTTTCATTGGGTTTAGGTCTAAAATATGGATCTTCTTTGCCAGTGAACTTTAGTCTATTGTTTCAGATCTGGAAGTCGATCTTCCGTGGACTGCGATTCCCTCTAGATAATCAGATCTGGGAGGTGAATCCTTAGCTGCCTGCGATTGGTCTCATTGGTTTTTAGATCTAAATTATGGATCTTCTGTTGCCTGCGAATTGTATTTTTTTTTATTGTTTCAGATCTGGGAGTCGACCTCTATTTGACTGCGATTGGATTTATACTCCTTTGACTGCGGTTTTTTTTTTTTTTTGCCTATGATACTCCATTGCCGAGTTTTGGCATTATGAGTGTGGGAGATAAACAGAGTTTAACCACTTCCTTGATCTACGAGTTTATTTTTTGAAGTCAAAGTAAANGTTTATTTTTTGAAGTCAAAGTAAATACTGATATCTATAAACGTTTTTTCTAATCAAGATTTGATTAGTTATATTTCCAAACCTTGTGATAATTCTGAAAAATTGTTGAAGTTTGGTTTTAAATGTTCCGTTTCGTGATAATAAGTGTGGAAGTTAACCAAAGTTTTCTTTTTTTTTTGAAGTCTAACGCCTTACTCTTTTCTGGTAGTCAAAACAAATATTAACATTAATTGTTTGTTTTTACTGAAAGTGTCAAGCAATACGTTTTGAGATTCCTATTCGATCTCTCTCTTGTGAAAAAGTAGTCATCCTCTTGTGGCATTGGCATATTTTATTTCTTTTGCTTCAGGACTACCTTTAAAGGAGATTGATTAGTTAGCAATATTCTCAGTTTTATGTTTTATAAGTACAAGAAAAATAGAGAATAAACAATGGTTTAATAGTGCATAAATATTCTAACCCATTAGGATGCGTGTGCATTGTTTGATATCTTGTAGAAAAGAAGCCCTAGGATCAATACCCAAACTGCGATATGAGTATAGCATTTTATGTGAGTCTTGACAGTAGACCTATGCTTTGTTTCAAGCCTCAAAGTAAATCAGATTTAACACTTTCGCTTAAAGAAATCATATCTACAATATTATTTGGCTTTGTTTTAGCATATGCATCATAGTCATTTCCTTTGTAAGCTAATACTCTATTTATACCTGGTTTTAGCTCTTGAAGGCTGTATGTATCATTGGTCATTTAGTTTTAAATTTTCAAATTTTATATAGGGGGTAAACGTTGTACTTAGATATCTTTAAAGTGTTGTGTGCAACGATGTGAATTTATGGAGCAGTTGTATGTTGAATATATATATATACCTCTTTTATGTTTATTTATATAAGCAAGGTGTTAGTTTTAGTTTATTATAGGCAAACCTCTGTTCTGATTTTCCCCATGCCCGCATTTTGGTCAAAGTGGGTAGATCAAAATTCAAACTTCATTCTACCAGTTTTTCCATGATAGCAGCTTTGGATTCATTTTTCTAGAGGAGGTTTTGGATATTTATTTTTCTGTTATGTACATATGCCCTGGTGGCTCCTTCCTCGTGACTTCACGCATGATACCTGGGTAGCTTTCGTGTTTGATATTAATAATAGGACACCCTGTTATTGAATCTGAGAACAAAATAAGCTTAATAAACCAATATGGAATGGAATTTGCCGGTGGTTTACCTCTGCTTTCCTTGAGAGAACTTTAGGCCATCTTGGATCTTGCCCAAAATCTGCGATTCTAAAGGAATACAGATCCATCTGAACTTGTTAACATTTTCTAGTCGTTGTTACAAAATCTGTGTTTGATTTAGGTTAAATGTCCACAGTTCCAAATAATAATCATGTTTTTCTCAAATTTATGGGTTGTGAAGATTTGTGTTGCTTCTTTTCAGATGGGTAGAAAATACGGGTCTATAATACATTTTCTTCATTGGTGAATATAGCTAAGGGATTGCCCCTCCATATATGGTTGCATAAGGCACCAGATCTACCACTTATCATTTTTCAATAGTATGCAAGAACTAATTTTAATTTTAGTTGGGCTGTAATATATATATGCATGGAAAACTATCTCTTTAGTATGGTAGTTTTTCTTTGCAGATCTGTAATATATATGTATAGAATACCAGTCTGCTGAGACCATTTATCGCTATCGATCATGAATGCGTTTGTTTCATATAGGGTATGCATTTGTCTGTGTATCTGGTTCTTTATTCACGATCTGAAATTTTAGCTTTTCATAGTTTGCGTGTGAAGGCAGAAATCCAATGCATCACGGTATCTATATCGCTCCCAATTTGTTTTAGTATAGATCTGGTTTTACTTTTTGGTTAAAGATTGATTTTAAAATTCAGTTACCTGTATGAGCCCATTGATCTTGCTCGCCTCGCCACAGTTTTCTGTTCTTGCCTCCGAATCGGTAAATATTTCACATTTTTTTTTCTGTTGTTCGGTCAGTTTCCAGCCATTAACCTATGGTCATTTCATGCCGGTATGGCTTTGTTTAGCACCCTCTCTGGTTTTCTGACGTTTGCATGGCAGTCGTTGTGATAATCACAATATCTCGATTGATATGAGTGGAATTTTTATTCTATTTTATTGCAACTCAGTTTAGTGGAAATTATTAAATTGTGCATGGTCTAAGATTGCCTCTGCGGTCAGTGTCTAATTTGGGGATTTTCATTTTAAGAACTTCCTAGTGATGGGTAGGTTTTAGTGTAGGAATCTTTACACAAACGTCCTTTTAAAATGCCTGCATTCATCTTTGTATGAGGATCCAATCTAGTTTTGCTTCTTTTGATAAAATCCATTTTGCTTCTTTAGATGATAATTTCAGTACCGTCTTTAGATCAGGTCGGTGTTCCACACCTACGACCGAATATATATAAGATAAATATATATATAATTTTTTAATAGAACTGAGCTCGATCTGAACTGATTTGTGTGGCTAAACTTTAACTTGCACTGAGCTTAATTACGATTTGGGTGAATATATACATACATCCGAATCTTGATGATAATCCCAGAATCGGCGTTAGACCAAGTCGTTCGAAAACTCTGGAGTTTCAGTGTTGTTAGATTTTAAGTCATAGCTAGATCCTATTTGCACTTTAAACTCAAAGTTCAGCCAGGTTGATGGCCGTGAGGTTTCCACTTTTAGGGAAACTCTTGTGATCTCCCGGATTAGCGCTGCGGCGTTGAGTCTAGACTTCTAGATTTTAGTTCTCACTTCACCTACAAAAGGATATATATATTTGTGCGTTAAATCTTCCCAAATAAAAACAAGAAGTGAACCGGCTTTTTAATAGATCAGTTATTAATTAATTAATGGTGATAATCTGCACGCTGTTATGGAAGTATCTCATTCCCTTAGCTGAGCGAATGTTATCCTCAACTTGCTTGATTAATGGTTTGTCAATAATCATATTATTATATTATTGAAACTTTTACTTATATTACATTATGTTGTAATATTTAAGGATTTTACTTTATATTACATTTACTGGTGTAATATCCATGTAACTTCATGGACTTTGTTTACGTAGTGTGATATATTATAAGTATTACTTAATACTTTTACAACAACAAAAAAAAAAATCTCACAAAATCCTAAACTAATACTCTTATGAATGATGAATAATATGAACCTCTTAGAGGGTGCGATCTTCTGAATAATTAATGGGAGATTGTCATTTTTTTTTGACATGATACACTTTATGCAAATCAAACCTCGTTATATATATATATATATTATATGTATGGCTAATCGTTAAGGAAACACATTGTTCTGTACTTGGGAAATGTTAGGTTCTTTTATTTTACATAAATGTTTTGGAATGAGTTAATAATAAATATATGAAAATTGTTATTGTTTTATGAAATAGATGAAGTGGGTATAAATTGTATAGGATAAATTTTCTCTTATGTTAAAATGTGGTTAAGTGACATAAGTACAAAGTATTACGAAAGATATATTATAAACTTACATTATCCAAATTTAGTATGTTGGGAATATTACATGTGGTTGATAGAATTATAGTCCATGGCTATTCACATTAAAATATTATATATATAGTCATGAGTTGGAATAAATAAATGGTGTATATGGAAATATATATATATATATATATTGTTGATATTGTTATAAGTGAATTTGGTAGGAAGCCTCCACTTATAAGTATTATGTTTCCTATTTTATATTCCAACCCTAATTGAGGAATGACATATTCTTATATAAAAGAAAGAAAAATAGAAGAATTGTAAATTTAATATGTACATTATTTATGTCTTGCATATAGTAGAAGAAGACATGTTTTACATATGTTTGAGAGAATGCACTTATATTATTGTTAAAAGAATATGTCACATATGTTTTATAAACATATGATGAAATTGCATTATAGGTAATGATTACATTTTATACACGGAAGAATGGTACTTCATATGCTTAGGAAGGTTACTTTTAAGTATACCTTAAATGGATCATAAGGATCTCATCCTTATATTTGATAAGATTAAAAAGGTCTCATCATTTAGGTGTTAATTGGAATCAAAATGGTATTAAGTAATTTCTAATTTAAAGTATTTTAGAGTCATAGTACTCTATGAACTTACTTATGTTATTCCAGTCTAAACAAGGAAGGAAATTATTATACTTATGGAAGTTGAAGAATGTATTGGAAAATACATTTTATGTATTTCTATAAAATGAGGAAAGTTGTAATTTATGGGTAACAATTACATAGATCTTAAAAGATTTTTTAAGTATCTCATTCATGCATTTAGTCAAATCTAAGATTACATCATGTATAACCTGAAGGAAAATATTAAATTATGTTCACCTTAAGATTAAAAGTAATTGTCGTAGAGGAATGAGAATATATTTCATCTCAAGTAAGACTTCAGATGTAAAGCATATTGATGTTGGAAAAAAA